>OV050033.1:122335263-122690263 GCA_920105625.2 Clusia tigrina
TTTAGAACTCGTATTGTGATAGAATTTAGAAGACATTTGTGGAAAGTTACATTTATTGCTTGAATAGTCTGTAACATAACATACTAGAGTACTGTTCACAAAAATGGACTAATCATGTCCTCTTTGTTAATTGAAATAGTCACAAAACAAGTTCTAAAGTATTGCTAGAAATTAGTTTTTAAATGTAACTAATTCGAAATTGACTGTGAACTAGTCTGTTCCCCCGTCCACCTAACTCTTCACCTGACACCCATCTAGTTGCTTAGGCAGCAGGAACTAGTTTCGAATTTCTCTGCCGGGTGCTGCGTGGCTTCGGACACACCGCCTGCCGAAAAACTTAACTTTCTGTCATCGATACTACCTCGATTGTGGCCGTGATGACGGCGGGTACGGCGATCGCTGTGCTCGTTCTTTTGAATAGCCCGCTTTGTAATACGATATTGCTGCGTTTGGCGAATGCCGCTTGGACCAGGACCAGGACCAGGATGAGTATGAGAACGAGGACCAAGCAGCATACTGTGATTAGCTATCAGCGACAGCTTCAACCGCAGCCGCACCAATTAAAAGAACAAGCAACGCTCTCGGCAGCGAACTCTATGCGGCTACAAAGGCAGAGACATACACGCCTGCGCATTTTTTGCTCGTATACGTTCCGTTTCTACGCAGGACAATTGCCGGAGTTAAGTGCAGTTTGTATACGAGGACTCATTTTTATTGTTTCGCACAATTATGACAGGCGTCCCCCTCGAAGCATCGAGCCAACAATTGTGCGGCGCACTTCAAAGAGTGCTACGCTCCGGCTCAAATGACGGATATGAATCAACAGAAGCGGAAGTACTGAAACCAGAAATTAAAACGATCCTGCAAGGAATGTAATCAAAAGCATATAAAAAATGAATTTAATATTAAAAAAGCTTCAACAAAAATAATATGAAAATAAATAAAAATGTAGAAAAAGCTTCTTTCGGAATTGCTCATCTTTGATTCAAGTAGAATGAAATTAGCAGAAGAGTAGCAATAGTCTCTTTCTTCTTGTCATATGGAAATCATCCTCAAATCTGAGGGAAGCCGAACAGACCGGAGTCAATTGTATGAGAACATTCGTAGTTGAGCAGTTAAGGATCTTATCTACTTTTAGCAAAAGCATAATCCACACTATCACTATCTTATCTGTGTCTAACTAGGCTCAGTTATGGCTCCTTTGTGATATGCTTTTCTACTTTAGCATACACACGGACTTTAATCCAGATATCAGTTCCTTACAGGACCTGGTTTATCTGTTGATTTTGAATACTTCAAAGTAATTTGCTACAAAGGATATGCTGTGAATCTGAATTCTGTGATTAGTTCAATTTACAGACAATGGAAAGAGCTGACCAGTAAAGTGTATTTTATGATAGTGTGTAAATGAAGGACATATGTGTGTTGCAGTTTCAAATCCCTTCAGTTGCTTGTTGTACATACACCTATAACAGAAAGAGCTCAAAGACAGGAAAATGTCACAAACTAGCAAAGGAGCACATCTAGAGTGGAGTCTGACGGAAGGACCTGGATGTGCTCTTTGATTTATATGTTGAACATACTCGTATAACAGAAAGAAGTCAAAATCTGGAAAATGCCACTGACCAGCAAAGCGTCCAGATTATTTTATGATTACTGTCTAAATGAAGGATGTGGGTGTGCTTCAGTTTGATATTCTTTGAGTTATTTGTTGTACATATAAGGAAAAGGACACCAAAGCCGGAAAATGCTACTGAGATAAGTATAGAAGACGGGTTTTTGGTACACTATGAGTCAAGGACATGGATCTGTTTAAGTTAGAACACCTTTGCTTTGTTTATTGTACATATTAACGAAAAGAGCTGCAAGAGCGGAATCTAAGGCAGGACCCTAGCAAACCACAATTCGATGATTAAATACTTCCACCTTTGAACTGACGAATAATTGTCTCTGGAATTTTATTGTCGATTTGGTTTTAACTCAATAAATATGACGTATCCAGCATTTGCTCTGGTTGATTTCACCATTATAATGGCAGGAGGGAACTAAAGACATTACTTAGAGATGGCAGAAGATGAGAAGTTCTATATTCTCTAAATTGTGCTTTCATCGTGGATGAGCAGCGGAGGAGAAAGTGTCTGCTTGGAAGTAAGCGTGGCCTGAATACTGGAAACCAAGGATGATAAGGATGATAACTTGTTGAAGGCTCTGAAAAAGTTGCAGGAGAGTGTGGGGAAGGAAGTCCTTGTATAATCTGTGCTCTGTAGTCAGTTATTGAGCTTTTGAGTGCTCGGTAGGCTCTGCACTCAACTGGTAAGTCACACCTCCCCCCACCCCATCTGCTCCCTCCGTCACAAAATTGAACTCGTGCAAACATGAAATTTACATGCGCGCCTCGCTGCCAGGATGCGCTCGGCTGCCAAACAACTTATAATTTAATTATCTCGCTTTTACTGTGTGCCAAAGTGGGAACCTTCACGCTGTTTTTTTAATGGAACGCGACGGCGGCTGCTGTTGCTGCCAGATCCACCCAACTCACTGGGTTCGAGGGGAGGATTGCATTCGCCAGGGTTGGGCAGGACAGGCTTGTTGGATAGGCTTGGTTTGCGTTGCGTTGGGAAGGGCGAAATGTGCAATTTACTCACATTTATTTAATTTTTTTTATGTCATAGCCAGCTCTGATTGCTGACTGCTCCGCTTATCGCAGCCACCATTACACTTTAATATAAGGGAACAAAAACAACAACAACAGCAGCAGCAGCAGCAGGACCAACAATGCTAAAAGTTGAGCTCACTACAAAATGATAATAAGGACGATACTGCTGATGACGATGGTGATGATGACGATGAGGAAGGCACTGATGATGATAATGATGATTATGATTTTGATTATGATGATGATTATGATGATTAAGTTTCCGTTTATGATGAAGATGAATGCGAATCAATTCACCACTTCGCCCTTCTTTTGTGTGTGCTTCACAAGCGTAATTTGAATGCGTCCACATGAAGCCGTGGGGTAATTGAATAAAGCCCTAGCAAAACAGTCTGTCTGCCTGCTTGTCTCTTTGTCTGTCATGGTGATTTTGCGTCTACAACACCAACAACAACAACAGCAGCAGGCACTTCATCATAACAGCATTCTAATAGAGCCCCAGTGTATTTTTTGGAACATTTTTAGTGGCTTCTTTGCCAAGCTCAAAGCTAGCAACTCATATGCCATGTTGTCTGTGTGCTCTGCCGTGGGCTTGGGTTGAGTTTTGGGGGTCGGGGAGGGGGCTGTTAGCGTCCATGGCAGTTGGTGCTCCACTCTCTGCCTGCCAGTAGACAACAACTCGAGTTTACTTGGATTTGCTTTACTTTGTGTTGTGTTGAGCATTTAGCGCGCTTGGCACTGTGCGTCCGTCCATTCGTCTGACTGTCTGTCTGTCTTTGTGTATCTGCCTGCCTGCCTGCCTGCCTGTTCGTGTGTCTGCCTCCTCTTCTTCCCATAGCGAAAAGGTGCTCTATGCCAAGCGCAGGGTCTGCGTTGTCATAGCAACGCGTCACTTTACGTGTCGAAGTCTGGTGTTGGCTGCCATATTTGCTCAGGCTTGTATTTTGCTACCCTTGTGCCTGCCTGCATCCCTGCCTGTGTGGCGTTTGCCTTCTGTGTTCCCTGGTAGAGTTCGCGTGTGTTTGTTGTATTATGTGCTTTTAGGTGTTGTTGCTTTTTTTCTCTGTATTTTTTCCCATATATTTTTCTTTTTGTTTTCCACTTTTGCTCTGCGCGTTATGTAGCTTCGCCACGTCAGTACATGGCGTTATGTACAGCTCTATGTGGCTTGTGCTTTTGGTACATGGCAGCAGGCTGCTTTGTTCCTTCCTGCTTCGTTGTGCTGTTTTTGTTGTTGTTGCTGCATTCATCCGACACTGCCGCTGTGGAGTGTCGTCTCCTTTGATGAGTTGCTGCTGCTGCTGTCAATTCCGGGCAGCTTCGTTGACATTCGCGTCGCAAGAACTCTGCCACATGCTTGGGCTAAGCACGTAAGCGCCTGAATACATAATGTTGCTAGCACACATGCAGCTAAATAACTGACTGTCTTTAGTTTGGATCTGCAGTGGGGTTGTTGAAGTGAGGTTCTGGGGGGAGCGGTGGCAGCGCTCCACATGACGGTGGACCTTTGATATTTTGTGCAAATATGGGGTTGTGAGGCATGTGCACACTTTCACGTATACAGACGAGTACCTTCCCGGGTGGTTTTGGAGGGGGTGCTGTTTTATGCTCACAGCTACTCTGAAAGTTGTCGAAAGTGCTGCAAATGTAATGAGTCGCTGAAGAAAATGTTTTTAGAATTGATGTCGTGAGAGCATGCATTATTAAATTTTCCTTGATTGACTTTTCAATGGAAAAATTGATTCGGAACGCCTTCGTTTCTATGTTAATGGAAGAACCTTTCACATTTGGAATTGTCGATTGTGGTTTTAAACGTCTTAAATTGGAAGAGCTTTCAATTTCAGTGGAGTCCTTGAATAGGAATTTGTCAAACCATTTTTTTTTAACGTCCGTAACGGACGGTTTCCAGTCTTCCGTTGCCAGGATTCTTAGTTGCTGTATTTTCTTATTCATTCCTATCAAAAGCTATTTCGAGGCCACAAGGACTTAGCGGGGAATTTGAAATCGCAGCCAGGAACCTTGTTTTGCCTTATTTCTATTTTAAACGTTTCTCCAGCGAAGATACGAAAATGAGAATCGAATTTTGTTTTATTAAATGCTCCTTGTAAAGTTTTTATTTCTTTAAACCACATTTGTATGCTCTTCTATTAATAAATTTTGTTTTATTCATTTACTAATTCAAGAATTTCACATCATACTGGAAACTGTTTTATTATTAAGTTTCAATTCGACGGAGTCGAACCCAGTTAGTCTAGAAGTCAAATCCAGTTCCTTTGTAAATCGAACCCAATTCATCTGTAAGTAAAACTCAATTCCTTTCTAAGTGAAACAAAACTCATCTGGAAGTCGAACTCGTTTAGTGTGGAAATCATATCAAGTTTTCTAGTAATTTGAACCCAGACCCTTTGTATGTCGAACCCAATTCGTCTTTTAAGCGAACCAAGCTCATTTCTAAAATAATTCAAATCATCTGCAAAATAAACCCTGTTCATCTGTAAATCGAATTCAGTTCATTTAAAAGTCTAATAAAGTTTATCTGGAAGTCTAACCAAGTTCGCAAGGAAGTCAAACTCAGTTTTCTTTGTAAGTTGAACCCAGTCTTTATGTAAGTCAAATTCAAATCATCTGTAGGTCAATCCGAGCTTGTCTGTAAATCAAAACCAGTTCGTTTGGGTGTTGTACCCAGTTCGTTTGAAAGTCGCCCGCATTTCGTGTGTGAGCCGAACCCAGTTCTTCTGTAAATAGAGTCAGTGCGTGTGGAAAGCGAATCCAGTTTCCTTTTCTAGTAAGTCGAAACCAATTCATCTGTATATGAAACCCAGTTCCTGTGAAAGTATAATAAAGCTCATTTGGAAGTCAAAACAAATACGTGTGGAAGTCAAACTCAATTTACTTTGTAAGTCGAACCCAGTTCCATTCTAGACCGAACCCAGTTCCTCTCTATATCCAACCCAGTTCATCAGTAAGTGAAACTCGGGTCATGTGCAAGCTGAAAACAATTCATCTGTAAGTCAAACTCAGATCATCTGTAGGTCGTCTGTAAATCGAATCCAGTTCCTCTATTAAGAATCGAACCCAGCTCGTTTGGGAGTTGTACCCAGTTCGTGTGATACTCGAATACAATTCATAGGTTCTTCTGCAAATCGAGCCCAGTTCTTCGAACCCAGTTCCTTTAATGATCTCATCTCTACAGTGGTCCAAGCATACTGTGGTTACCCCTAATGCCACAAGTCGAGTAATTCGACACTCCTGCATTGCTCCTTAACAGATCCCTATTAAAATCAGTGCTCGACCAGTTTCCTTTCAATAAACTTAGTCGCTGTTTGCTGCTTACTCTGTGGCCACCCTTCTCAGCTCTGATTCCAATTCAAAATGGCTGCCATTATTCTCAGGCGCAGCAGAAGAAGAAAAAAAAGAAAAAATAATGACGACAATTTCACCATTGAAAAATGTAATAATCAAAGCGATTAGGTTGCCGCACGTGTCCGCATACTCTGATCCCTGAGAACACCCACAAAAATATACGCAAACAATTCACCCAACGACATATTGTGGATGCAAAGACACACCTCCACGCTGGCAATCTGGCAAACTTCGCACACGTACTCACAAGTAAATTCGACTTTTAATTGTTGTTTAAACGCCGCCATGCAGACGCAGTGCTGCGAGCTGGAAAATTTGTCAAAAGAGACGAAAGGAAGCCCGTGTATAATGGGAAAAAGTCGCCTTTGTTTGTGTCAATTGGACTAAGCCCGGCAATATTGCGGCACTTGAAGGATTCGGAAAAGGTTTAATAAGCGAAATGTGGAGGGTGCTCTAATTAGTGATGGAAATGCGCACAGAATGGCGGCGGAACGACCACTCAACACAAAAATCTTCAATTTATTAACTCACTTCCGGGCGGTGCGACGGAGGAAGCGGGCGTTTTCAATTTCGCATTTACAAAGGCATTGATTCCCTGCATTTAGAAATTAGGCACAACATTTTGCCGGGGTGAAATGGCTTTATTTATTGCCTCTCGCCTGGAAACAGCTTGTGCTGCTGCTGCTGCTACTGCTACTGGTGCAGTTGAGTGTGTGTACCGGCCGGACGGGACGGAATGGGGGAGACGGCTGAAGGCTCTTAGCTCTTGGCTGGGCTCTTGGTTGGGTGTTGTGCCGCGTCGAGATATTTTATTTACATTTCCGCTACTCAAGGATATGCAGCGCGGGATCCGTTGAAATCACACAAAATAACGAAGGACAAATTGCAAATGAAAAGAGGTTAAAGTGCTGAAGTCGTTCGGTCAAATACGAACTCGGGAGGTGGTGCACGGTCTAAGGCCCAAACATCTAATAAGATGACGATGAAAGCGATCTGTGAGGTTTACGGAATAGCTTTCCAGGAGTCTTGAGAAGTGATTTTGGCTTTCTTCATAATTCTTCCTATGTAAGTAAACCATTGATCTACCTTTCGCGGAATTCATATGTTGAAGAATGCATGATTCCTAAGTGAGGAAACCATTGGTTCACATTCATGAAGGCCATTGGAGTTTTTCAAACTTTCAAAAACCTTTCACCGGATTCTCAGTTTGAAGGATCTGAGTTCTTACACGCTTCTTATGTGAGTATACCATTGATTTACCCTTATGGAGGTCATTGGAGTTTTTAAAACTTTCATTAAGCTTTCACCGGATTCATAGATTGAAGGATCTGAGCTTCTTGCATGCTTCCTATGTGAGTAAACCATTGTTGATTCACCTTCATGCCACTCGGTTGCTTTTGTTGTTTTTGGCCTTATGGCTTCCTGCTGCCCGAGTGTACCTACTGCAGAAGAGCATTAGTCTTAAACCCACAAAACGCATTCACTGAAGTGGCTTTTTTTAGCTTTTCTAACCAAGAGAGAGAGTATCTTATGCTGAAGCCTCTAAGCTCCTTGCTTGCTTTCTATTTGAGTAAATCACGGATTCAGCTTTTGATGTGTTTCGGCTTTACCTTAGCAAACTGGCTGAGCATAAGCACGTTCTTCTGAGCCGATTGAGGCGATTGTGCCCGCATGTAGCGTGCCAACAGCACTAAGAAAAAATCAATGCAAAAAAGCAGCAGGGCCACTTGGGAGCGCACTTAGGAAATTGCGCTGATGCCGGATGGATGGATCGGTTGGCAATTGTGTTGTACTCGTCAGCGACGTTGTTGTCGGTCCCGTGCCCGTTCTGGTTGTTGCCGTTGTTGTCGTTGTTGCTACTGCTGCTGTTATAGTATTTGCTATTTGCATTTACAGAGCAGCAGTCGAGTATTTCAAGGTTTTAGCTGCTACAAGCAGCAGACCGCTGCCATGTCGAGCATGAGTCAAGTCGGAGCATGAGAACGCTGACGAGGATGACGGCGACGACAGCGATAGTGACGAGGAGGAGTGCTGCAACTTGTGCCAAAAGTGCTGACAATGACAGCTTTCTTTATTGGCAAATGAAATCTACGTGGTGGCGCATCAACAGCCCAGCAAAATCTTTCGGCCCGCACTTCCGCTGCCATCGCCGAATCCATTGTGCAAACATAATTTCTGTGCAATTCTTTGCAAATGCTCACTGGGCACATTTGAAGGAATATTGCCGTACCACAAGTCGAGATCTCTTTCTGTAATTGCGGGTTTAGATGAGGCACGGGGCACACCGTAGCGCACCCCTCATCCCGCACTAAACCATTCAGACTGATTGCGTCAGTGAAAGGTTTGCCTGGCTAATTCGTTGGCGGCATTTCTTCTCGGCTCGATGGCTGAGTGGGTGGTTGTTTGGCTGCTTGGCTCCTTCACCGCTTGACTGCTGGGTGCTAGTAGAGGGTTGGGCTGCGCCATTACGTCTGCTGGGAGTCCTTGACGAGTTTGTAATGCTCGCACACATAACAAGCGGATTAATTTGCGTGTTGTGCACATTTTCGCATAATTCTCTACCTTTGAACACGTTCAAGTATCGCCAGCGAGCAAGTAATTAAAATGCAAAATCCGCAGTCGTACACACTTGGCAAAGCGCACCCAACCAGCCGCGCCCGCAGCCATTCACGCATCGAACTCAAAGCACAATTGAGGCTGCTTGGGTCGAGAGCATTGCACTGTCGCTCATGGAAACCTTCTGTGTGTGGCAACTTGCTGTGATTTGCTTAATTTGTCACCCCTGCCGGGATCTGAGTGGAATTCTCTGCATACTTGGCTGTGGTGCTTTCATTTTGCGATACAACGTCGACCATTTTGTGAACTTTACAGGCGCAGCTAAGCAGGATAAGGAAAGGATGCATGCGTGCAATTGTCTTTGAAAGGATTTAGCTAAAAGCAATTTGTGGTAATTAAAATGAGGATCGAAGGAACTTAACTCCAAATGCCGAACAAAGAAAGGTAACCAATTCAAGTATACCTTGAAATTTTAGAGTTTTCCTTTAAGTCCTTTGAAGTGATAGTAGTTTAGTTCTGTGATGTTAGAGCAACTTATTCTCTGAAATTCCCGAGTCTGTAGTAAATGTGTCAATGGCTTGGTTAATAGGAAGTCTCAAATCTTTCCATATTCGCTTGGATTCTAGTCTTCAGAGGTACGATTTAGTTGGTCGCTGTTTCTTCACACTACGGAAGAGGGAGTGTCATAAAGTTACATTGAGGCTGGAGGGACTGTTTCCACTATAGATTCGGTCAGGGATCTTCTCCGACTTTATATGACGTAAATTATTCAGAAGTTCAATATCGTTTTCAAACGTTTTCTTGGTTGTTCCCCAGAGGACTCGACATGCAGTTGTAATGGGAAAGTCTTCGTTCTCTGAGTAAATATTGCAAATGAAACCAGTGCACTTCGATTCTCTGTTCGTGATGTCCTTGTTGGCTCTAAGACTACGTATACCTCTAAAGTCATTAACATTAGTCCTGTAAGGTCATTGGCATTATTCCTGTAAGGTCATTAAATTTACCTGATTGAAGATTTAGATTCTGAACCGCAGCAGATCGTTGCAGTCTTGCATACTTCCGTACGCAGACCACATTCAGCCTCATTTGATCGACCTAAAATTCACAGCAAGTATCGAAGACCGTGCTCAGAGCACCGTGAGCAATCTTAGGTTCGCTGCCCTAAAAGTGCCGGAGGGATTGAGGGCCGGACGTACGACCAGTGCTTTGGTTTGTTTAAGACGACGAACAAGGGCCCGGTAGGATACCTATTTATCTCTCATTCAGTACTTCATAAGTGATCCGAGTCCGGCATACTACTCAGTGCTTGATGAACGCTTCCTAGCTTGTTCATGGCTGTCCTAATTACCGGTCTCTTATTTGTAGGAATTTCCAAACTTCTGGTAGAAAGAAATATCGGCAAAAGTTGAGAGATGATTTTTCTGATAACGATTTCATGGCCGTTTTTGAGTGAAAGGGACACAGGACTGGGTAAGAGGAAGAAGCTGTTTACGTTGTTTGTGGTTTGGGTGTTTATTGTAATTGTATTAAAAGGCGAAAAATATCAATGATCTGATCAAGGCGGGTTTAAAGCACTATTCAAATTCTGGATTGCCAAATCAGTTGCGGAATGGGATCAACTAATTTGATTATCCTGATTTTTCCTACAGGGTCTTGGCTAGAACCTTATTTATGTATGCTTTTCACCTTAACGTTTTGTTCAGTTTAAGTTCTGAAGAACTCTGCTCCTCCAAAAACTCGATTATCCTACCTTGGTTTGAAGCTTTAGGTTACAATGCCTTTCAGTAAAGGGAAAGATGACTTTGCTAAAGATCTCCGTGACATGCGACACATCAATTTACTCCTTCTTGGAGAGTATATTTCACTATCTCAGTATGGTGGAATCAAACTTTCCTGTAACAAGGATCGCTCGAAATTTCTCGTACCCCCTGATTTTAATATCCCAGTATAATGCAATCAAACTACAATGGCATTGATGGAATTCCTCTGATCTTATAGCCAAGCCCGTCCAACCTTTAAAATATGTTCGAACCATCCTGTAATTTATAATTTCCATATGGCATTGGCTGATTTTGGCCAACAGGAATTCCAGTATGAATTCAAGGAATGTTCCTCCAGATCTCGGGCTTCCAGCCTTCTTTTGCACATACTCTGAATAAAGTCTAATGCAGGCAGCCACTTAAGGCTCCAACTTGAAGCACCTCTTCTCCTGTCCTTTTTCATTTTGAAGTTACCTAACAAAATTGGGTGAAGCAACTTCGTCAGTGGAACCCACTCAAGCAAACGGCATTTGCTCGAGTTCAACCTCGTTGAACAAACACAAAATTATTCCGCCATTACCGCCTGAAGTGTTCTCGTGCCACTCCACGCACGGATCGGCCCACCTGCAATCCCCGCCCACCGGCCAAGGACACAATGCCTCGCCGTCCACTTAAATGTCAACCAATCTCAATTAATTAGTTTCACATTTTCCGCATTTGCCATTACAGCCAAAGCGAAACTTGCACATTTAGCAAATTGCCGGAGTCCTTTCATGCTTTTATGCAGCGTAGAAATCCTCGAAGCGCAGCGATGCTAATTTCCGAATTTTCATTCAAGTGGCAGTTTTTTCCCTTTTTTAATTCATTATTTCTGTTTTTATTTTTGCTGTTTTTAGTTTATTTTATTTTTAAATTAATTTTTTTGTTTTTTTTTTTTAATTTTTTCCACACTTGAGTTCGGGGGTTTTTGCGTCCTTTTCCCATTTACTTGCTGCGGTAAAGAAAGCAGTGAACAACAACAACAAAATGTCAATAGCTGCAATTAATTTGAAAATTGGCACAAAAGGAGCTGCTTCCCTGTCGCCAAGAGAGCACCCTACCACCCCACCAGTCGGTGGGTAAGGGTACTGTTGAAGCAGTTCGCCGTGTGGAGGGATTTGAAGTGCTGTGCGCCCGGCCAATCAAGGAACTCGCTCGTTCATGCAGCAATTGCCAACCTGGGGAACTGGACTAATTTGGTGGTTGCCAGTTGAAGTGGCCACGACAATTGAGGCAGCTCCATGACCATGCTTCAATTTCGATAATTTTCAATAAAATATAAATAAAAGTAATCGCATTAGAATTGGAGAGGGAGGGGTCGGGGTCGGGGCGGACTTGATGCCAATTATGAGCAATGTTGTTACTGTGGAAGTGGTTAAAATTAATTGCAGAAAATGGCGTTTGCCAATATCCTGACGCACTTCACCCCTGCTGATGTGTGATACATTTTAATTATTTTTCCCCCAAACGCAATCAGACGAGTACCACCTCCCTTCCTGAAGCAGCCGGCAGCCGGCCTGAGACGCAGTCTGAGGAATTGCCGTGCAGCCCACCCTCCGGTCGCTCGCATTTACCGCATTATCCCCGCTTAGCGCATATTTGCCAAATTGCTTTTTTTTCCTGTTAGCGTTTTAATAAATTTCTGACATGTGCACGGGCGGAAAATGATGCTCGTGACGCGAACGGAGCTGTGGCCAGGACATGAGTAGAAGCGGGCGTGATTATTAAGATTCCAAATGCACTGCGCTGCCAAATTCCCCAGAGTGGTCGGCATTTGTAAGGATACAGCGCTTAAATACATGAAAGTGTACCTTTGGGGTGGCGCTGTCGAGGTGGGAGTTACACTCCAACAAAAATGGCTATGAAGAAATTAGGAATGAAGTTCATGGACAGTAGGAAAAAGTCTCTCTATCATCTCTTAAGCTACTTATGATGGGTGAATGGATCTTTTTTTATGGTGGAGCGGCATTCAAAGGAGGCCATGAAATGCTTGAAGGGATTCTTGTGCTGGTCGACCTTCACAGCCTTTCGATAGCCATCAGCAAAATGTACGAAATACGTGAGGGGATCTAGGCATACCAGTTTAAGAGAATTGACTCATTATCTGAACATATCTTACGAATCTTTTGGTTCTGGAAGATCTTCGTTATTGGTGTCTTTTGAGAGATTGAACGGAAGCCTCTGTTGGAACTTTATTTGTGTATTCTATTGAGATCCTTACACAAATTACACCCATGATTTTTGTACTATATTCTACCATGAAATTTCATGGAACAAAGTTTCACAAGGACAATGAAGAGTTCTTCAAATGCAAGAAACTTCCCAGGATTTCGTTTAAGGAAAATCTGAATTCAACATTAGAGTATGGACTGAATCCATTGGCTTTAAGTATAACTTTTTTTTGAGTGCAGCATGTACCACTATGCAAACAGACACCGACACACACACACATGCAGCGCTACATTAAATCACATCACAACGTCAACGGAAATCAAACAGACAAGGAGTTGAGCCAAGTGGAAAAATAATGAAAACATTCGTAAGCACTCTCACAGGATATTGAAATCGATCTGGGTGCAAAAACGACAGCAAAAAAAAAAGAAAATAGAAACAAAAATGAAAATAAAAATAAAAAATACATAAACACACACACAGAGCAGCCTTCATATACCCACATACACAGAAAAATTCAACACACCCCAATCCACCCAAACCCAACGAAACCAAACGATACGAAACGAAACCAAGTCCAACGGCAGCCGCAGGGCGTTAGGCACAACCTCTCCGCTCTACTTGACGACACAAGGACTCTACTCAGCTGCAAAATACGCCAGCGGCAGTATTACAGCATTTGTCTTATTGCATGTTGGTCAAAAGGGGGCGACAGGCGGACGCAGCAGTGAATGAGCCAGCAAGCGAAATAAGGCAACAACACAACAGAGCCACGGCAAATGTTTTGTCGTTTGTAATCTATTTACACAAAAGATCCCTTCATTCAACGACGGCAGCAGCAACAGCAGCCTCAACAGCAGCAGCATCAGCAACAACAACAGCGCTAACATCAGTAGCCAACAACAACAACAACACCACTCGACACTCAACAACACTCAACACATCCGAGGCAGCATTTGTGTCAGCGCGCTACGAGTACATACAAATAATTGTGCGCTTTGCGAGATATCGCGGGTTTTTTTCGTTTTTTCGCTTCTGATTGCCTCTGCAACCACACACATACACACGCACTCATCCATCCCTTCTCAAACACCCATGCACACCCATCCACTTGAACCCATACAAACACAACCTACCTACCAACCAACCTACCAACTAACCAAACAACACACCAACCCCTCTGCAGATGTACACAAAGGCATCACAAACAGAAAAAAAGGAAATTTTCTGCTACTCGTACATATCCTCGGCCTAAGCAGCCCGTCCTTATGTACTGTGACGTGTGTTTGTTTGCCCGAGCAGAAGGACGCCTATGTTTGTGTATGTGCATGTGTGTGAGTGAGTGTGTGTCGCTGTACATAATTCTATATGCGAGCGTGTTCGGGTGTTTGGTAAATAACACGTCACTTATTCGTATATGTCGCGCAAATTCTCAGCTCGAGGGGTGGAAAATAATCACAATAAATGCGTCGACGCCATTACGATTTTTGTGTGTTTTTTCATTATTTTTTGTGTTTTTCATTTTTGGTTCAGTGGCGAAGTGCGAGGCGAGTGTTGATTCCCATTGACTGGCATCACAAAGGATAACAGCTTCATTAATACGAGTATCAGGAAAATATGCTTTCGATCCGATCAGAAAACTAGCACGATAAACACTTGAAAATGTGGTGTTAATGGAATAAATTTGCGGTTGAAGTGAGGCCCATTACCACAGAGTAATCGATGGATTTATGCATCCCACTGCTGAGTGATGATATGATAAGTGGTGGGGCTAAACACCCTCAGAGGTTAGGGAGCTATAAAAAGGCGATAGGGATGAATGGAGAAGTCCTTTGCACCTACTTTCAGCTCCTTAGAAGTTAATCTGTATGGAAAGGAGATATTAAGGAATCAAAGGGAATTTTTAGAGGGAATTACTAGAGGGTATTAGTAGATGAAAATACTAGGGTTTCTAGAAATGGATGGAGAGTTCCATTGCACCCATCTTCAACTCCTTGGAACATACTCTTTATGGAAAGGAGATATTAAGGACTCAAAGGGAATTACTAGCTAGGATGACTAGAAATAAATACTGGATGGAAATACTAGAGGGAATTACTAGAGGGAATGCCTAGAGGGAATGACTAGATGGAATTACTAGAAGGCATTATTAAAGGGATTTGCTAGAGATTCCTTTTGATGCCCGATTCATATGAATTGAGCTGCTTCAAATATACCCACTCTCAGTAGTCATCTCAGCTATCCCAGTCCTCTACTTTGAGAAGAAAAAATATCCCATGGGGTGTCCCAACCACATACGCAGCTCCAGAAATAGAGGCAACGGAACATTGAAACTCTGAAAGTGTTATTTTGACTTAGTTTTAACTTACCCAACAGAATATGTGGGCACTTAGTAGTATATATAATTTCTTTGAAACAAGTGGGAGACTGTTCAATTTACCTCAATTTATCGTCGATTCATGCATACCCAATAGGAAGTGGAGGCATCAAAGAGTACTCATAGAGACCTGCTTTGGCCTTCTTTTAACAAACCCACAATTGAAGAGATAATACTTTAAGGCTTCATAAAATCAATGACCCACATTCATATACCGAAATTCTTTGATTTACGATGACAATTCATAAGCACAATGAACATATTCATTAAGGAACAAATCACTGAATACGATAAAATGGGAACTGAATCAATGATACATGAATCAAGGAATCAGGAAATATGTTCATGCAGTAAATGAATATGTTCATTCCAGGAATGTACAAAACATTGGCTTCTCTCTTTTGATTTGTTTGATTTGTTTATTATTATTAATTTATTATTATTTCTTATTAGTATAACACTCGCACATTGGCCCAATGAACGCATGCTTTGAACCGATATGAATGCATGATTCTTAAAGACACTGAATTGCTTCATTGCTACAATGAACCTGTTTGATTATAAGAACAAAAACTGGTAGAAATCGTAGACTAACATGGAGGAGATCCAAATCGAACGACTGTCAGATGCTTGACACGCAATAAACTCTGCCTTGACCCTAAAAGTGATGCGGTGGCAAATCACAGTCCTTAATGGCAGTTAATTTACTGAGCACTCCAGTTCGAAAATCAAAGCAAAGCTTCAATTTGTCCAAAGCACTGATTTTTAACCACTCTCACAAATTAACGATCAATTGCGAGCAGCGTTACAAACAAGGAGGAGCACACAGTATGATTAAAATCTGGCCAACTTGCTTGCAAGGATCCTTTCGCCCACATATATCTGCCCTCTAGGAAATTTCCGCCTTTCACGCCCTCCACGTGGGCAGGCTTGTGTTGTACCCACACAAACACAGAGATTCAATTCAAGTCTCTGAGTGCTTAAGTATGAATTTTTATGGGCTAACATAGCAGCGACATGCTGTGCAGCGTCCTCCTCCCCGCCCGAACGGAATGTCATTGTTGACTTTTGGCACAGCTCCTGCTACTCGGGCGCTTTTGTCATATTTTCTCATTATGCGGCATAGGTGCGCAATGTAAATCAGCAAAAACTTGGCTAAATAATGCCGCCGCCCCTCCGTGGGTTCCCTAACACCGCCCTACGACGCCCCGCAATGCCGGAGTGCATGGTGCCTGCACTGAAAGTACCGTTTGCTATTTGAGCTGCTGCTGCTTCAGTGAGTTCGGTGCAGCAGCAGCAGCAGAAGCAGAAGCAGCAGTGGCAACGGCAACGGCAACGGCAACATTCTTTATAACTTTCGAGTATTGTTGTCGTTCATGTCGTCCATGTTGTTCTTGTGTTCTTATTTGTTGTTTACGCTTGGATTTGTGCTTTCATTACAGCAGCACCAACACACACACATATATATATATATGTATATACACAGAGGAAGACAGACAATAGCAACAACAACAACAACCAGCTTCGCGTACAAAATGAAAGAAAATAAGCTTCTTCCTAATGACAACGTGACTTTATGCTGTTTTTCTAAAAGATTTATTGAAATCCTGTCGTTATTGTCGAGACTTACACGCTCAGCTCGTTTCTGTTTACCCACATATCGAATGGCGGGGAGGTGCGGGGAGCGCTCTCGAATGCAAATGCAGTGCACATGAGTGTACGAGTAATTACAATTACCTGTGCTCGTACACTGAAACTACAAATGACTCTGGATCCAGGGAACAAGACTATAGATGCTTGGAACTGATTCTCTGAATGTCCTTATGAAGGTAAGAGATCCTTCTCGAGTAACTTGATATAAGGTTAGAAGCTGAAATACACACAGGTCTATCTCGTAAGAGACAGATAACATAGTAGAATGGAGGTAATATATTGAAGATTATTTAAGAACTAAACATACTTCTGGATAGTCTGGAGAGGAATGAAGATAGCATAGCAATGCTTATAGCTGAGTAGCTGAGATCTTTAAAGGAATTTTCAAAAAGTTCCTCAGAGAAGACCAGGAAACTTTGCTCAATTCCATTAAGTAAGATATAGTATTTTTGGAGGAAACATTCCCAGACTACATTTCTAGCTTTGCTCCAGCTCACGGTGATTCGTGTGTAATAATTTTTTTCAGTCTTTCAACTTTCTCACAGAGTTCACTTATTTTCTACTCGTATCATCAGGCTACTTCTCAGCCTTTCGAATCATACCTTCATATTTAGTATACTCTCAACTTCCCTTAATTTCTCGCCGTGTACATTGTCGCCGTTGTCGCCCCCAATCGTCGAGCAGCCAATCCAAGCCAATCCATACGACCTCAAACCCGCCAACGACTTGAATTGCCACAGTTCTCATCAGCAGCTTCAGGTCGAAAATGATGAACAAAATGAAAGAATAACGACGCTCTTGACAAGCAGTTGACAAATTGTAGTGCCCCACATTCCGCATTTGCGCTGCGCACAAAAGACGTAAATGCAGGAACGGGTGTGGGACGGGTGGGAGACGGGGCTGCGCACACATCCAAGCGGAAAATGCAGCAGCGTCTGTGTTAAGCAGATGTTATGCATCATTTTCACTTGATAAAAGCGCATAGAAAACAGTCCCACAAACAACACGTTCCTGTCTCCTTTTTTTCCGTCGTTGCACTGTTGAAGTGTACATGTGAGTCCCTCACTCTGTGTGTGTGTGTGCGTGTTTGGTTGGTTCGTCCTCGGAAATCCGACGTCAACAGCGAGCGCCTTTGTCAAATGCAAATTGCAATCGCATAAAATTGTGAAAATTCGAGTGGCGCGGTGGTGGCGCATCTGTCGTAGGGAGCCAGTCATTCGAAGCACTACTCACTCAAGTAGGTGGTGCAGATGTGACTCTCTAGTCATGATACGCCTGATAAAAGGGGGCACACTTGAATGCGCTATTTGCCATTTTCTAATTACTCTTCACATATGGTTCGGTACTCCAGCGTACAATGGAGAGAGCATCCAACTTGACTGCTTCCAGGTTATGCATTTCTCATAGCTCAGAGAATTTAAAGATATTTGTGAAAAATCATGGAAAAGAAGTCGAATTCATACATGTTTAGGAGTAAATTATAGATCACTTGGTGGATAATACACGAAACATGGACGATGACTGGTTCCAGAACGACCCTCTTGTGAGAGAAATCATTAGAATGGAGGCGAGGTAAACAATTGAAAAGGAACCGAACAAAAAACATGAAAATGGAGGCAGAAAATGATGAAATAAAACCCAAAGTTTCTCAGGATATAAGCTCAAGAAACATCACTTGAAATCAAGTGAGAAGCTTGTCCAAGGGAGAAGGAAATACCCGGAGACTTTGGAACACGTAGGTAACTTTGATTTAATCACCTAATCCCATCAACTGTGAACTCCTGCAGAAGTTGACGAAGTGCAGAGAACATATAACCATAGAGCTGATTAAAGATACGGGTAAACTTTGTACCGACCCTCGGCAGGTATACCTACTGTAATAATAATCTAATGGAGACAACAAGAACTGAAGTAACCCGTTGGTAGGAATATTGTACGCACAATCCAATGGAAACTACTACGACAAAAACTGAGGGGAAGTCCCCAAAAATGAAAGGAAGCTCTAAAGAATTATATATAAGTACCGAATATTGGAGCAAAAAGAGAGGAATTCGTGGTTGAAGAAGTACACAAACTAAATTAGCTGAGAATTAGAAGTGGGGTTGGCCGCAGAACCGCCGAAGAAGGAGGTCACCAAGCATTAATCCCCATTGTAATATGAGCCTGGAAGTATTTGTGGGGAAGGGGGAGATAGAGGATTTTGGAAAGGACTTAGTTTAGTTAAAGGTCTGATTTGGGAACTATTGCTAAAAATTTGGCAATATAAGAAGTAGAGTGATTATCTGATAAGTAAGTCTCGCTGTGAAAATTTTTCTCAAAACTAGGGGGAGAATGCTTTGGAGTCTTCTAAATTCATTTAGTAATGTCGCAGCATGCCAAACGGTTTTGGACCTGTCGATAGAAGGCAAGAAAAAGAATTAGAGCTGTATCGGAACTCTTACAGTGAAGCGAATACGGAGTGGTTTCTGAAAGTTAGATAAGAAAGGGTTATAAAGGTATGCAGGCCAGGGACTCTTGTCATGAAGTTTTCCTCGAAAATGGTGATGGATTCTTTTCCTCAATGCTGATACTCCCCTACCTATATTAAAGTTATGCTTTCTTGGATACCAGGTGACTGTAACGCGACGGTAATAATGCGGTTGATGGACCACCTAGGAAGGGGTCATCGACCATGTATATTGGCAAGCATACAGTTCAAGGACTCTGATACTAAACGCTTATCCACCTATAATAAAGTTTTGCTTTCTTGGGTGCCAAATCACTGCAATATCGATAGGAGGAACCACCTACGAAGAGTTCATCGACCATATACAACGATATATATACATGCACATACATCGATGACTTTACATATATATACAAAGCATTGGTAATACTGCGAGCTGAGGTGGTTATTTCTTATAATCTTACGGTCATTGAGTAGTTCACTGGAGATAACCCAGGAATGGCAACTTATTCCTGGTCTTAGACTAATCACAAACATTAGCTCACCACTTTTATGAAAGCAGATTTAACATTGCTGATGACCTTTTAATCTGGTCAGTATTTATCTTCTCAACAATGTCGGTCCTATGCAAAAAATGAGACTACAGCACACCATCTTTCAGGTTGTTCAGCCCTGACTCGGTTTACTTCTACAATAGCAATCTAATATTACTGATATCAGATCATCAACTACAAAATATTTCGAAGCCATCATCAGAAGAGAAGATCGTCTTTTATATAATATAACTTTCAGGTCTTGGTATGTTTTTTCCACCATACCTCATCCTTGTTCTTTCTTTCTTTATGTATATGTGTATATAAGAGAAAAATACTGTTGTCGGGTGTTACCATAGCTCAAGGTGGTGTCCTGCCAAAAATTCAAGCCGTACTCTTATCAAAGAAAACTGATAACAAACATCCTAAAATGTGAGTTATTCAATCAGTATCTAGGATCGTAGAAACTGAGCTACCGGCAATTGATTAAGCCGTTCCTTATTTTCCAGGTTTGGGGCTGTACCATTTGGCTGATCCCGCCACTGCTCAACTCGAAACTCAATTAATGCAATGCAATCACTTTCAGCTCAACACGCTGGGTTTACATTTGAATTTCAGATTGATTTTTATTTTAAAATATTCAACACTTTTGGTGATTGTTCAGCAAAGCCGAAAATTTTAGAGAATTTTAGGCCAATCCTTTTTTTGGCCGCTTCTCCAAACTACGCCGGGCCATTGTTCAATAAACTGAAATAAAACAAATGGAAGTGGAGCAAACATGAGGCGAACTGAAGAATATGGAATGCAATGCGAGCGTCAATTGCGAAAAATCAAGCATAAAGTGAAATTGAAGGTATTCAAGCGCGTCGGGCAGAGCAACGCGTCCATTTTCATATTTCATGATGTGTTGCTGCCTGATTGTTTATCGGGAAATTGCCTGGAAACATTTCAATTGGTTCAAAATTTTGCAGGTGTTTTTTTGGTTCTTCATTTGTTGTTTGTTTGCTGCTTTATTCGCTTTCAATTAATACAATGAAGGCATGGGCTGCAGTGGGAGCAGCTGCCAAGGAGGTCCGTGTTCGAGTGTGCGTGTGGATGTGTTCGGTTTGAATGTGGCGCCGCAGTGCATAGAAAATGCGCATTTTCCACATTTTCCGCACGTCCATCAAAAATTCAACATGTTCACGGACATGATTTATTCAAAATAATATGCCAGCGAGTGGTGTTCGCCTAGTTCCCGGCGGCCCGTGCAATGCCACAACGCGCGCACTGCGAATTGCCGAACAATGTGCACGCGCTGAGGCGCACAATTTTAATTTCAATGCGAATTTACTCGTACGGCCACTAAACGAGTCCGGCCAGTCGAGAACCGAATCCCACCCATAAAGAATTTTCACGCGCGCATTGATTAATGTGCCGCCGCCGCTGGAGGCGTTTAGCCGCAGTGAATGCTTTTCGTCGATGCCCTATAAAAGATTTAAGGTACATGTATGTTTGAAAATGCAAGCCACCACCGGAACCCCAGTAGGAAATGGTAATAGGTAGAAATGAGTGATTTCTCTCAGGTTTCGAAGGCGTCTAGCATACTCAGGAGATATGATAGACGCCTTCGCCGAATTCCACTTCACTTTCAATTGGCACTTGTTCCCACACACCCGGTAGGAAACGCAGCCCGTACTCACAATACTCTCAATACTCTTTCAGAAAAAAATGAGACTTGTGTTTGGCATCTGTGAAGCCTCGTTTCAATAAACCCAACAGGAAATTCGAAAATACAGCAGGACTCCTTAATGTGCCCCCGTAAAACCTTTTTTAAACAAATTGACGAGGAGATATGAAGAAGCAACAGGACTCATCAAATAGCCCTCTAAAAGCATCGTTCCAACAAATTGACCAGGAGATATGAAGAGGTAACAGGACTCTTTAAAGAGCCCTCTAGAACCCTCGTTTCAATAAGCCCCACAAAAAATTCGAAAATACCACAGGACTCATTAAAAAGCCCTCTAAAAGCCTCGTTTCAATAAACCCAACGGGAAATTCGAACAAACAGTAGGACTGCTGAAAGAGCTCTCTAAAAACCCTCGTTTCGACAAATTCACCAGCAGATTCGAACAGGCAACAAGACCCTCGAAAACCGTCGTTTCAACAAACCCAACAGGAAATACGAAGAAACCACAGGACTTAGTAAAGAGCCCCGATTTTCGCAACCATTCAAATACATTCAGGAAGAAATTAGACATTTATGAGTATAAACGAAAACATTTACGACTACTGCCAGGGATAGTCCACTTACTCATAAGAACATTCCCTCTAACACTTAAGTTTGTCCGCCCACCTGACCGTTGAATTTGAGAGGTCTAATTGTAATATATACTTCAATATTAAGTTACGAATATATGTGATCAACATGAGCCTCCTCTGCGCCTACTTTCTGCCTATTGTTATATTGTCATTGTCCTGGGAGTTTATGGTGGGCGTAACCTAAATCTACATTTCTGCACAGTTTTGAAGCCACTAATTTGTAGGAAGGAGCATTTGAAATTTTTGAAACACTATGATTGGTGCAAATTTCTGTTGTTGCTCTCGTCAATACTCGTAGAATAGCAATGCTTGAGGCTGTATTTGTAAAGGTTCAAAGCTGAATCAGTTCGGTTTTCGGTTCATTGTGGTGCACATTGTACGAGTTTTGTATTGACTCTTTGTTTGTTTGAAAGTTATGAAATAATTTAAAAGATGACGTGCTGTGAAAATTAAATTTAGCCAGCCAGGTAGGAAACGATTGTTCCAGTTTTATCCACATGTAAATAGGATATTTGGATACTTCTTGGATACTTGTTTCTTCTTAATGCACATAAATTCCCTTGGGTATAATCCAGAGAGATTTCGATTGCTTCCTTCACTAATGTTTCAGAGCCAAATTGGGAGTGGATGGTCTCTATACTTCCAAAGAGTACCGGACCAGCCTTCAGTGAAGTGAGGGAATTACCGTACTTCCTCCTCATCTCTGCGGCTTTTGAGGAAGTTGAGGAAGTGGTTAAACGGCTAAACCAACATAGTTTTGCTGCCCATAAATGTTGATAACACCGACCAAAATCTCTGGGGGACTTCTGCCTAGACTTCTGGTGCGGCTTGAGAGTAGACTATATCAAATATATGCTGTTTTTTGACTGCCGGATCTTTTAAACCAAGCGATCTTAGCTGTAGAAATAAATTCCTTCCTTGCCTTAAGTAATTTTAAAATTTTTTTATATTTTCTACATAACATTCTGAATTATCTACATACAATTTTGTGTACGCCATCAATATGTCAAAATTGATTGCATCAATTTTATAGTAACTATAAATGTTTTTTGCCTTTTTCTACATTACGAGTATATTGTGTATTTTCTACGTACTGTTTTGTATGTGTAAAAATAGTGTATTAATTTTCTATAGAATTCTTCTCATCCCGGTTCAAGATTAGTAATCGAGGAGTTTAATACAATTTTATACACCTCATAATTATCTACATTCAATTTTGTGTTATTCATATAAAAATTATGAGATTATTTGATCCCGATTGGAAATTCTATTTGAATTTTGTACATTAAATCTGGAATTATTTACATTTTACTTTATATATGCAGAACTTGATCATTGTGTAGAATTCTACTCACCTCAGGTCAAGATTAATAATCGGTCCGGGAATTTTAATGTTTTCTACTATTTCTACATACCATTTTGCTGTATCTACATATAATTTTGTGTGCGTTATTCATGTATCTAAATGGGTTGAAAGTATAGAATTTACCCCATTTTTCTACATGACATTTTATATTATCTCTTCTTACATTTAGAAATGGTTTCTTATATTTTCTAGAGAATTCTGCGCACTACTTAAAGTGTTTAAGTTTATTAATTTTTGAACAAATTTTATAAAAGTTTTACATTTTCTACATCGCATTCTGCATTATCTATGTAAGATTTTCTACATGTACAAAAACTTAAATTTATTTTGTTGTGAAGTTTGAGTGAATCTACGGAGTATTCCTGAATCATAATGATTTTATACATTGTCTACATGAAATTTCTGGACAATATATAATTGTCTCCATTGTCTATGTATAATTTTCTACTTGTACATATTTTTTCAAAATTTAATTCACAAAAGTCAGGGTGTGGAAAATTAAAAGGACAATTTGTTCACCTCTACTTGTAATTTTATATATTTTACACATAATTAACGACATGTAGTAAACTGTTATTCTTCAATTATACCTTTTACCATAAGTAAGCCCCTGGTTTACCTGATTCTAAATTGTATTTTACTGCTCAAAATGTCAGCAAAGTATGAAGCGCGACTTTTTAATATCTCCATTAACACTTCCATGTAAATTTGGCGTCTGCTCTTATCCTCAAACATTCGAGCATTTCCAGTTTTATGTACACATCTGTATCTATGCCTGGAGACACACACTCACACAAACAAACATAACTGCAACATGCTGCCATCTTATTAAGTCACCATTTTGTCGCACAAGTCAGGAGCAATGGTAATAGCAACGGCGACAACGGCATGTCCCGGCCGTCGGTTGTGTACATAGCACCCACCACCAGTCAGGCAGCCAGGCAAGCAAGCAGCCAGGACAACCTCCGCACATGCCACTTGCTCGACTCTACACGACTCGACTGTTGACAAATTTCATCCCCTGTGCCGCTGTGTTGTTGTCGCAGTCGTTGTCTCAGTCATTGTCGTTGCTTGCTTGCTCCCAGCTAGGCCGTCATTTCGCATCCTTTGTGCTGCTGACAATTGCTGAAGTGAATTTTTATATTAGTTTTCATCTTGGGAGAATTGGAAGAGTGACACGGAATGAACCAACTAACTGAGTACATGAGTGTGAGTGTGTGTGGGGGTCTGGATTAGAATTTTTTGTATTATTAGCAACATAGAAGCGAAGTGGCAGGACTTAGAGGAGTGTGTTTTTATGTAGTTTAAATTTAAACTTAAAAATTTTAAGTTTTCGCTCTCCAACTTCATTGAAAATTTTACTCAATCTTTATTAAATTTAATTTTAGTTTCATCGCTAACAATTTAAAAAGTCAGTTTTCAAACTTTCTGTAGCAGCCCCCTTATATTTTCCTTGCTCGGCGTTAGTCACCCTTAAGGCGTCCACCCACCCCTAATGAGGTCTTTAGCGGCACTCGTCCTTATACATTCATTTATAATATTGACGCACGCTAGGCTGTTTGTGCGTGGCTCCTCAAGATGGCAGGGCGACAGTAAGAAATGTGTTAGTTGATACCTTTGCCAACAGATGGCGCTGCTTTGTTTTTGAAGATATTAATTGGAGAAGCAGCAAAGGCTGCTTGGAAGTTAAGTTAGGACTGCTGTAACTGGACGTCCTTGGAGGCCATGATATCACATGAAATTGTAAGGAAAGAGAAGTTGTTTCAATTGCTAACAAATTTTTTATTCTGTTTTTGAGGGGCTAATAGCTATGAAAGGCTTAGTTACTACTTAGAAATAGCCTCAATTGAGACAATGGAGACATATCTTCCACTCATCCGGCTAAAAGTTGGGTACACTTACTCTGAGTGGTTACAGCAACGTCTTCCATGCCTACTTATACCTCACCTCCTGGCTTGGAGGGTTTTTTTTTTTGCCTACTGATAGTACTGGATTGTGTAGCATGTATCGCGGGAGACCTTGATACTTGAACAGATTCAGCCATATCCACCAAAATATTGCCCAGGACATATGAGAGTTCAAATTCATACCTTAAACATTCCATTAACGTTTTTCTCTAACTCAATTAGTGACTTAGTATGCGAAAACCTCCTGCAAGAGCTCCATTATTGAGCATAGACTTCCATTGGGCGAGAAGCTCACACCATCGGAGTGCTTTTGAAGGATTTTCCTTGGTGAGGGAATAAACCAGCGGCAACAATGCTGCTCATTC
Organism: Clusia tigrina; assembly: GCA_920105625.2. Taxonomy (NCBI): domain Eukaryota; kingdom Metazoa; phylum Arthropoda; class Insecta; order Diptera; family Clusiidae; genus Clusia; species Clusia tigrina. Next base: position 122,360,758 of record OV050033.1, read on the forward strand.
TTGGCTGTGGATTATTATTTCATTAATGCCTCGAACAGGCAGAAATTAAATGGACTGGAAAACTGTCCTTGTTGCGAAGGACCAACAAATTTTGGCTTACTTGCAATAACGCAGTCATGTAAATTGCGAGCGGACTGAACTAATGGAGCAAAATTTGTCCACACAAAGCACAGGCACCAGGAGCACGTAGAGCCACATAGCAAAGCGTGTGTATGTGCCGACGCATACAAGAACACTCAAAGGGCACATGAACACGTACATGAACACGAACACGAAAGCGAACATTCACAGGCCCACAACGCAACGTTAAATCATGTGTAAAGACGGGTCGAGGCCGGCAGCGAGGCAAGTCCAGGAGTTGAGTCGTTGCGGGCGAGAAAATTAAATTGGCCAAAGCTGAATCCATAACTTTTGGCAATACTACGTCGACAAAAACGCCAAGGGAAGCGGTCATTTGGTATGCATGGAGTCCAGGCCAGGCGTACATGCATACGTGTGGGAGAGTGTGTGCGTGCGGGGTGGCAGGGTGAGTGTGTTTGTGTGGGGATAAACAAAACACATAAGCGAGAATTGTGCACTCGCATATGCGTGGATGAAGTCAAAAATGCTGGGCCCACAACGCTTTGGTACAGTTTATTACGGCGCAGCCAAATCAAACGTTGATGATTATCATGATGATGATGATGATGATGATGATGTTGATGTAGTTAAGGTTGTGTGGGAGGGGGTGGAGGTTTTGTGGGGGCAGAACACCAGACTCTTAAAAGCTAAAGGCACACAAAACGCAAATTTGTGTACCCGAAAGTTCGGTTGCGTGTTGACGCTGGCCACTGCGGCACACATGCACACAAGCGGATGCACACACAACACGCACTCTCACACATCCTCCCTGCATCCGAGTATGTGTGGGCTTTGGCTCTGAGTGCTTAACGGTCAACGATATATGACATATGCAAAAGGACACTCATGCACATAACCGTAGACGTGCACATGCACGGAGCGCATTAGACTTGCATGTGCCATCAAAAAGCTGGCAAATGAAATTACCTCGCTTAAAACGTCTGGGCGTGAGTGTCTGTGGAATTGGTAGTGGGAGTGGGACTGATGGGCACGGCCCAATGCACAACATTTTACGACAGACAGCTGCATTCATTGCTGAGAGTCATGAGGGTCATTTTTATACCCCGCAATTATTCATATTCAGCCTGAGATTAGGGAACAACTCCATATACACTTGCAATGTTTGCGATCTGACCAGTTGAAACTCCAATGGGCAGAATGGAGTGGAAACTTTGTGCAAATTATGTTTAGTTACTTCCTTAAACTCCATGAAAACGGGTTTGTTATTATCGATAAGCGTCCGCTTTCCTCATTGAACTTTTTACACCTTTCCTCTTCTCACTCTTCTTTCTTAGCTCACCCTAGCGCTTGCGCTCCTTTGTCCTCTTCGCCCTTATTTCTCCACAGTAAATTTAAAATTTGACCCTCAATTCTTGAGCCTTGAACTCCGATACTCTGCATTTCATTTTGTTTGTTTAATCCAGTTTTCTGCTGGGTGTCTTTGCTCCTCCAGTGCGCTACTCCGCTTGGTGGCTCTAATATCCTGCAACTTCAATTAAAAGGTTGAAATTAGTCCTGCACTCAGCTTAGGTAGGGCTGCTCGCTTTCATTTCTTTGGGTCGCTTTGAAAATGCCGCCAAGCAGCTGAATGCCCACTCAAGATGTAACAAGTGTAGCCGTAAAGTGCGAACGAGTCTTATGTGAGTGCTTAGCGGTGGAGCTTTGCTTCATACACACAGCCACACAAACACACAGCCACACATGGAAATATTTTGTATACCCCCAACACACACACAAAGAGTCTTAGCCCCACTGGTGAGCTGAATTAGCTTGGAAGCTACTTCTTCATTTTGTTGTTACTTTAGTAGCCTTTCACATTTACTCTTGACTACGAGTATGGATATGTGAGCCATGTATGTGTTGGTGTGTGTGTGGAGCAAGTGTTGAAATGCTTACTTGCCAAGTGATAATCATGCTTTCATCCTGAGTGCACTTATTTCTCACCAAAAAGGAAGCCGCCTTTTTTTCGACTGGGCGGTTGCGGTGGCTGCTCAGCGGATTGTGAGCTGCTCGCATTGCATGCATGCATGTGAGTGTGTGTGTATTTCTTTGAGTTTGAGTGAAGAGACTGGCGCCACTTGAATTTTGAGAAAGCATTTCAAGACTTTCTCAAGTACAACATTTGCAGCAACAACAACAACAGCAACCAATTCTCCCAACACACCAGCAAATTAATTGCATTTTCTTGATTTAATTGGTCTTTTACTGAGTGTGGCAAGGCGGGGCTTTAAGGTCTACTTTTCTGTTTCTTCTGAGGATTGTCTCTTGGTAACTGCCTCTCAATATATATCCCTATAATCATTGCTTTCTTCATATATATAAATTCAGATTCTCCTGCTTAATATATGACTTTCTTCTTGGCTTGGGGAATATTTATTTTCCTCATTTATTTTTCTTATTCGATTACAACAGAATATTTCCTTTCTTTGCTATTCCTATTTATGTATCTCTGTTTCTCTACTCTTTATTCTAAATCTTAGCCCTTTTATATCCCTAAATTACACCCTTTTGTATCCACACTTCTTTATCCTTTCTTTACATTCCATTTCAACTGGTACTTGTATTGAATATTTTGAACTCAGATTGAATATCTTGAACTCAGTTTGCTCTATAAAAGGTGAATCTCTCCTTCGGTCTATCTACACTTTTATACTTGTATTTCTTCTCAAGCAGGTATTCTCTTTTTTCTATATTATCAAATAAGTATAAAATATTTTAGAAAAATTAACATTCTTCCTCTACAGATTCCTCCCGTCTTCTCTCTTTTCTCTCCCCTGTATAAGTAGCTCTGCTCTCCTTTATATCTACCCTTACGCTGAAAAATTGCCATAGCTGGATGTAACACGTTTTCTTCCTGATGTTTTTTTTAATCACCGAATATTTTTTCCTGTGTCTCTCTTTCTTGCTGAAGCTCCAGTTCCATTTCTTCTTTCTGTCATTACCATTTCCATTTCTTTTTTTCATTACAGTTTCCAATTACTACTTCTAGTTTTGCGATTATAGCTCTGAAATGCTTTTCTTTGCTTCTCAAATTACTTAGGAAAATGACCCATCCACATACCTATCTATATTTTGCCTTCCTCTTGCTTAATTTTCTTCCCTATCTCAATTTTTATCTCTATCTCCATTTTTATAGCTTTCCATTCTTATCCCTTTCTCAAATTTATTCTCAATTTGCTTCTTTATTTCGAATTCTATTTTACTGTATATCCATTTATAATAATAATAATAATAATAATAATTTAGCTTTAGTAGTTTGCCCAATGGCCGACACTGCGACCTAAAAGATCTTTTGTGTCATACTACATTTGTCATCTATGATCAATGTGATCACAATTGTCCGATCTACTATGCCCTATAGGTTTAGTACCGGCGTTTCTTCCGTAATGCCATAGAATTTCGTGCGTTTGGTGATGTCAAATCGTCACAATAATTTATCAGGTTCTTTTCTACCTAGATGTTCCTTCTCTAGAGAAAGGAAGTAGCTGAAAGTCATGTTCTTTCATTATCTTTTCCGCTTTATGGATGAATTTGAGAATGTCCATAACCGGAGCATCTTTAATTCCTCCAGAGCCAACTGGTCGCGGTGGAATATATTCATTCTGGTTCTTGCCAACGCAATGCAGTCGCACAGTATGTGTTCCGTGGTTTCATCTTCTTCTAGACAGAGCCGGCACTCCGTATCATCAAGAATGTGGATTCTAGTCAGGTGATATTTCAGGTAATAATGACCTGATAGAAAACCTACTATTTTTCCTATGTCTGCTTTGCACATATTGCGCAGGTGAATGGCCTTACCAGTCTTTTGGCTTGGCGAAGCCCCTCTACCCCTTCCCAGTGTGACAGTCTGAGACTATGTTCCCAGTTATCTACCCTAGATTTAGCCTCCGCCCAGTTGATACCACAGTATGGCTCCGGACCTATGTGGCTTGCTGCGGAACCGGCCCTAGCCAGCTCGTCAGCAATTTCGTTGCCTTCAATCCCCGAGTGACTCGGGACCCAGCAAATTGCAACCTTATTTGTTGCCCCTAGAGATTGTAGGTTGTTGAAGCATTCTTCCACCAGTTTCGATTCTAAAGAATATGAAGCTAATGCCTGTAATGCAGCTTGACTATCTGAATAGATAGCTATGTGTGCGCCCTTGATACCCGTTTTCAGATTTGTCCTCGCACAGATTGAGATTGCTTGAATTTCAGCCTGGAAGACGCTAAGCCACCTGCCCATTGGTTCTGAGATTTTGGTATTTGGTCCATAGACCCCTGCACCGACTCCGGTGTTTGTTTTTGAACCGTCTGTGAACCATTCTAGACTTCTAGGGTCGACCCAAGGTCCTCCTATGTCACATTCATCACGGTCTGAGATAATAATCTCAAAATTGCGATCAAACTGTCGTTTTGGAATCATATAGTCCGTTATTGAACAGATTATGTTTTGATCTGTTATGTTATTTAAAATATTGAAATGACCATAGTCATGAGGCTCTTGTCTAGACAAGATCTTCGTCTAGACAAGATCTTCAACTTTAATGCACATCTAGCAGCACATTTTTTCAAGAATGCGTGAAGTGGGGATAGTCCTATTATGGCCTCAATAGCAGCGGTTGGGCAGTTTCGCATGGCACCGGTGATTGCCACGCAAGCCTGCCTTTGAAATCTTGTAAGTATTTTCTTACCAGATTCTTTTGTTGTCTTGGGCCACCACACAAGGGATGCATCGGTAATGATTGGTCTAACCATCATTACATACATCCAGTGTATCATTTTTGAATTAAGACCCCATGTTCTACCAAAGAGACTTCGACATGCCCACATTGCTCTTGTGGCTTTGTTTATCACCGAGTGTAGGTGAGAGTTCCAATTCAGTCGCTTATCCAGAACTACACCTAGATATTTGACCTCATCGGAATATTCTATATTGATTCCCTCAACAGCTATTGTACCAAGGTTCAATTTTAATCTGTTTGTAAAAGGAACGAGAATGGTTTTGCTAGGATTCATGCATAACCCCTCTGCGCGACAACATTCTGAGATGAAGGCTAGAGCCTGATTCATAATGTCGGATACTGTTCTTTCAAATTTGTCACTAATAATGACTGCAAGATCGTCAGCATATCCAATTGCCTCAAAGCCTAACCCTTGTAGTTTGACTAAGAGATCGTCAATAACTAAAGACCATAGAAGGGGTGACAACACACAGCCTTGGGTACAGCCTTTCATTGCCTTGACTGATACGGCTGCGTCTCCCAGAGATGAGCTAATTTCTGTGCTTTTTAACATCGTTTTAACCCACCCAACAGTCGGTTTATCGATATTTTTGCAGAGCATAGCCCCCTCTATAGAGCGGTAACCGGTATTATCAAAGGCTCCCTCGATATTTAAGAAAGCACATAAAGCAACTTCCTTGGAATATTGAGCTTTCTCTATCTTTGTTACAAGGTAATGAAGCGCTCCCTCCGTGGATTTTCCCCTATTATATGCAAACTGAGATTGGTGCAGAGGTGTTGTTCTGTCTAGCGTTTCTCTAATATGTAGATTCACCAATCTTTCCATAGTTTTTAGAAGAAACGACTTGAGAATGATAGGTCTGTAAGATTTAGGCAGTTCGCTGGACCTCTTGCCCAATTTTGGAATAAATACCACATTGACTTTACGCCATATGGATGGTATGTACTCCCTGCTGAAACTGTTCCTAAAAATATCAACAAGTGATTCAAGCATTATATCCAGTCCTCTTATCAAGAGGGCTGGAAAAATGTTATCCTCACCTGGTGTCTTGAATGGTTTAAAGGACCCAACAGCCCATTTAACCTTGTCTGGGGTAAATATTACTCCAGACAAACTCCAGGATCTTTTGTCTAATACGGCCCATTGGTCGCATGACGGCTGATCCAGTGTCATTGACACTCTAGTTGACCCCGGGAAGTGCACTTGAAGCAGGTATTCTAAAGTGTCCCTCTTCTTCATTGTATAAGACCCATCTGGTCTTCTTAAAGTTGCAACACCGTTCGAGTGTTCTTTGCGTAAAGCTTTATGGAGTCTAGCGCTCTCTGGCGTTTCGACTATGCTTTCGCAAAATTTCCTCCAAGACTCACGCTTGGATCTTCTTAGTTCTTTGTTGTAATTTGTCAGTGCGACCCTATAGTCGTCCCACACCTTCGTGCGTTTACAACGATTGAACAGTTTTCTTATATTTTTACGCATATCTGCAAGCTTGTCATTCCACCATGGGACCTTGCGAGTCACATTGTGAGTTTTGACCACAGTGCTTTCATGATATGCTGAGATTATTATATCGTTTAGTCGATACACCGCCTCCTCGAGTTCACCAACAGAACTTATACGTGTAGGCAGCGAGTCGGATCTTGATTCTAATAATTCTCTATATAGTCTCCACTTTGTTTTTTGGATTGAAGACTTCATTTTTTAATTCAGATTCACCTGGTAGGTCGAATCTTATATACAAGTGATCTGACAGAGAGGGCTCGTCAGATACATGCCAATTTCTGACAAAATTGGCGATGTAAGGACTGGTTAGAGTTAGATCTAGTACCTCTTCTCTAACCGCGTTAATAAAGGTTGGTCTTGCACCCTTATTACAAATGTTTGTGTTTTTGCTTAAGAGAAAACTTAAGAGAGACTCACCCCTATTGTTGATGTCCGAGCTTCCCCAGACATGATGATGCGCGTTTGCATCGCAGCCAATCACGTACTTCAGATTGTTACCTTGGCAGTGCCCAATAAGCCCCTGCACCTCCACGGGAGGTATAATGTTGGAGTCACCTGGAAAGTAGGCGGACGCACAAACAATTTCCTGCGTTCCCTTCTCTGTTGAGACTTCAACAAGGATGGCTACTAGATCTTGACTAGTGAATTCTGAAATGAGAAAATAGTTAGTATTATAGTCAATCATAATCCCCGCTCTAGGCCGCGAACAGTGATAATAAACCAACTTGCATCCCTTGTTTGAAAGATCTTTGATTTGGCCCCCAATTGTCCATGGCTCTTGTATTAAGGCCATGGATAGGTCTTCGGCGGCGAATCTCTTGCACAGGGTGGCCGATGCTCCTTTAGCATGGTGCAAGTTCGCCTGTAGCACTTTAAGAGTGCTCATTCGCGGCGGCTTTCCGCAGCGAGTTTCTGGAGCCTCGCGCCCCTGAGGACCCGTTATTTTTGTGGTCCCTATGACCCCTAGTATTCTTGGCTTTTGGTTTTTGGTGCTGAGGCGCTTTCGGCGCATGCCATACTGCGGGATCGCGGATTCTTGTTGTTGTTGTTGCGCGTGCGATTTGTTTTTGGCGTTCTATCGCGGCTTTGCTAGTCGATGGTTTGTCGGCCTCCACTTCGTTGGACCTTGTGTCCCCAGCATGCCCTTCAGCACTGCTCCCGAGTGTCGGCGTTGTTTGTTCTTTTGAGCTATCGCTAGCTTTCTCTGCGCCTCTGTTGCTCTTTAAAATGAGACGCACGTGTCCATAGCGATAGGCTATCTTCCCCTTGCACTGTGACAGTTTAGACAGTGATTCATCGTTCACCGCGATAACCAGGTGAAGTGACGCACCTTCGGTTGACCTCTAGATCACCTTCCAATTCTTGGCTGCCATTTCATTCTGCGCCCCAATGGTCGCAAGAACTTTTTCGTTGGTGAGCTCGGTGCTTTGTGGGAAGTAGCCTCTGACCACATATGTTTTTGGAAAATTTGCTTCCTCAACGAGTGTCATCTCCAAACAACATTTCCCTTTTATCAGGCCGATGTGTTTTCTCATCCAAGTTGCCGTATTCTCGTTTGAGCATATGAACAGTAACCATCCGTTTCTGTGTACTAGGCCCTCAAATACTGGCTTTTCGTTATTGTCGCTGACCTCTATCATCACGTCAATAACGGTCTCCTGGATAAGAACCAACTGTTCTTTTGAGAATGGTGCCCTTACTAAATTGGTCGGAACCTAGAGCCTTTTCTCTAAAGTGACCACTTGTCATCGCTTGCTTGAAGGTCCTCTTCTCTGCCGACGTCATTTTTATGAAGTCCGCTTTTAAGTTCAGATTGCTTAGGTCTGAACCAATAACCGTGCACCCAGATTTCTCTGAGATCACACTGTTGTTGTCACCACACAGTATATCAGTGTCAGAAGAGTCCATTGACTCATGATCCGATTCAGGATTCTGTGGTGGTGGCATCGAAACGCGAAAGGTTTCATTCTTTGCACCTGCAATCAACAGATGTTGATGCGGGGCATAGTTGGTCAACAACACCTACCAACGTAGATGTTGTTGTAATTTGGTTAGGTGCATGTCCAACAACTCTGCACGCAACCGAAGTTAGGTTCTCCAGCCCTACAGCTGGCTCGGTCGCAATGACCGACGATGATTGCCCATCAGCAGATTCATCATTTATTTTTAATTCTTTTTTTTTTTTTGTTAGATCCATATGAAATCCCACGAGTATTAGGGAATATAGGTCACCCATGGCATAGCCCTTGTACCATGGGAAGGCATTTAATTAAAACCGGAGGTCATCAGGTATCCGGAGTTCGCATATTCGAGACTAATCACCACATTAGCCACGCATCCCTCGGCATATGCTGTTCCACCTTGGATTAGGAGTCTGTCTATCTTAGCCAGTTATGCATTAAGAGACTGATGTGTGCCATTAGATATAGCACGCCACCAGTCCCCCAACGCACCTCTGTTTCCAGCCGTCACCACGTGGAGGTGATAGATCAGGCTTCCATCAGAAACTCAATTACGGCATGTACCTAAGTACGTGTTAGTCCCCTTGAGTTACCTGCGGCTCTGACAGCCTATCCATTTATATCTGTGTATATAACTTCATTTCCATCTTTATCTCTATCTCCATTTCTTTTTCCAAGAAACTCTGTTGAATCCCTCACCAGCTCCACCCTCATTTCTATCTCCATTTTAATCACTATTCACCAGGTTTATTTCAATATGCATCCCTCCCCACAATTTTCTTCTCTGTCTTCTTCTGCATCTCTATCTCAATCTTTATCTCTCTTTCCGTCTTTATCGTTATCTCCAACTATACCTCTATTTCTATTTTTGACTGTGTGTTATTTTTATCTCTATCTTAATATTTATCACGCATCTATATCTTTTTCTTTCTCCATTTCGATCTCTAAATTCATATCCCTTTAAAATTTCTATCTCCATTTTGATCTCCACCTTTATCTCTGTGTCTCTTTTATATCTATCATTATCACTATCTTCATGCCCATCTCTATCTCTATTTGTATCTCTAGATAATCTTTATTTCTATGTCCAGTTTTATTTCCAGTCTTCATATTTTATATAGTCTTCATATATATATATATATATATATATATATATATATATATATATATATATATATATATATATATATATATATATATATATATATATATATATATATATTTTATATAGTCTTCATATATATATATATATATATATATATAAAATTAAGTGGCAAAACTTCCTGTTCGCATACTCTTCCTAGACGGCTTGCCCGATTTCAATGAAATTTTCAGGGGTGATTGGGGTCTGTGTGGAGGGTGCACATAAGAAATTTCATGTGTGTATCTTTGCACGTTTTGCAAAAACAAAAAAAAAATACATTAATTCTGTTTGGCTTTACGTGTTTTTTGGGATTTTTATTATTGTTTTGCCGCAAGATTGGCAGTCCTGCCTTTTACTCCGCAATTATCCGTATTTCCGAATTATCCGTACTTGCAGATGTATTTGATCGATTTGACAGAGTTGCAATATTCTACGTTGATGTGCGCTTCGAAAATTTTTGACAACAATGTCACCATACGGCACGACCCAACGATTATCAACATCAAAGTTTTGATTTCGAACTTTTATGACCGTTGAATTACCGCCATCTTCAGCAGATCGACGCCGATATAATGGATATCCGTCATTTCCAGTGATTGTATCAGCAACTAAAGTTCTTGGATAGCGCTGATTATCAGAATATCGATGAAATTCAGCAATACCAAATGGGCCGTTATATAAGCAGCAACGAAGCGGTATGGCGCATTTTATCGTTCCCAATACACGACCGGTATCCCGTTGTTGTTCATTTGGCAGTTCATCTCGAAAATGGTCAACGCGTTTATTTCACTGCAGAAAATGTACAACAGAGAGCAGCACGACCACCGGGGACCACACTAACTGCCTTCTTCGAGTTGTGTGAAAACGATGAATTTGCAAGAACATTGCTATATTCCGAAATACCAAAATATTTCACTTGGAATTCATCATCGAAAATATTTCAACGACGAAAGCAAGGGGAGCGTGTTGACGGTTATCCAAATATCCGTAAAACCGATGCCATAGGACGCATTTACAACATCCATCCGAACAACGCCGAATGTTTCTATTTGCGTCTGCAACGTTAGTCAACGTGCGCGGACCAAGATCATTTGATTATTGGCAGTAAAAAAATTGATGCCGAATTTAATTGAAGCCACAATATTGACCGGAATAGTGAAAGGTGAAATTGTGTTCATACCACGGATTAAATTTTAGGAGCCGTGCTATTCACATGCCGTGCTATTCACATGGAGTTGAAGTTTTTATTGTTTATAGCAACTCTGGAACATATTTCCTCTTCTCGCTGGTGATGGATGGAAATTGTCCATCTCTATTAAATGTGTTTCTGGTTCTGTTATTATGTCGGTATAAAACTCCGAGTCCGTCACTTTATGATTATTTTTTATTTTCTTACTTCATTATTTCAGGCTCTACCATTTTTTGACTTGTTGTTTTTCACCACCCTTACCATTTCCTTCTCATCCTTTCGAATCTTATCTCCTAATCATTGTCTCAGTGTAAGGTCTTTTTCTGCTTTCAACAGAGTGCATAAGAATCTTCTTATCATAATTTCCATTAAGGAGAAGCATTTTCTCCCTTTCCCTCTTTCTCTCATCTTTATCTCTTATCTTTTCTCTCCAACTGTTTATCTAAATAGTTTAGTATTGCTTCTTTTTGTATAGTTTATTTTTATTGATTTTTTTCCAGGTTATAGAATAGAACCATCGCTCAAATTTGTTTGTTATTCAGCTGAAATTTCTATTCTGCTACGAGTACTTAACCTCCAATTTCTCTGTGATTATGTTTATATAAATCCAATTATAGTCGATTTTCTACTTTATGCCTAGATTATATTTCAATGGTCCTCACTCTCCTTTCACCACACTTCTTTTTCTTTGACTTTATTGTCTTTCCAATATCATCTCTCCTTCTTCCCTCTCCCCTCTCAAGTGCCCCCTTTTATCTGTTAATTAATTTATACTAATGACAAAGATGAAGTTGGCGATACTCTCAGTTCCTCTCAAAGCAATAACTGCGTTTGTTATTAGCGATTTTACGCCTTTTACCTTTGTTCCCTTCTTTTGGAACAATTTGCTATGACGCCCCCACCACTGTTCGCTTAATTATGCCACATCTCTGGCCACATTAAACAAAACAACAATTATTACTTCCGTTTGTAATGAAATGTTTCACGAAGCGCACGGACGACACGAGCAATCTGCATAAATATTCAACTCTCTTCAGCGTTCGATCAAGATAAAAGGTTACTCAACCCCAGGCGGCCTCTGGGAGCGAGCGATTCTTTCTTTCACCATTTCCATGCCACCAACAACAAACAAAAAAAGCAGCCAGACAAACAAACAACTAGGAAAGAAGTTCATTCATGAAAATAGGCTCAAATCCGACCTGACTGAACAGCAAGTGCGCCACCGCAGTGGCGCATACGGCCACTCCGCTCACAGGTACTCAAACACAACGCCACTTGACAATAATAGCAGAGCAAGAAGAAGAAGTCAGGAGAGATTTCTCGTATTGTTCCTCAGCGGTATTGTCACCAACACAATTCTGAGAAGAACAGAGCACAGTGCGTCAATTAAACTGGTGTCTACGCTTTGTGCGTGCGTGCGTACGTGTAAGTAGCGCGTTAATGCTCCGAGTAGACATGCGCCACTTGCATCCAGATCAGATAAGATCTCTGGGAATAGATTCACTTGAATTTTGGGTACCATTAAAATGCGTCGCGGGTACAATATTTAACACCTCCTTGACATGAATATTAATACCTGCGAGTATGCTGGGTAGGTGGGATGGGAATGATGAAGGAACTGACTATAGGGGGCAGAGGATTCATCACAAAGTTGAGGTATGGACACAGAAGATGAAGTGGTCTGTAGACGATGGCTGGAGGCTATGCTTGCACCACCCAAGACGTGGCATCTGCTAAGGATTCATCTTAAATTTGTGGTATGGACGCAGGAGTCTTGAAATCACCTCTTACCGAAAGCTGGATGTAAATCCCGTACCACCTAAGAGATGGTCTTTGCTAAGATTTTATCATAAATTTGTGTTATGGGGGAAGATGTCTCGAAATCCTCTTTTCCCGAAAGCTGGAGCAATTCCCGTACCACTCAAGGCAAGGTCTCTTCTAGCGATTCATAATAAACTTGTGATATGGACGGGTAAGTCATGAAATCCTCTATTACCTATCGCTGTAGACAATTCCCGTACCACTCAAGACAAGGTATCTTCTAAAGATTCATAATAAACTTGTGATATGGTCGCAGAAGTCTCTTGAAAATGGCTAAATGCAATATTCCTATCACCCAAGACATGGTCTCTGCTAAGGATTCAACATTTGTGATATAGACACAGAAGTCTTGAAATCCTCTCTTACCGATCGCTGGATGCAACATTCCCACCGCCCAAGTCATGCTTTCTGGTCTCTTAAGAGCCACTGCTTATATCCTCGTTTCTTCACTTCCCCTGAGAATACCCAATTGCAACCTTTTTCTTGCTTTTCTTACTTCCTTGCCTCATCTCATCTCCTGCCTTGCGTAATAGCACTCACCTCTCCGCCAGCCCTCAAATGTGCGTCTAAAACGGGCTGCGTGCAAAATTAGAGCTGCTCGCTGCGTCGGGCTCAGTCGCTGATATCTCAATTATTGTCACTGCATGTCCTTATAAGCTGACAACACATCTTCAGCGATTCTGCGAAAAAGAAATCAAGTGAGAATTATCGTGGAATCTTTGATTTCTGTGCGCAGACAATGCAACACGCTGAAATTGCTGCAGAGCACATGAAAGTATTTCAGGCATGTGCGCGAAAAAGCAACATAAAAAAGCATAAAGTAAAATAAGAGCAATTTTATAAACTTCGATCAGTCAATAGAGAAGCATTGGTTTGTCCTCTGCTGCTGGAGGTACTCTTACTCGCAGCTAAGCAGCTGAACGGTCCATTTAACTCAATGTGTCCTAAACAACATGACTCTGTTTTGCAAAATCTGTGCTGACTTTACACACTCACCTGATACGCGTCGATTCCCTTGACTTAGGAGCATATGTTGGTGTTATACTTCGGAGCACCTACTTGGGGATTGAAGCTAATGTTACTGCGAATGCTGAAGACACCAATTCTACCGCCCATTCTCTTCTCATGATCGAAACTGTGCTGTTTTTAGGCTGAGAAACCACAAATGACAAAATAGTGGAATGTAACATCACCTTTGTAACTTTCTCTCTGTTCGTCGCTAAACTCCATGGACGAAGCGACATCCTTTCCTTTGCGGTTTTTCCACTGGTAAAACTCTGCCAAACAAAAGTTGATGTAGGTAAGTGTAACATCAAGGATTACACATTCACCTCTCACCTTTTTGCTATAGCCCAATGATAAAATACATACAGACTTTACTGTATTTCCACCACTCTCTAAATCTCTGCCAAATAGATGATGATGTAGGCAAGTATAATACCAACATTACACATTCACCTTTCCTTCCTTCTCTCCCTCTGTTAGTAAAAACCTAGCATAAAATGGCATCGCTTACTCTCTTATCTTCCCTGAATTTCCTGAGTTTACAATCCGAACCACTTCTCATCAACAGCTGCTGTCAGAGAGTGTAACACCCACCATAGCCGCTGCCGGGCTGGCTTAAGTATTTAACCCAAATGTTTACATGAAACCTGACAGCGCACACGGCTCAATACAACGCACATTTCGCTGTCCATCAATCACGCAGCTATGCGCTGCTAGCGCTGCTTGTCAATCTGTGCCCGGCCCGACCACTCCGCGCGCGGACTGTGCCTCTCCGGCTGCGGTCGCAAAGTGGGGCTGTCAATAAGTATTGCGATAATTTCCCCATTTTTTCTCTTATTATTTTTGTTTAATTTCAATTTCGCTTGTTGAGCACTGCGCCCGCAATTAGAGCCAATGACAATTCTCAAATTGCCCGCCACTTGTTTCGCTCCCCTTCTTGCAGCATGTTGCAAGCCGTCCTTCTGTGCTTCAGCATTGTGATGTGATGAGCTGTGATAAATTGCTCGCCTAAACGTAGCCGACACTGGTGCCCTGCTTCCCCGGCTCTGATCCCGCTGTCGCCGTCCGACTGCGGTTGTGATCCTTCCACGAATGTGGCTGCAATTTGTGCAGTCGACAATTTTCCGGCCGCTCCAGGTAATCCGTGTGCGATTGTGGCACTCTAATCGCTTGTCACACTTTCGAATTGCGTTGTCGCAATAAAAACCGATGCGAAAATTGCGAAATTTCAAGTGACACTTCATAAAGTTTCGCGCAATCGAGAGCGAGATTTGTGGCAGATTGTGGGAGATGCAGAGAGACATAGGGATATGGAGGGAGACAGGGAGAGGAAGAACCTGAAAAGCAGAAGATGCAATTCCAGTGAAACGTACAAATAAATTCCTGCAATAAAATTATGGCAAAATCGATGAAAATTGCTCATGCAAAACGAAGTTCAAGGGGAGTTTGCTCCAATACCAGTACCAAAGGTAGTGCAACGGGAGCTGCTAAAGAAGACAGAGGCAATTTGTCAGAAGGGGTCTAAACGTCCACTCTGAAATTGCTAGAGGAGGACATACTCCAAAAGGTTGCTGAATGCACTGATCTAAATGAGAGCACAAGTGGGAATATACTCACAGGACCCCAGAAGAGAATAATGTATAAGGAGGTGTATGAAGTACTGCGACCAAAAAGATCTATTATATTGTCCCCAGAAGAGTGAGAACTGTGGCTATTATTCGGGACAGAATGCCAAGTTAGTTTGTTCTAAAAGCTAAACTGAAACCCCAATTCACCCGAAGAGCAGGATTGTTGTTCAGTTCTAAGGTGATGGAAGGTAAAACGGACAAACGAGACTTTTAGGGACGGTAGGAATTTCTCTCTACGGAACTCTTAAAGTAACTAAACACGGAAGGAATGAAGAAAATCGATTTTAAAGAGTACAATGAATTGGGAGAGATTCCAGTTCAGTACCCCAAAATGAAGATGGGTTATGGGTGCATGCTGTTGGAAATAACCGACTGTGTTAGTTTCAACTTACGATGTTATGAGATCAAACCAGGTTACCTCGAAGAGACGATTATGTTCATAAGTTAGGACAAGAAAAGTTTTATTATAGATTGCTGGACACATGTCCACAGATGGAATGAAGAATGTTTGCAATTGGGCAATTTTCAATGTCTGATTTGCTCCAAAGAATCAGGTTTGTTGGAAGATGAATACGGCTTCCGCTCTGGTGAAGATAAATTGGCGACGGGTTAACTAGAGTGTCAATGTGGTAAAGGAAGAGGAAAAAATGTTGCCTGATACGGAAGAAAAAGAAGCCGAAGAAAACTGCTGAAGCCAAATTTTCATTCTAAGATTATTGTCATGGGGTAGCTACGGTTTCAACATGGTAATGAAATTTGGGTGATGAACAAATTTTGTCCTGATATTGAAGGGGAAATGCAGATGGCGAAACCGAGATTTTCATCTTAAGATTATTGTCATGACTTTAGTTCTGATCACAATTTAATGAGAGCAAATTGCTAGGGTCATGTGATCGTCACTTGCTTTGGTCTTCGGTCACCTGCAGAATAGCTTTGGTAGCGGTCAAATTTCACATGTTTTAAGTGCTTTGTACAATTGATACTAGGCTAAATTGATTGCTATTGGAGAACATGTTGGACTATTGTTTCGAAGCTCTTCTTTTCTTTGTGTTCTTGTTATTCTTTGCATCTGTTAGAAATTTCCCCATACTCCGTCATAAGAATATCGATTGTGTGGTATGTAAATACATTTTAGACATTTTATACGTTTATATTTGTATACATTTTACATATAGCATTTCTTACTTCCCAGGGTACATTTTACACCTAGAAACTGTTTATTTCACTCAAAAAAGGACTTAAACGAATCTAAATGGAAGATTGTTTATTTTTCATGGCGTTTTATGCATTGTTTACATTGTATACTTGCATTATTTACATTTTATACTTCCATTATTTACATTTTATACTTGCATTATTTGCATTTTCTACTTGATTAAATAATATAGTAAATATTTTCTACATCTTATTTTATATTCTCTATGAACATGTAGAAAATTGTATAATTTCCCTAAGAGTGTGTAGAAAATTCAACAAAACTCTCTCACTACCCCAGCCTCTGCCTCTGCCACACATCCGAAAAGTTTCGACTCCATTCACTTTCAGCGTATTCCGAGTTGTCAAAAAGTCTGTCACAAACTTTTTGTGTCAATGCCGTGTTGTTGCACCCAAATCCCGTCCCCGTCCCCGCACCCGCATCCTCAGTCAGTGCCAGAAAAACAAGTAAAAACAAGAACAACTCAGCAGCCAACAACAATGCGGCTGTCAGTAAATAACGCGGCGTGCTGCTCTTTTGTCGCAACATGCGTAATTAACGTGAATGAAGCCTTTCACGTCAGCGAAATTACCATAATTTGCGTTTCATTGGCAAATGACATCTCGGCGTGGCACCGAAAACATCCGCAGCCATTATACAAACAGCAGCAACAACAGCAACAACAACGACAACTGTCAAACTCACAACAACAGCAGCAGGAACAACCACAACAACCAGAACAACAACAATGAGAATAATAATAGGTGCTGTAACGAAAATTGTATTGAATTTGGAGCGCGCACACACGCGGCGGAGAAAATTTCAATTAAAATAATTTTGCTTCCATCAATGAAATTGAGTCGCCGCCGGTGGAGGGCAGCACCTACAACCGCCATTGGCAGCGCTAAATGCGCCATAAATTGCGGCGGCTGTTGATGTCCAGCAGCTGATGTGCAACGCCATTCCAAAGCCAATTCCAATTGTAAGCCACACCGCTACACACCGTTCCACACCGCACCCCACCACGCCACACCACGCCACACCACGCCACACCACGGCACAGCAAGCCGCACCATTCTCGCCTCTCCTGCCGCCTGCATTTGCAACAACGATTGCCACCGAATTTGTTGCTGACCCGCCAACGCTGTGTACCGCAAAGATTTATGTGGCAAAGTTGCTCCGGTGCCTTTTGTTCGGGATGCGCTGATGCGCTGCTCTGTTAGCTGCTTGTTTGGCTGCTGGTGGCTGTGGTAGAGGCGGGGGCGGGGACGCTTGGGTTGTTCGCCGAACGATTTTGGGCAGTTTCCGTCTGTCACTTGACGTTACTTATGGTTAAAACTTTTATGTTAACGCGCCGCGCCAAGTGTACCACTGTGAGACTGTGTGAGTGTGTGGGCGTCGGTGGACGTTTCCTTCTCAGCTCATTTGCATACTAGCTAGAGAGAGCGAGCAGAGCAGAGAGTGGACATAGAGGGCTGGGGAGCAGCGGAAGGAAGCAAACTGTGTAAATGAAAGTTTTTCTTAAATTTACTGTGAAACTAGCGGCAACAAGCATAGAATTGCTTCCACATGGCATGGCTTCCTTTTCCGCTTTTGCGGTGTTCGTCTTTTAATTAATCGCTTCTTTTGTGGCCACATTGGGCCAAGAAGCTGCTCGCGACACTTTGGCCCGCAACTCACATGAGTTGGATAGCAAGCTGGCATATTTGTTGCTTTTTAAAGTAATTCCCTAAAATGAGGGTGGGTTACCTAGGCTGCTATTACCTTTGGACTACTTGCATACTTAGTAGTCGGTCAACTAAATATATCAGGACACGATTTGCTCAATCAAGGGGAGTTTTTCGTCTCCCAGAATAGTTTTATGAAGAAAGATTTGTGGATCCAAAATATGATCCATGGATGTAAGGGATGATCCATGGTTGTGTAAGATATGCTCCACATATGTAAGAACTTGATAATATCACGCAGAGAAATTATTATAGGAAATCTTTTATCATCTTCGAATGGCGGTGCCAGCATGTTCTGAGCTAACTCCGGGAGAACTAACTCTGATGAATGCATCTTTAAATGATAGGAGCTGATGATGAGTTGGAGAAGTTGTCTGTAGCAACTTTAGAGATGGAATAATCTAAGCATTCTAAGCTCAATCCACTACTGGACATGCAGCCGGTTGGATACTTTAGGTGTCAGATACTTTTTCCCCTCTCATTCTCCTTGACATTTTAAAAAGGTGCTAAGGAAGTAAATAATTCATCAATGGGAGGGTAGAACAACACAGTACCCTTCAGCTCCATCACCGCAAAAACATCGGTTTAGAGATTGAAGATATTGAGTTTACGGTTGAAAATTTTAACAAAACTGTCCAATACGCGGCATGGAACTCTACTCCGGAGCCCAAAGATCAACTGAACAAGCATCCTTCCCATCCCGTTATTTGCGAGATGGTTGATAAAAAACGCAAACTAAGAAGGGTGCGGCAAAGTACCAGGCATCCGAAAGACAAACATAATTTTAATAGAAGCAGAATGAGGAAATACAGCACTACTTGTCCACTTTGTCAGCAAAACTTCACTTTGGAAGGCGGCAAAAAAGCTGAACTAACCGATCACCCGTGCTCCTCCTATCAAAAGCGCAAATGGCTCCTGGGCAAAAACTGATAGGAGAAAGGAATTACATTTGCCAAATACCTTACTGGGGCCCTTAAGCCGCTTCCACCAACTTCACAGCAAGAGCAAGAGGAGGTATTTAATCTTCTCAATAGTCCAGGATAATTAGAGTCACCTATCACGCCCTTTACAAAAATACATAACGCTGTGCACAGGACACTGAATGTGAAAAAGGCACCGGGCTACGACCTGATAACAGGTAAAATATTAAAGGAACTACCTTACCTATCTCTTCAATACAATAATTAGATGTGGATATTTTCCGCGTCAATGGAAAGTGGCCGAAATTATGTTCATCCCTAAACCCGGGAAGTCCTTGGAGGAAGTCACTTCTTATAGACCAATTAGCCTTTTGCCAATTGTTTCCAAAATGTTTGAAAAGCTCCTGTTAAACAAACTTAAACCAATTCTACTCAAAAAGGAGATAATACCCAATCGTCAATAATAAGAAACCGTTATTGTACAACAGCTTTCCTACATATATCACAGGCGTTCGATAAAGTATGGCACCCTGGCTTACTATTTAAAGTGAAAGAGTTACTACCTCAGACGTTTTATGATATCTTAAGATCATATCTTGAAGAGCGGCATTTCAGAGTAAAGGCCAATGAAGAAGTCACTGAACTGTTCTCTATAAAGGCGGGTGTACCACAAGGCAGTGTTCTAGGTCCTGTGCTCTACACTATCTACACGGCTGACCTTCCACTGACGGAGAATACAACAACCTCAACCTACGCGGATGATACTGTCATAATGGCTACAGCTTAGATAAGCTCCAAATCCTGCTAAATAAATGGAGAATTAAGGCGGATGCAACTAAGTCTGTACAAGTAACTTTCAGGTTAATACAGAAGACTTGTCCATCAGTGATACTAAATGATTGTCAACTGCCCCAATCCGAAGACGCCAAAAATTTAGAGCTACATCTTGATCGATGTCTGACATGGCAGAAGCATATTGTTACGAAGAGAAAACAACTTGGAATCAAGCTTACTTCCTTATATTGGCTCATGGGGTATAAATCCCAGTTATCGCTTGACAATAAACTGCTCGTTTATAACACAATCCTAAAACCTATATGGACGTATGGTATACAGCTATGGGGGTCAGAGGCAAAAAATAATATAAAAATCATTGAGAGATTCCAATCAAAAGTATTACGCATGATAGTAAAGGCTCCGTCAGGAATGATATAATACGTCACGACCTAATCATCCCTACTGCCGATGAGGAAATATCAAGATACAGCATTAAATACCTGGAACGACTAAGTGAGCATCCTAATATACTAGCTTCAAATCTTCTGGAGAGGACAGGCACAACACGGCGACTGAAGCGAGTAACACCACTCAATTTAAGATAATAATTTTCTAATGCAATAGTTCTGAACTAACCTTATGGGAGATTAGCATTGGTTCCTCTTCCTCGTGTTGATTTAAATAACTAGTTAAAAAATAACTTTGTGTATTTATTTATTTACTGTTATTTATTTTGATTATTGCCTCAAGGGGTTGAATGCAAATAAAACTGGAGTTTAAAAAGAAAGAAAAAAAAGAGATTGAAAATCTTGAGTCACACACCACAACGAGCCATTGTATGTCCTTAAGTGTGTTTTTGCGTCGAAGGCTGCCACTCCTACCTTGGGTCATACATTCATCCCAGCCGCAGAGGATATTTCTAATTGAATTACTGGCCACAGATTTGATGAAGTTGTGGATGTGGAAATGATGCCGAGCAAAATGGGTCTATAATTTTATAGTTGGTGGAGAGATGCCTTTCTTATATAATACTTAAATCATCCCGGAGAAGGGGAAAAGTGTGGGCTCTTCGACGAGGAAGGACACTGAGGCTCAGGCCATATTTGCGGTGAAGCAGAGAGAGTTCAAACAATTGATTCGGTCTCGGTAAAAAAAGTCAATTAAAAATATATCACCAGAACGGGGTAGTAACCAGAATAAAGAACTCTCACGTACCGCATCTGGTTAGGGTTATCTTGGTGGTTCGGGCTGGCGAGGAAACATTACAAGGAAAATTTCTGCAAAATATGCACCACCATATTCACAATTTCTATGATGATGTTTGTCTATCTGCATGGGACGAACGTTCCTGGTGTACCACCCAGTATCTCCAGATCACTGCTACCTCTGAGATTACTTTATAAGAATTATTAACTTGGAGTTACAATCATTTTTTAATAGAAGCACCTCGCAATTCTTCACAATTGAGTTATTGGAAACATTTTCAGTTTTCCAAAAGAGTGCGGAAAATCTTTCAAATTGATTGAAGCCAAATTATAACTGATACCTTGCTTAAAATGCGCCCTGTCTAGCAACTCTCCAATTCGTTCATAGTTTCACATTGTTCGCGTCTCATTTTGTCTCCAGCAATTTGCCCTTGGAGGAGTGGAGAGCTCATAAAAGGCTGCCTGTGAATTATAGTCATATTTTTAATTTAACTAAATAGTTTTTCATTTGTGGGTGTGGACTGAACTTTTGAATTATAGAAGGGCATCCCACTCCTCACAAGAATTGCTCTGATCTCTCGATACTCTATACTATTGGTCCCTCTCTGGCCTTGGGCCATTAGACTGAAATTTCTAAACGCTTTTCCTATGTACATATTCCGAAAAATCGATCCAACTACCTCCTAACTGCTCCACGCTGAATATTTATTTATGTGTGCAGTTCTTCCTACTTGCGGCTGCACGCGCTTAACCCTTTAAGACATCAACGACACCACCCCACCCCCCACCCCAAGCGCTGCGTACAATTTATTAACTCAATACGCATATTTTATGTGTTGTTAACATGGTTGACGTTGTATGGCGACATTAAACACGATTAACATAAAATTGTATGCCCATGGTAGATACTCGCACGGTTGTCAGGAGTCAAGCGGTTCGCATAGCCCTGCCCGGCCGCCCTGCCTCAGTTGAGGTGCCAACAACTTCAGAAATCACAAACAACAAAGTAAGCGCTGCCGTTGACTACTTTTAATTTTGGATGCAAAAATTATCATAAAGTCATTTTTTTAATGGCAAATGAAGGCGGTGGCGGTGGTGGCGGCTATTCTTGATTGCACCGCGGCTGGTACCGCCGTAACACCAAAACGATTTTGGCAGCCTTTTTTTTGTGTGTGGTGTGGTGTGGTGTGGCCTCGCATGGCGTGGCCTGGCGTGGAGTGGAGCTACCAGTCCCCAAATTGCTTTGGAGTCTTATTAACTGGCATTATGAGCAGGCGCTGCTAGCGACAACCGCCGCAAACGCTGCTGCTGCCACTGCTGTTATTATCGCTGGCTCGCTCGCCCCTCGTCCCCCGACAGGCTTCTTGTGTTGTTGTAATAATATTAACAACAATAACGAGACCATAATTCGAAAGACACTGCGCTGACAGTGAATTAATTTTAATTCGTGTGCAATTATCGCATTCAGAACGCAAGACGCTTCACTGAAGGAGGAGGTACGAGGCAGTACTGTGGAATTTCATCGATGACGAAGTGGGCCCAGTTGAGCTTCACCGTGCTGTGAAAACACCCACTCGCGTCAAAAGAGCGCGGCTTGGAGTTTCCAGCCTGGGCCGCCGGCGTTGGCACATGTCGTTTTACCCAGCGACGGTGGGTGGTGTGCTTTGGTGTGCTGCGGTGTGGGGCGCTCGCATTGCATGTTCGACAGAAGCGAACTCCTACTTGGCTGTGGCGCATTGTGTCTTCTTTGGCTGCTTACCAGCAAGGCAAGTTAATTTGGTGACACTGTTAAGTGGGCGTGCCCTAGCGTGTATATATTTTGTTTGCTGTTTGCTGCTCGCTGTCATTGCGTGGAGTTGGTACGAAGGACGAAGCAACCGTTTAAACGCGTCGTTAAATCTTAGTGAATGGTAGTAGCGTGGCATTGTGGCACCGCGAAATGCGCAACGGTTTGGCTTCAGTTGAGTGCAAAAGCAGCCGCAAAAGTTTTCATGCTAATTTTATGATTATTTAAATTGTTACGACCTAAAAAAATAGTACAGAATACAAAAACAAAAAAGAATCAGTCAAACCGCGCGCCAGAACGCAAAGAAATGCAGAAGTTCAAAGTTGGAAAGTTTGTGGCGCTTGTCTGAATTGCTGCCTGCTGCGCTGGCATGATAATTGAGGCGTACCAATTGCCAATAGCAATCAGAGGTGGGCAGGCAAGGAGCCAGAAGGCAGCTGTTGGCAATTTTTTAAGCAGACTCGCGACTAATGCCTTCAGCTGCTTTAAGAAGAGCCACGCAATTAAAAGAGAAACAGAAAGAAAAAAATTAAATAGAAAGGCTGTGTTTGCTGCGCCACCCTAGTGACGCCCACCCTACTAACTGCAATGATACAAGACGGAGTCCGTAGGCTTTCTCACACAAGAGGGCAAGTATGTTTTGTCAGAAGAATGCGGCAGTAGGCGTTTATGCATCCGTCACATGTGAGGATGAAAAATCGTCGCCACTTTCACAACTGAAGCGGCAGGAGTTTAGTTCTGGAAGACTTCGAAGTAACTTTAGCAATAGGGATAGGGAACAATTCAAAGAGGATGAAGACTCTCGCCTGAGGATGAAAATCGTCGCCACTTTCACAACTATAGAACAATGAAAACCCGGCTTATAATCCCAAACCCTAAGCTGCAATCTATTTGGAACTCTTGTAATAAGCGTTCTAGTTTGCAATTTGGTAAGGACTTCAATGCAGTTCAGCAATCTCCTCCCTTTTAAGTGGTAATTCTTCTATTACTACAGTCATATAGTCACTTATTCTACCTGTGTTCAGGAATGAATCCATCCTTCGCTCGTACGTAATTGCTCTCTGCTGATATAATAGCTGAGTTTTCTCCCCACATTTCAGAAGTTACAATACAAACAATTCTCTTGAGACGAATGAAAATAAATCACTTTTGAACATAGAATGGTGAAATTTTCTTAATAAACCTTTCTTGATCTCAAGAGCAAAGTCTCTGTACAACAATTATCTTTAAGATTGCCGACTTTGCCCACTTTTGTTATTGCATCCCCACACCAACTTCCAATAGAAGCCCCTTTTAGCGATCATACCCAATCTCCACTTTAGCGCCTTAAAGTATGCTTTGTTAATTTAAGAGATACACAAAGCTCGCGCACGTAGACAAGGACCACTCCAGTCAAGTGGCTGCGCCATCAATTGCCAAAAATATCTCATTTTCATATAATAACACAAACAACAACAGCATCAGCAACAACAACAATTACAATTGCTACAATAATTGCAATAATTTTGGGTATTCATTGAGCGCAATTTCTGGCTTCCCTTTGGTGGCTGCCTCGGCAGTCTGCACCCGCTGCGATTTTATGGGCCGCAATTGCGAAATTTTTATAGAGTCAGCGAAAAATTTCTTCGCTGTCGCTGATGCGCCCCACGTCGAGCAAATTTCCTTCGGTTTGGTTTGGTTTGCAACCCTCTACGCGCTTCACATGTCGCTGCCACCACAAGACTCGATGTCTCGGATGTATTATTGCGGCTCCTGTGGCGCGCGGCGCGTTGCGTCTCGTCGCATCACAGAGCAAGAAATCATTATAAGGCGAGGCCAAAGCGCGAGAAACGCACAAATTATCGCAGCTCCACTACGGTGGCTGCTATCAGCTCTGCCTTATCCTATGGTGGGGGCTGCCAAACCGAGCGCGTATATAAACGTAATTTATTGTAATTTTGTGGTTGAGCAGATTTTCAGGAAAACCGCAGCGGGAGTATGCGAGACAGATAAGCGCTGCAGCCGTCCACCAAATTGTCGTCGACTTTTGTTGCTGTCGCAGAGCGTTAAGCAGCCACACCATCAACGCGCAGTGCATCACATCACACACTCTGCCGGTTGTGGTAATGGAGTTAATGCGCCTCAGCGGCCAGCCAGTAACTTTCCTCCTGATATGCGGCAGCGTGCTGGGCTCAGTCTGAAGCAAGCGTTATTGTGTGTCCTGACAAAAGAAATGATTACGGTATTATGTCGCCCCAGCACAAGGACGAGAAGGAGCAGGGGTGCTCATACTTGTGTCTTACCAACTACGCCCGACCGCCAACTGTGCCGATTGCTGTTTAAATGTAATAAAAATTTGTATTATACGCATTTAAGCCTGGTTAACATGCTAACTCGGCTGCACATGAGGAAAAGGAGTGGAAGTAAGGACATCATCATGTATACTAGATGAATATAATGGGTGAAGGAACCGCTCCTGCTGTCGCCACTGCCACTGGGAGGTTGGCGAAAAAATTTCCATAGGAAAGATTTTAAAATTTTTATTTGCCCAGACATGCTCCCAGATTTCACAGATTTGCCAATCGCTTGGCCTGCTAGGATATTTCTTAAATTCTAAGCAGCTTAAACGCTTAGCAATGCTTATGCGAGTAATCTTCATTTATTTAGGCAGCTGCCTGTCTGCTGCAATTGAGTGATTTATTATCATTGCAGAGCTGCAGTTGTCCAAACATATTCCTCAGCGTTGATAAGTTGTCTCCCCTAGAAAACTGGAAAGTGTTGTAGTTAAAACTTCCCTTCCCCCGCCGCAAGAGAAAGCAATGAGTAAATGGAATATGAACAGGAGACGTGAATTGCAGAGTGAAAGTTTCCTTGAATTCAGAACGATTGTTAACAAAATTTCAGCTGAAAAGTTTACTCCTGATTATAAGGAGACTATTTGGTCATTTTGGACACCGGATCAAGACATGGAAAGGGCGTCGGGGGTGATTTCTTAAACGAACTCCTTTTTCACTCAGTTATTACAACTTGCTTGCCAACGGAAAGGAATTTAAACGTAGTAAAATTAGTGGAAGACTCTGGATATTCGTGAATCCCCGGAAGTGTCCTGATTCCACAGTAGTTGTCCACTATGTCGGTCTATTCTTCATAGGGGCAGGTCTCTTCTCCTTAGGAATAGATAAAAGATAGCAACCGGATAGCAAGCTCTTTTTTTCACAGGTGCGAAAATGGTTTTAAGAAGTTTCAATAAGAAAAGGAGCTTTTAATGTAATTTATTCAATCAAGGATCAAACGGTTCAGATTTGATTTCAGAGAGAAAGTCCTTGTTGTCAAAGCATTACTTTCTATTGCTGGTGGGCCCACTTCAATACCTGCCTTCATTTCAAATATCATTTTCCGAGCTCCCTGCTATCAAACACAACGATAATTAACAGTATATGTAACTGTTTGAATCCGCATTTGTGTATTTTAGACATGATTAAAGTGAAGTTCAGTATCTTTGAGGATGTTTCACCATACAAAGTTATTCAATGTTCATTCGCTCTCTCTCCCTGTCTCTCTTGTTCGCTCTAAACAATATATATATAGCACTCATGTCCTATCATACCGCTGTGCTTATTTCAAAAAACACAGTACTCGGAATCCATAAGAGTCATCCTGCAATTCTTGAAGGACCTTCCTTCTTTTCTTTCTTGTTGATGGAGAGATTATTTCGTCAGAAGTTAGGCCTCGGTAGTCTATTGGTAAGCATGATGATTTCGTAGACATGGCTCTAATTCTACCCATCCTTCTTTAAAATCCAAACGAAGGCTTCAGTTGCGTCTTAAGCCGTCCATGTATAATTAAATTTGTTTCGTTGAAATATTCGCATCTTCAGTATAGTCCTGCTAGCTTCTTTGATTATCCGCCTACTGCTTCATGTGTGGTTCATAATTTAAATGTAGTGGTTTCTTAAACCTTGCGAGGATTCCAAGTTTACGTAACTTAAAAGCTTAGTGCTTCTCTCCCTCTCTCTCTACCTCTCTCTTCCTCTCTCGCTCTGCATATTTCAGCAGCTGATTTATCATTCTGAAGGAAGGGAGCTTCTTTTAAAATTATTCCTGCCCAATGCTTCTTCATGCAAATGTGATTAGCAGCATTCAGTGAGTGGCATCTAAACTGAAATGCCAGCACTTCGGTACTTGAGTGGTAAAGGATATTTTAGACGGCCAAACGCCCATACAGCCACCCACCCGCACGGCCACAGCACAAATTGCGGCTCATAACTTATTTAGTAGTGAATTTGGTATGCCTTGCGCTGCAATTGCGCCTGATGATGGTTGAGCTTACTTTGGCACGTAGCACAAGTGGTCAATTGCACGCACAGGCAAAACTTCTGCCTGGTCCCTGCTATGCCCCGGACCTGCCTTGCAGTGTCTTGTGCTATTCTGCATTGTGCTGTACTATTCTGCACTGCCCTGTGCTACTCTACTCTGCCCAATTCTACTCTGATGGCTGGTCTCTGTATCCGTGATTGTTGGTGGCAATTTGGCAAATGCTGCTGATGTCCCTCACGTGCCTGTGTGGCTGTGGCAGTTCAGTTGCAGCACAACGAGGGGGTCACTCGTTCGGCTGATGCGTCCTAATGACGGGTGACCACGCCACAGCCAGTCGAACGGCCGCTCCACAAACCGTGGCGGGTGACGCACTCGCACAAACCAACTGGGATGTCGAAGCCCTAAACTGTGACATATCAATGCTTGTGGGCACAAACTGAATGCTGAAATGCTGCAATGTCCTCCGCCGTATGCCGACTGCCGTTCGCCGACTGCCGCTTGCTGCTTGCTGCTTACCGAATATTGAGTGCCGCTCTGTGGCAACAAAGGGTGGCGTGCGTTCATGCGTACGGAACGCGCTTCACTTGCTTTTTGCAATTGCCATGGAGGCTTAAATGGCAAGTTTGTACGACTATATTGGAATATCGGAATATCTTCGCCGGATGCTGCCTGCAATTGCAGTTGGATACGTGGCTGTATCTGCATCTGAGCCCGAGCTAGAGCCAGAGCCTGTGGGCGAGTGTGTGATCGCATGTGCCTGGGCCAGTGTTCGAGTGTTGGTGTGTATTTGTTTGTGCTTGTGTGAGTGTTTGTATGTGGGCATTGTTTCTCCGGAACTTCATTTGGGGACTTTGGTTTGGATTAAATGAGCGCATGCAGCATCCAACCATACAAATTTACGTGTTTCGGCATACACAAAAGCGTGTTTTTGTTTTGAATGCATGTGTGTGGCTGCATAGAGATAGTTTCACTGCGTGGGGTTGTGAGGGAGGATGTGTGTGAGTGTGTGTGTGTCTGAATGTATTTTAGCATTCCTTAGGGGTCACAAACGGCCAAGCAAGTCATGCGAACTCATACCAGATATGTTAGGATTTACCACCATTACTGATGTAGTGTTAACAGGACTGGATTCAGAGCTGTACGGTCCTTCGTACTGCACTCATGGAGGGTTCAGACAAAATCTCAGAGCTTTACAAATTATTTATCGTCATTCGTAATGAATTAAGGAATAGTTTCTTGTAAAAGGAAAGTTGCATTTCGAACTAAGAGCCAGGGAAGTTGGTTTTGACATTAGCTCCTTACTTGAACTCTTCTTTTACTATATCTCAATAAACGGATACGTTATCACAATACTCAATAAACAGAGACATTACCACAATACAAAAGAAACAGAGATGTTACCAATATATCACACCCTCAAATTAAATTTTTTGGCCCTTCCCTTACCTTAGTAGTGACTCACAACACTTTTAGTATCCAGCTACTTAAATTTTTGAGCCGAGTTTGGTCCTTTTTTCCTCTGATAGATCGTTGGGTTTAATTCATACTTGGAACTATACAATTTAGTCAAGGCAGCAGTTTTAGTACTTAGAACATAATACTAGGTCATAGTTCCTAAAAAGTTTGATTTGAATACAATTTTGGCCCCACCTGATGTGACAAGGACCACAGAAAGATCAGACTAGATTGAAAGAAGCAGTTTCGGAAGAAATTCCTCTTAAAAATGGAATTTATCGGTACCAGAATATGCTAGAAACGTCCTTGCAGTTTTGTATTGACAGCTTATGACTTCTTTCTTTATCCGTTCCTAATGTATGAAGCGCGTGGCATGTGGTATGATCACTAAAGCGATGCTGGGAGGGCAGTACAACTCGGAAGTCGGCATTAACTGCTCCTTCTCTTCAATCCTTTGGACCTACTATGCAACTGGTACATTTTAAATAGAAATACGTTTTGATAGATCTATTATCAGGCTCAAAACTTTAGTAACACACTCCCTTGCGAGTTCATCTCTGTTTTCTGTTCATGCCTGAACACATTTATTTTCTATTTTTCCCTCGCCATGAGTATTGAAATAATTTATAAATTTATATTTAATACAATAAAAAATATATATAAATATTTTCCGTGGCCTTGGTTGCGGTGTGTCGTCAATCCCGCCCATCTTTAATAGTATTAAGAGGAGGAAAACTATTAACTCACCACATTTCACCAGGTTTGCAGAAGATCTTCTGAATTTGGCCCTAATTTGTATGACCTTCCTTAGCTGGGACTGACACCACTCGCACTCCCCAAATGCGGCCGTGAGTGCTTCTGTTATTGTTGTCTCTGCTCGTGTTGTTGTGATTGCAGTATGCTGTGTTTGTAGCCGGGCCAAAGAATGCCCAATACCTAACGCAAACATCCTCCATGAATTCAACTCAAAAATACGAAATGGTAATCGCAACGGATTTTCAATGCTGCCCATGAATATGGACGATGTGTGAGAGTTGTGTCGCTGAGGCCGTTGTTGCCGCTTTAGCTGTTGTTGTCATAGTTCTTGTTGTTATTATTATTATTGTTGTTGTTGTTGGTGTTGTTGTCATTGCTGTTGTTTTATCAATGACTTTCGTATAAATGCAAAATTGACAGCCACAACGGATGAGCAATCAAAATCGCATCATAAATTAATTGCCCAAGAGTGTGGGTGGAGTGCACTAGGCCCGTCGGTACGCCCCTCCGTCTGTTCCCCTGTGCGCCTATGCGCCAACCTTACGGCTCTGCTTACAGTGAAACAAGCACAGTGTGGGCGCTCCACTCATGTCAAGTCGAATTGAGAATTTATTAGAACCCGAAATTGTATTGTTTTTGGCTAAATACTTTGATGGTCGCTTTGAAGGCTCCTTGCTACCGAGACTTGGCCGCGGCTGCCACAGCATTTAACACTCAATTGGTTGTGAAATTTATGGCTCTGTGAGCGAGTGACAGCACACACTTGAGCGCCAGTAGCTAATCCATTATGCAATTGACAAAAGAAAGGCCCACAAGCCTGGCTGCGCAAACAAATTAAAGTCATTAGACTTCGTTTAATTTACTGCCAAGACGCTGGAGCGGCCGGGCGAGCGGTCAGCGAAGTGTGTCCCCCTCTCAGCGGCGCTGGCCGAAAGTGGCACATCCACTGCACTGGATGCAGCCTTGCAATTGACACTTTATGGTGACAAATTGATGCGTGCGTCGCGTCGTTGTCGTTGTCGATGGCGAAGTCGATGTCGATGTCGCACCCTGGGCTCAGGGGTCAGCGCAATTTTTGTTATTGCTGCCATATGGGTGCATGTGTAATTGAGAGGGTGGCTGCAGATGCCAGTGTCAATTTCGAAAATTACAACCATTTATTGAAGGATGGCAAGGAAGCTAGAAAGCAAGGCCACTAGCAAGCAAGGAAGCAACAAAAGCACTTTATTTGATAAGGTTGCAATTACAACAGAAGCAGTCAATGAAGTTGTGTGCCGAACGGCAGCGCCGACTACGCAGCAATGAGAAAACGCGGCTGAGGGACGTGAAGCGTTGATAAGCAATTTGGCATAATTGCTCATAGGAAAGTTGCTGCAATCTTTTGGCATTTTTCAGGATTAACTGCGAAGTGTTGGGGTGTTATGCACACACACCAAACTTCTTCAAGAGCCTCCGCTTGAATTTCTGCTGAAAAATGAGCTCATAATTTACAAGCATGATCCCATGGCTGGTTGTATTTGTAGTCCAAGAATGCTGCCAAGTTTTGATGAACATGACATCTACTAAGCTTGGCAGCACTTTATATTCAGTCAGCTGCTTGAAGGCTAGTTATTAATGTGTGTTCATGATAATATCTTGATTTCTATATTTCGGAACACATTTGCTAGAAGTATATACTAACTAATTCAATACTTTCTATTACCTCCTATATTTTCTATTACTTCATATGTTTTATATTAGTTTCTATGTTTCCTATTGTTTTTTATGTTTTCTATTGGTTTCCATGTTTTCTTCTGGTTTCTTTGTTTTATATTGGTTTCTATGTTTTCTTTTGGTTTCTATGATTTCGTTTAATTTCTTTATTTTATATTTTAAATGATTTCCATGTTTTGTCTGACTTTCAATGCTTCATATGACCTATAATATTTTTTATTACTTTCTATGCCTTGTATGATTTTATATGTTTTTTATGATTTGCTATGATTTAGTTTGTCTATTTCGAATTTAGAAGCAATTCGTTGTTTCCTGTGACTGGGCTGCTATGATGTCTCTGTCTTTTTATGTTTTCTGTGGTTTTCTATGTTCCCTGTGACTTCCCTGTGACTAGTGCAGTTTGAATTTAGAATTAATTTAATATTTGAATTCAATTGTATGATTTTTTACGTTTTTCATGACTATCCATGTTTTCTATGCCTATATTGTCTATGAGTTTTCATGCATTTCGCATGTTTTCCTCTTAAACTTCTAAGGCCCCCTATCTTTTCTATGTTTTCTATAACTTTGTTTAATGCTCTCTAGATTTTTATATTTTCCTCTTTTAATCTCCGAAGAATTCCCATATGGTTTCTATGTATTACCATATCTTCCATTTTTTCTATGACTTCCCATATTTTATCTGCTTCCTTTGACTTCCTATTTTTTCTATGTTTTCTACCACTTTTCAAATTGTCTGTTGTTTGCTTCGCTATACTCTGGATTTCCGTGTTGACCAATATGAATCTTCTATGGCTTCCATATATTCTATGTTTCGAAAGACTACCCATATTTCGTATGTTTCCTCTGACTTTTAATGCATTCTGTTATTTTTTTATTGTACTCTTGATTTTTTAATATTCTATGGTTTGCCATTTGCTTTTAATGACTTCTTCTATTTTCTATGGTTTCTATAGATTTGCAAACTTGCTGTTGTTTTCTTCTCTTTTCTCTGGGTTTCTATAAATTTATCTATTGATCTTCTATGACTTCCCATATTTTGCATGTGTTTATGACTTACCATATTTTCTACTCTTTCTATGGCTTCCACTATATTATTATATCTTCTATACCGTCTCCATTTTTCAAGACATTTTATGTTCTTTCTTCCTTTCGCCATTATTCTACATTGTTAATGGTTTTCTACCTTTATTCGCAAATTGCTTAATTTACCATCAACCGCAAGTTGGAAGCTGCAAAATCAAAATGCCGCCTTTGGCACATTTCACAGCTGTCAATACGCGACCACTGCGTCCCTTTCGGAAAGACATTCGACACGATTTTCGTACTTGAATTGAATCCCTTGTCTGCGATGCTGTTATGCCAGGGAAGTGTCAAGCAAATCAGCGCGCAATTTCACGAGCGATTATCCAATTGTTTAAACGGGGAAAAATGCTTTGTTCGGCGGCCAGTGGTCAAATTGCCGCGCCGCAACTCGCAGCAACTAATCAAACTGACACCAAACAACGTCACTAAATTCCAGTAAATAAAAATCTTTCGCTATGCGCGCACGCCACTCAGCACCGATGGGAGTGTACGCAGGACAAAATTTGGGGCTGCTGCGACGCCTGAGCCCAATCGTCGAACCCAACCGACATGAAGTGAACTGATTAAAACGCCGATGCGAAGGAATTTGTGTGTCTGACATTTGAATACGACTCGCGCAGGTTTATAAATCCAGAAGCTGTCGCCGGCAACAAGCAATTGTTTGGATTTAGAAATCGGCAGACGAGGACGAGAAAAAGCGTTACGGGAAGAAATGCAAACCGACCAAAAATTATAGGAAAAATATACAAAAAATGCATTTAATTAATTGCAGATGCAATTGCAGCAACAGTGACCAACTGACGTAACCACAGGCCGGCCGGCTCAGGCAGCAATTGCGAGCCGCCGAGCATTCAGAGTGTGCACTGAGGTAAAACCATTGGGGAACTACTCGGAGCAGCAACTACCCGATTTGCATTAACTTGCGGCAATACGCTGAGCATTGGACGCATTTGTTGCATGTGCTGCCGCGCTCGCTGCCGTGAAGGTACGAGCAGCGGCACTGCCTGCCAGCCAAGTATCGAACTAATTGATCGGTTCCAAATGGGCGATCGGACGTAACGAATCGATTCGCATTGAAGCGAATTTAAAGACCGCGTTTGGGTATGCGATCGTATCACGCGATAAGCTGCGCATAAAATTATACTCGGACAACTGCCGTTTACACTCTCGCCTCAGCCGCGCTGTCAGCAGCAGAGGCACTACCAGCAACACTAGCAGCAGCAACATCGACACATTGAAGCATGAAAACGGTGGAACACCGCAAACAACACCGTTGAAACTCTGAGCGCAAATTGCTCGCAACTGCAATAGGCATTTTTAATAGTGGACCAGAACAAGTGTCTGGAGTAGGCTGCAATTGAAGCCATGTAAACAGTAGCTGAGTCTCCATGGCGGTGGTTCTCATGGTGCCTTTAGTGCTACGAAAGTTCTCCAAAACTCACATTCAGTGAGGCACTGAACCAGAGTAACTGACTTTGATGCTACAACTGAATAGAAACAAGAGAAAATAAGCAGGTGACCTGTT
The DNA here is from genome assembly GCA_920105625.2 of Clusia tigrina. NCBI lineage: Eukaryota > Metazoa > Arthropoda > Insecta > Diptera > Clusiidae > Clusia > Clusia tigrina. The sequence goes on from OV050033.1 coordinate 122,394,290, forward strand.
TAGGTCATACAAGAAGTGATCTAAAGTTGTGCCATAGGATCCCCAATGGCCCTATATGACTTCTATGTCATCTCTTTTCTCATCATATCCTCGTGATTATTACTTTATCCCTTTACCTTCTTTTCGAAGAGCTTGACGCTAGTCCTGTTACTTAGAAAGATTTGCTTTCATGAACTTATTATGAGGTAAAATTGCCTTTTTTTACTGTCTACTCTGTGGGGGACTGATGTATACTCTGCACCATCCAGTGTATCAGATTCTTAATAATAATCTGACTTTCTTCCTAAACAATTTTCTTAACGAACTTATTATGAGTAAAATTTTCTTTTTTGACTGCCTCCTCTGTACTCCTGTGTACTCTGCTCCATTTCTGACTTTCTTCCTTACCAATTTCTTTAGAGAAGACCTGAATACTAGTAACTTATAAATCTATAATCCCGAAAGCATCATCGTCTGGTCACTACTGTCTCAGATATGGTTGTCTCTCAGACCCAAGTACCTCTCAGTTATGAAGATGTGTCCTGCAGGTTCGTCTGCATGTGGATATAATCACATGCAAGTGCTTCGAGAGTCATTCCCAGCTTACTTCACTATCCCTATAGTTAAGGAGACCAGTGAATTACTTCCCTCCCCTGGAGAATTTCAGTCCTCCCGAAACTAGAGTACTAAGCAGACTACGGCAGAGATCGCAGACCTTCTGTTTATTTTTGTATTTGCAAGTGGTCCTTGGTGAGGTTTTAACTCCAGAGAGGTTTTCAATGCTGGAGAAGGTTTCAATGCTATATGAGGGTTCGTGGCTTATGAATGCTGTGGTCCTCATATTTCTCCACCTGAGCCGGTGATTATACTTACTTCTCTTTTGTTTTTTACTCTTAATTCAGTAACTAATTTAACACATTCTCCCAAGATATGTCTGCATCCTCATATAACTCGTCTCATTTGACAATCCTGAGACAGAATTTAGAATAGTTCGCTTTTCTTCCTGACCTCCTTAAATTATTCCGGACGTTACCATAGAGTCACTGAAGATATCTTTGGGACCTCATGGACCTCATATGTTCCATCGTGAGACACAGTTTATAATAGCTTCGCTTTTTTTCTGAGTTTCCTAAACTATTCAGGACATTAGCATAGAGTCACTGAAGGTAGACCTAATTTTTCAAACCAAAGACAGAGTTTACAAACTCCGGTTTTCTATCTTAGTTCCTTGAACTGTTCAATACTTCACTCTTGAAGAATATTGAGTCTCCGAAGATATATCTAGGGATGATAGTGGCTTCTTCCCTGTTGGATATTTATTAACCTTTCAGGAAGGGCCGTATCCTTCGGATTGAGTGAAAGGTTAATAACAGGGAAGAAGCCAGCATTACGACGTAGAAAGGGGAAATTCATATTATTGATTGAAGGGTGGAAATCTTACATAATAAACCTCGAGATCCCGAGTGTGCTTTCTTGTTTCACTCTCCCTCGATACCGCTACTAATCATGCCTTCAAAGTCTAATTTTAATTCTGGATTCTCTCCATTTTGTCTTAATTCTTTCTTTCTATAGTAGCATTTAATCCAATGGAAATTAATGGTTGGGTTTTCATTAGATCCTAATTAGGGTCATTCACTTTGAACCCCCGAGACTGAAGATTTCTTCGCTAGGTCTAAATAGATTGATCACAAATTGGGTAAATAGAATGAAAAACTCCACTCTAAACACCACTTCACCCATTGCTCCAGTACAGTCCCAGAGGGATTAGCAATTGCTCCCATACAAAGCAGCCTTAAGACTTCAGACAGTTGCCGCATTGGTGCCTGTCTGCCTGCCTGCCTACAAGCTGGCGCGATTTCCCACAAGCACCTTTTTGCCTACTCCTGTTCCTGGCTGCCTCTTTTGTCCCGTGTAAATTGCTAAATTGCTGCCGAATTTCAGAGTTACTGTCTGTGATCCCTGCAACTGCTGCGTGCACCTTAATTTAAATAAATTCTTATGCGGACTCTTTCTCCTAACACGGTCGTGTACGAGTACCTACATCCACCGAGCTCAGGCGGCGCATTCCAGGCGATCTTCTGGCCAAACAATGGGCTCAGGCCAAGTGCAGCAGTGCGACAGTGGCAGCGGCAACTGCTGGCTACTGGTGGCATGAAAGTGGCCGCGCTGTGTCGGGTGTCGATTGGAATTTTAAACGGTAAGCGTAAATTTAAGACAAAGCCCAAGGAGGCTCCCAGCGGCCGGTGTTGTACTGCCCGGCCGAACATGCCGTCCAATTTAAATCGATTTGTGTTTTGGGATTTGTCTTGCCCGAGCTAAATTACTCGTACAGTCCAGCCAAGGAGCAGCGATTATAATAAACGGCATACATTAAAATGTCTCCAACTGCAACTGGGCAAAGTTATTTCGCCTGCAATTACATTGAATTATTAAACGAGCGTGTGCGACAGTTGCTTGGACTGACTTGGATTGGCTTGGCCGGCGCAGCTGTGACGAGCGACACAGCGATGCAGTGGACATCAACATGAAAATCGACATGGACAACGAAATTGGCAAAAGTCAATCAAATTACAAAATACTCGAACGCCAAATCATCATGCGGCGAGCGCAAAATTGCGGCCTGCCAAAAGATGTCAACCCAACATGCCACTATACAGAAATTAGATAATGAGCGCCGCTCAGCCGTCAGAGCCGGCGTTGCTGTTATGACAATTGTGCCGATTTGCATTTGCGGGTACGAGTCGCCGGGGCTGAATTCACACTTTCAGGGGCCTGAAAACACATCTATGCAGATGTTAGTGGACCAAATATACAGGGACACAAAGGATATACAAGTTCAAGATGATCACAAGGAAAAGGAAGCTCCATCTAGGAAGGTGCAGTTGAGGGTTAGTATGGAAAAACCTTCTTGAGGATACTCGGAAAGAAGGTGAAAGCCGGGAAATTGTGACTAATTATTTGAAAGAGCGTCACTCTAAACGATGTCTCTGCGATTTAACCAGAGCTAGTCACAAACAATAGTAAAGTTGAGCAATAATTTAGAAACACACTTCTTCATATACGAGTATGGTTAATAGAAAGCTCAAAATGTCACCTCATTTGATTTTTTTCATTGTACCATCTGATAATACAACTGAAGGACTCATACAAGAAGGTACTCATATAATAAGGTACAATGAGGTACTCATACAGTGACGTGCTCATAATAGGAGATACTCATACAATGAGGTGGTCACTGTAGTTTTCTAACACAATCATAGCGTTCCAATACGAAAAGTCAGTTCTAGACTACAGTGCGCTTTTTTGGGGCCTGGGCTCCCGTTTATTTAACCTTTGCTCCCGTTTATTCTCCTCCCAGCCCATCAAGTAGGCGCCTTTGTGTGCGACTATGGACACAAGTAAGCGATGTTAATGCGCACCCATGGCAAAACTGACGCTGGCAGCGCCCTAACGCCATGCTGGAGTGGGTGGGTACTGCCAAGCAATGAGGCCTATGCCCCTGTCTCTGTCGCTGGTTCTGACTGTAACTGTGACTGTGGCTGTGGCTGTGTCCGTGTCTGTCACAGATCAATGCCTGTGACTGATGCGTTGCGGTAAGCCCGCTTCCGCATCTGCGCCTGGAAATGCTTGCATACAATTAAAACGCAAATGAGAATGGGTTTTAAAACGAATTCTACACTATTTAATCGAGCATGACTTTTTGGGCGATACCCCCTCCTCGGCCCGGATGTGGGGAATTTTAATTTCTCGCACATTGCGTGCCAGTTGCGTCGGCTCGGGCCGCATTGTTCGCTGGCTGGGCTCTCGTTGACGGTGTTGACAGGCAACCCTTTAACACCGTGCCCACGAGTACGTAACATCCGCGTCTGTCGTTGCCCATTGAAGCGTGGCGCCTTTTATGTGGCTCTGTGTAGCGATCTTTTCGATTTGATCGCTGGCTGATTTTTATTAGGCCGCATTACATTAAAACGCATGATTAATTGCGGCCCATTTGCATTTGCATTTGCATTTTCGGGTTCGTTTAAACGGTGTTTTCGTTGAATTCCCTTTCTTTATTCCTTTCCTGCGAGTCTTGGGCACTTCCCTTCACCCTTTGACGGACCTGTGACAGTCACAGGTGTACACATCACATCGTGAGGGCATGCGAGTTAAATTTATGCAGACTTCGTGCCAATAATAATGCTTCTAATTGGCAACGACAGTTTAATAGATAGTCCAATAATTTCTGTGAATCCTTTCGTGCTCCCAGTGCGCATTTCCCCAACTCAATTTTCTTCACTTTCATATGCTGCGACACAAGTGCCCAGCCCAATAGTACCAGCTCAGAGCGCTTTTATTATGCATGAACAAATTAGCATAAAAATGTAACAACTACAACGGCAACAACAAAAGCAGAGCAACGCCAATAAAAGTAGCACCCACTAGGAAATTTTATGATTACTACTTTAAACTCGTAAAGAAGAAGTGAGGGAAAAGGGCATAATTCGTGGGAAATCAAGTTTCCATTCAAGTCGAATGATATTTGTTCATATATCTCCAAATGGTCCTCTGGGAGTATTGCTGGAGGCCCACATTTGTTACTGAGTGTGTTTGAAAGAGGCAGAATTCATGCAAATTCATGTTTCCATTCAAGTCTAATGAGATTTCTGCGTACATCTCCAAGTGGATTTCTGGGAGTAATGTCTGAGGTCCACATTTCCTACTGAGTAGGTTTGAAATAGACAAAATTCATGTAAAATTCAATTTTCCCCTTGAGTCCAATAAAATGTCTTCGCATATCTCCAAGTGGACCTCTTGAAGTCTGAATTTTCTACTGAATCCATCCAGCATAATGAAGGTTTCCGTTCCATTCAAAGCAAACCTCTTCGTATATTTCACAGTGGACCTCTGGGTCCACATTTGTTACTGGGGCTTTCGAAAGAGTCCAATTTCGTATAAAATGGACATATCTGTAGAATTCAGTAGATTCTTCTTCGAGATGTCGGTGCATCTCAGATGAAACCTCTTGGGTGTAATGCAAGAGACAAATATTTCCCAATGGGAATTGGGGTTAAACGAAGACTTGGCCTGGCTTGAAAGTAATCATTCACCTACTTTCCCTTCTTCGCCTGAATTTCCTCGTGGGCATCTGACGCTAAACCCGCCGCTGCCACTGCGCCAGTTCCAACTCTGCCAATACAGGATAAAAGGGTTCAAATTGAAAGCATTGAAGCAACTTAAGCATTTACGCGCAAACAAATTGCGTTGAGTGGCAAAATGCCATGCGGTAAATGCTGCACACACACACACATGCATATTAAGCATACTTTGTCACGCATTTGCCGCAGAGTGCAACCCATTCCCGAGGAGAAAAACAAACGAAAAGAGAACTAAAACTCCAAACTTCGAGTATGTAAAGTGAAAGTTGGAAATGCCGCGTACGCATGGCGAAAGGGTTGCGGCAATTAATAATTTCTAATTTATGAGCCCAGTCGAAAGTCAGAAACTTATTGACAGCTATTATGGCGACAATTCGCAGTCAGCAGTTCAACCGGAAGTTGTCGGCTGAGAGTCGGAGGAAGTCGCGGGAAGTTGGCGGAGGTTTGGCTCTGCACATGCGACTCAAAGCACTGAAGTGGAACTGCGCCCGGCTCAAACCTTTTTCAATTTCAACATCTCTTTTCTTTCTGTCCCTGTAATTTTCAGGCAGTTCTGTGCGTTTAGCGCCTAATTAGAGCGCGGATTTGCCGCTGCCGCAGTGGTGGCACCCAAGGTGGCCCCGAAGTGGCGTAATATAATTTAATTCCGAGCTGTTTGCTCTGCTGCCTTTTTGTAAAGATTTCCAAATGAGATATTTTATTTAATTTTGCATGTCGACGTTGTCGAACTCGCCACAAAGTCGCAATCACCTCAAACTCACTTTCGCACTCACCTCGCAGTCGCACCTCACACTCTCGCCTCACACTCGCCTCACACTCGTACCTCAGCCGCCGTTCACTTAACCCTAAGCTCCGTTTAACGCTTGGTTTAGCTTTCAGGGGTTAACGCTTATCGCGCTCGCCTAATCCGACCAACGGCGAACTCCTTTGGCGCGGGCGCCTCATGCGATTAACAAATATATTGCTCGGCGGCCTTATCCGCAAAACTTTTCCTATTAAATAATTTGCCACCTTTTGGTACTCGTATTTGGACGGGCTGGCGAGGTGCGATTTGGCGATTATTTGTTGTTGTTGTTGCTAGTGTTGCTGCTGGTGTTGGCGCACACAAGTGTTGGCAGCAGTGTTCCCAGCAAACAAGGTACTTCAGTTTAATGAGCAAGCAATTAAAGCACTTCATAGTCGTGCAAGTACCGCCAAAAATATTGAAACAACCGAAAAAAGAACGTTATTTCGACACGACATTCCACGTGTGTGGGTGGGTGGGCGTTGGAGGTGTGCTGTGTGCCCATATATTCAGACCTAAGTATGCGTACTTGACTAAATGTGGACTTAACGCTCAGTTAGATGTGGAGATCGACCCATCAGAAGGTCGTTTCAGTTGACAGGGAATAATGTTGGCTAAGGACTGCCGTGCCTCAGTGCCTCTCCTGCCAGGTGAACCACTCTGATGCATGACGGGGTTACATAAGTTTTGAGTATAGGGAAATTTGTCAATTTGGTTTTGGGTCAAATTTATAAATAAGAAAATTTATAAAATAATAAGTAAATATATGAAATACGCGATATTTTCTGTTGTGGTCTATAAAAATGAATATGGAAAATATGTAAAAAGGCATAAAATGCCGCTCAACCAAAATTTTACACTTACGAATAAGTATTCTACATCCTCATGTAGATAATAAAAATCAACCAGCAATTTAATGTCTACAGATTTAAGGAGTGTTTTTTATATGCTCGCCTTGTTCAGGGTAGATTCCGGAAACGGATTAATTGTGCAATATGTATCCCCAATGGAACCCTTCTTTAGGAGAGATCTCGCATCATTCATCATCAGTCTCTTCTACATATGATTTTTCTACTTAGTTTCCATTTTTTCTATACCAATATGTATAATAGTCGGATTCTTTTCATTACTCCATTGTGAACGACGTTTATTCCTAGAGATATATATAATAAAACTGCCATATCTCCTTAGTTAAATTTTTCTCTGTGCAATATATTTTGGTGCCTATCGTTGGGACAAATTGATGCATTTCATAGAAGGGCTCTTTCATTCAAATCATTCGACACGAATTAAAAAATATATACTCGTTGATGGAGGCATGCTGAGATTATGCTCTAGTCAGCAATCGACTCTTTGTTCTCCCGACTATCTAGCCTATTATTCGCTATCGGCTTACTACGCATACCAGATTTTTACTCTTAGTATTCGATATTAAAGACGAAGATATGGCGATCTTATTGTGCAGTTTTTGAGTCAGCCTGCAACAAAGACCACATATGGAGGCAGAAGACTATTGCAACTTTCTTGTTCCTCTGTGTATTGAAATCGGGTTTTTCATTATAACAATGTGAAAATTATGTGAAAAGGATTATAGAGGGGATTTGTGGTAAATCGTATATTAGAGTGTCTTATATATACTTTCTTATACCCGGGAGAACTATTATTAGAAACACATCCCGCAGAGCCTATCTTGAATCTACCGATGCTCTCTGGTAAGTCTCTAATATCAAGAGATACAACATCAGTCGAGCCATTAAATAATCTTATTTGAGAAATATATTCATCATTTCTATTCACTACATTCTTCATTTAGAGATCCTCTAAGAGTCAATAATCGTCTCTCAGAATCTCTTTTTCCATTGTTTGGCATACCTACAAATGTAAAATCAGACACCTTGATCTCTCCATAAAGTTCAATATAGATCTCTCAATCCCTTCGCTCACACAACCTCCGCTACAATAGTTCAGAGTTTTTCATAGTCTTCAAATTGTGTATTTCAGTGCCCCTGGAAAGTCTCTCAGCAGCATAATTTTTATGCTGGACATAAAAGGTACAATCCATTTAAGAATTATCTCCTGGGAATTTTTAATAGAGAATTATATTTGAACTCTAACTTAATTTCTACTTGTGTATGTCAATCAAGTTCAGAGCGAATTATGGAACAGCCTTTCTGCATACTTAACGTTTTCACTGAATCGTTTAACGTTGCACTGAATCGTGAAGTCAGTTTAGATGACTAGGATCTAAATTGTATATGGTTAATATAACTGGAATGTATACGACTCCGGTTTGGGGTGAATCACAACATTCTAAATAGGACTGTTTGGAATATTTTTACCCAGAAAGGGCGAAAGACTTCCTCGATCGAAAATTACTTACCGCCTGAAGAAATTCCTCATCCTCATTCCTTTCCCGGAATACAGCGCAGAGTAAGTGTTTCGAAGTTCTTGAGGTAAAATAATTGTCCTACCTATGCTGGGGAATTAGAGCCGCAGGGATTTTCACGTGATGAAACTTTCGTCAAGACTTAAGCTTACGCCTCACGTGTAAAATGCTCGGGGCCCCACAATTTGGGATGCTGGAACACGCCTCAGGAATAGAAATTGAAGCACTCTCGCTAAAAATGTTGTCATCCTATAAGCTGCCTTTTACAAATCTACATACAGGATAACTACATCTGGTAGCGCTAAGGACCAATAGGTGTGTGTTACTTACGTTCAGTTAGATCAACCTAAGCCTACATCTGTGGAGAAACCACTTACCGAAAAGCTAAAACCGTCAGACAAATAGTCCTCTCTGTGCCATGGTTGTGGATACGAAGCGTGAGAAGCACATCTTCTGTTTTCAGAATCAAAGCCATGAAAGCAGCCTGGTGCACCAAATGGTGGGATCCTATACCCATGGTGGGATCCTACACACAAGTTTCGTTCGAACACTTGGAAACTGTTTCAGATTTGTTTCAATTGAAGCTTCACGAATGTTGCCAAGAAGTGAGGATTTCACATTATTATCCTGCTTCTTTTGAGATTATCTTCAATTGCTCGGGGTCTTCGACAAATTAAGAATAAGTAGAGAGTTCTAGGAGAATGGGAAGCGAGTTATTGGTACACGAATGCCTTCTTTACAGGTATGTGAAGTCCCAATGACCTAAGATGCGAGTATCGTAGCTTATTGGACATCCTGTATAGTCTTGGAGGGTATTTGGGCCCTGTGGGGTCCCGGTGGTTTTGAGCCCGAGAATGTCATAGTCTTTGCTTGAGTATTACTCCAGATATCCAGCGATATCTCAGACATAACTCGCTTCATTTGATTCTAAAGAGCTGAGGTTCTTAGTAAAACATTCTATACAAACCCGCTAGTGTTTCATGTTTGCTCGCTTAGTTTACATTACAACTGCCGCACTTTTGTTAAGTTGCTTCCACAAATGTGAAATAAATCAAGTATCTCCGTCTCTAACTTCTTCACATATGCTCGCACTTCCATTATGATGAACACTATGAGTAATCCGGTGGAGAAATCTGCTCCCAAGTCGTTGTTGTTAGCGAATCAACCCTTCAAAAGATGTTATTGATTTTTCTGGCTATTCCATTTTTGTGTTCGAATGCCTATTTCCGTACTAACTTAATACTCTTTTATAGGACAAATTTTCCCCTCCAGTGCCAGAACTCTTCTTAACTTCTTACTCACTTCTAAGACCAGGATTTCCCCTCCATTGTTAGTACTCTACCTTACTTCATACTTACTTCTGGGACATATCTTTCCCTCCAATGTCAGAACTCTTCCTTACTTCATACTTCTGGGACAGATTTTCCCATCCAACCTCGCTTCATGTTTAGTGAACTTTGCTCACTCCGCTTCCAGTTCCCCACCATGCCCGTTCAAATAATAAAAGAACACCGTTTGATATTTTTTTGTTATTGTATTTTTTAAATATATTTTTTTGTGTCTTTTTGTATGTTTTCATTTTGAATGTTTATTTAAAATAACAAATTTACAGGTGTGTAACTTTGCAATGCTTTTAGTTTAATTTTTAAATTAAAATTTTATATATATAATAATAATAATTATAATAATAATAATCTTTTGTTACATTTTAATTAATTTCATTTCAGTTTCATTTCCTTTTTTATGTTGTTTTATATTTATTTTTATTTCACTAAATATTTGTTTGCTTTCTTTTTCTTTGCTATGTTTTAGTTTGCAAATTTAATTAACTGGGTTTTTGTGTGCTTGTTTTTGCATTTAATTGTTGAATGCAAATTTTTATTAATTGTTTTATATATATATTTATTTTTTTTATTATTTTTACGGTTTCATACTCTATTTCTCAGCGAGTCAAATGTTGTATATAAACACTAATTTTTAAATAATTTTTATGTGTTTTTTTATTATTATTTTACGTATTTTTTATATATATTTAATTAGTTTTTTATTATTTACATGCGTGTGTGGCGTTTTACATGCGACAATTGCAAAATTTCTACAGAACTACAAAAATTAGTTTAGTTTATATGTGGGGGGTGTGTTTGGGGGCGTGTGGGTGTATGTGATGAATACGGATGTCGAGTGTTTGCTTTTGTTTTTGTTGTTATTGTGGTGGTGGTGGTTTTGTAGTTAGTTACAAATTAAATTACTATAATTACAAGTTCCTCAATTTCATAAAAATATATTTACGCGTTCGTTTAAATCTATTCACATGGAAATCATAAAGTGAAACAGCAGTTTCAGGGGTGCTTCTCTTGCTAATTCACTATAATTAATATTGCTTTTTTATTCCTTTCTTGTTATTCTCTTTTCTTTACTCTTTTTCTGTGCCTTTTTGTGTTTGCTTTTTCTTTTTGCATTTTTTATAAAGATTTTCTATTATTTGTATAATTTTCATTTCTGTTCTAAGCGAACTTTTTGTTTGGAACGAAAATGGTGCGAGCTCTCGAGGTCCGCGCGCTGCTATGAGAGTCTCGATGCCATTCAGAGTATTCACTCTGTATAGCCGCGAACGTGTCTCGAAACTAAGCATCTATAACGTGTCTCGAAACTAAGCATCTGTTCACTATTCACCTTCCAACCCGATTCACTACAACGAAGTGAGTACGCAGAGTTGCGTCGTGCCTCGTTGTGATGCGTGGCCAGTTGCATTCGGGGCCTGAGAGTGTTCGTGGCTTGAGTGGGGCACATGCTGAAGGGTCTGTTAGGTAAAGTCAAATACTTAATTCGAGCAGATAAATGGATCACAATAACAATATTGAAGTAACCTTAAAAGTAAGTGGGCATGGAAAACAAAACAAAACACACAAAATGAAACGCAAGCTTTAGGGAGGGTGGTTCTGTGGCGTGGTTAGTGCTGTGGGGACTGGTTAGCGCGGCCAGCTGGACCCCTATGCCTGCCCAGCTGACCACTTGAATGTCTGTCTAGTGTTTAACTAACGCGAGGAACATGCTGTGGAATCAATTCTCATAACTACATAAACTGCTCTCGAACTCCGGGAGCCCTACTAAAAGATACATTACAATAATACTACGCTGTTTGGGGGGTGGTTGGGTTCAGAACTTAAGTTAGAAATGTACAAAGTGTGTATAGTAAACTAAAACAAAACAAAACTCTTTGGTTTAAAACGTAAAAGTAAAAGTTCCGCCGCCGAGAGCTCCAAAATCGTAGCTGGAAAATTACGACCGCAGCAGTTCTACGTGATTTGCTGTTGTTGTTGTCTTTGACAAATTGTATTCATTAGGAAAATTGACGCCTGGAGCTTCAAGCAGTGACATCGTTCGCTGTTGCCTGACCGCCTGTTCTTGCTTCTGGGCCGGGGTGTGCAGCACATGTACTAATTGGGAGAGGGTGGTGCAGACTTCTACAGTGACCACGCCACTTTGGCAATCAGTAATATGCTCGTCGGGGTGGCATACTAGAGCAACGCTTGCTACGGTCACACATCGTCGAGATCAATGACGGACGATCGGTCGTTGTCGTTGTCGTCCCGGTCGTCCCGGTCGTATAAATGTCACTGATCCTGCTGCAGCGGCGACTTCTGCTGCAGCTCATCAAGAGCGTTGCCGGCGCCGTTGTGCTGCACCTCCAGCCCGTTGACCATCTTCTCGATGCTCTTCAGCTCGGATGGTGAGTGGTTGCGCTTGAGCAATGACGGTGGTGTGGTGGGTGACATGGATATGGGTCGCGTGGGTGGCGAGTTCGAGGAGGCACGTGGGCGTGGGCTTGAGCTGAGGCTGCGCGGTCCATTCTCCAGGCTGCTCATGCCGGAGCCGTCGCCAGCCAGGCCTCCGGCTCGATTCGCATTCGAGCCCGGCGTGACTGCATCGAAGGCGGATCCCATACTGCCGGGCAGACTGTACGGCGAAAAGCGATGCCCCTTGAGACCTTGCAGCGGCGAGACGGGCGTGTGTCCTGAGTAGTGTCCGAATAAGGCGGGATGTTGCGCAGCCAATGCCAGTTGGGCATTGAACAGCAGACCGGGATTCATGGCGGCCGCTGCGGCGGGGTTGTGCAGCAGGCCGAGATGAGGTGGCGGGTACAGTCCGTGCGGGTAGAGGTAAGGCAACAAATGCGGCGAAGGATGTATCGGTGGTCCCACGGAGATGTTCGGCGCAGGATACGAACCGGTGGCACTAAGGCCGGCGGCGCCCTCCTTCGGACTGCCGGAGGAGGTGGGCCGAAAAGCCCCACCGGTACTGCCGCCGACACTCTCCGAACAGCTCGAGTCGCTGCCATCACGTTCCAGCTCCTCCGATTGCAGACGGCGTCGCAGAGCGTCTTCGTTCGCATGATCGCTGGCACCGGCCAAGTGGTTAAACCAGGCTGCAAGGGCTTTTAGTTGGTTAGAAAATAGGTTTAAAATGAGATTCAAGCAAATATGAGTTGAAAAATATAGAAAAGGCGGTCAAAGCCAACAAATTCAGAGCAAACTAAATTTGGTGGCTTTGAGGCTTATATTTTCTTAAAACTTGGTACAAACATGGCAGAAGTGCGGAATATCTGTGAATTTCCATATGATTCGCTATCTTCGCAACAAGCCTTGTGAAATAACGCCAAATCACTGAACAAATTATCTTAGGTTTATGAAATCCAAGACCTCGGACAGAAGCATGAGCATTTACAGGAGATCCTTACTTACAGGTTGATCACTTGATCAATATGAGGATGTAAAATCATCTCCTGGATATTAAATTCGGAATCTTGGAAGAAAACTTAAAATGTTCACAAATTTGGAAGCCAGATAGTGTTGACTTCGTCAGATTCAACATGAAAAAATGATTTTTCGAATATAGAATTCGAGATCTTGGAAGAGATCGTCGAATGTTCACGAAATTGGAACACAGGAAGTGCTGACTTGATCAATATCAGCATGGAGAAATATTTTCCTGAACCAAAATCTTGGAACCAAGATAGTACTGAGTTCCCAGTATCATCACTAGAAACTTTGGAGAGCTCTGACAAAACTGTGGTAACAGTATCAGAGTTGAGGGAGATCATTTGTCCCTCTCAAAGTTGTAGCCCTTTAATGAGCATCGTCTCAAAAAATCGGATTGTGGAGTTTTGTATCATCCCTGGCGCAATTTCCGCCTTCCTCCTTTCCAAATTAGTACCAAGGCTGCAACTGTGAGAAAAATTTGACACCTACCCGAATGCTGGTGCGCGTGCATCTGCTGCAGCGAGTGACTTAAAGGCAACAATGGGCTCTGCGGCGGTCCAACCACGTCCAGCAGCTTATCGTCGTCGTCCTGCTGATTGTCGTGCAGCGTCGCGTGCGGATGCAGATGATGCGGGGGCCGGCCCGTGTGTCCCAGGTGCAGTGGCGCCCGCGAACTGCTGACATGAGTCGGATTGAGTTTGTCCGAGTCGGAACCGCGATTCGACATCAACGCCTGCCTGTAACAACAGTTGGCATGCAAAAAGTCTGATTAGAACATCCAAGTTTAGGTGAGATTAAATGAAAGCACACACTTTGGTTGGGAATTGAAAAGGCGACCAGTGTTGAGATACCAGAAAACCGGCAATTAACAATTTAAGTCGACTTAAGAGCACATACTTTACGGGGAATTTAGGCAAAACAATTTGTTGAAGCATTTAACGCAGCGCTTACAATCATATCGCCACAATCTTTCAGCAGCGAGAGAAAAACAAAGCCCAACAAAAAAAGATACTCTGGCAGGCAATCAAAGCCACTCGAAGCACTTAAGCCCCCCGGGCGCGCCGAAGTTTGCTGCTATTTGTTTAACCCTTCGTCGTTTGTTTCCATTTGCGCAAACATTTAATCCCAAGGTATAAGTTACCATGTCCCTGCGCAATCAAAAAGCAGTAGCAACAGCAACAACAACAACAACAACAACAACAACAACAACACTAGCAATCAGCTCAATAATAACAGCAATTCTAACAAATTCTTGCTAATTCATTAGCACCACAGAGCAAAGCGTATGGGCTCAGGGTGGAAGTGACGATGTGGCTGGGCGAAGCGGGGCGTTGCAACCCTTTTAAATGCCATATCATCAGCAACAGCAACAACACCGCTGCTCAATGCTAATAATAATTATGTGGCTTTACGTGTTTGAAATGCTCGAAACGCTTTGCCGGGAATATCCCTTTTATTTCATTGGAGTTGTTGTTGTTTTGCAGCAGCTCTTTGCCGTTGGTATGCGTAATTGTCACCACAAACGCTCAGATTTGAGTTTGTGAAAGGATTTCGTACAACAACAACAGTATCAGCAGCAGCAACAACAAAGAAAGAATCAAAGTAGCTGGGAACAAAAAATTTGGCTCTGGCAAAAGTCAACACGCAGCGGCGGACGCTTATGAAAGCATACGCTGCGCTAATTGGCGTTTCAAATGCAGCGCTCATATTTCCGCCTCAAACTGCGACTGTGACAAAAAGCAAAGTGCAAGGAATCCGGCCTCACACAGAAACACACACAAACACTCATTCGCACACTCACTCCACACAGTGGTGGTCCATGGCTTTGTATGCAAAACGCTGGTCGGCCAGAAGAGGCCAGGACTGCCAGGAGCTGTCGGGCTGGCAAGACAACAGGCAGCGTCAACGGGAAGCGGAAACTCACTGCAAAGTGGAAACGTTTTAAAAGTTTTCCACAAATCATCTCCGGAGCACCCCGCTAACTACAACGACTGCGAAATCGTTTGAAAAGCGATTGTGTGAAAATATAAAAAAACGCCAGCGGGCGTCAGTTGACAAAAGCGTTTATATACGCAATAAACTGGCAATTTAAAATAGAAAAAAAGAAAAAATACCCAGAGCGAAGAAAAGAGGAAACAAATTGTGCTGGCGAAGGCAGGAATTCGCAGTTAAATGGGCGCTTCAAGACAAACATCAAACAAACACACACAAAGGCGCAGCGAGTGACGGCAGCAAAAATGCGCAAATTGAAATCCTAAAAGCGTATTTGAGAGTGCGTGTATAAGTGTGTATGTGTGTGTGAGTGTGTGTGAGAGTGTGGTAGTGTGTGGGTATAGATGTGGGCTATGGTGGGTGGGGGTGTTTGTATAGTGGCGGCAGTTGATGCTGGGTAATTTAAGCGTAATTCAAAAATTACAGGGCAGAATTCACTGTAAACGTAAATATATCCTTCAAGGATATGCACTGCTAAGCGGAGGAGGGTGTGGGGGCGGCAAAGGCTGATATGGGTGACTAAATTTATTTGCTCGTATGGCAGAATTTGTGTATCTGTGAGCCAGAGAAACTGTCGTGAGTCTTTTAGTACCCCGCAGTAAACTGGATTGGCTTCTTGGTTGGCTTTGATCACAATGGGAGCCTTGGTGAAGGGGGCAGGTGGGATCTAGTTAGACCAATGAAGTCCGTATTGCAGCACCATCAAAGCTGTGGTACTTTATTTACTCGCCTAACTGCTTAGTTTCGTGGAATAGAAGTGCGTCTCTGGCAGATTGATACTCTATACTACAATGCCTCGTATATCCAATTGCTGACGCGATTCATGACATGTCATTTGCATATCAATTGATGATATTTCTAGTCTAAATTCTCAAGCGAGTCATTTACTGTCAATTGGCAGGGACCTAAAATTTCTCGTCTACTGACAGTACTTTTGACATGTTAATTGAAATATTCAAAAAATCTCATCTTATGTATCGTACAGTTTCTCTGCAGTTTTAAGAAATATGTTGTGGAGTTTATGTCTTGCTATTACTGACGCGATTCATGACTTGTCATCAACTAACCAGAAAATGCATCCAAACTTCATATAAGGATTCAACCTTCATTCTATTGAACATATCATTGGGTTCTCATTGCTGTTTCACCCACTAAACCAGGTGAAAGTTGTTTTATCAACCACATTCAAGCTATCATCATGTCCACGTTGTGACAAAAGGCGTTAATAGTTACCCGCAACTTCTATTGGTGGAAAAATTTTGGCAATATTTCGATTGCAAGTATTGGTCTTCCTCCCTCTGCTTCTCTTCAGTAACTCTTTTTTCTCCTTCTCTCACCTATCTGTCCTTCTCTGTCCTTCTTTGTCCTTCTCTCCCCTTCTGTCTCCTTCTCTCTTCTTCTCTATTCTTCTCTCTTCTTCTCTCTTCTTTTCTCTTTTTCTTTCTCCTTCTCTCTCCTTCCCTCTCCTTCCCTATTCTTCCCTCAACTTCCTTCTACTTCCCTCTCCGTCTCTCCTTCTATCTCCTCTCTCCCTTCCCTCTCCATCTCCTCTCTCCCTCTCTTCTCTCCCTCTCCACCTCATTCTATCCCCTTCACTCTCCTTCTATCTCATCCTTCCTCCTCTTTCATCCTTTTTCCTTCTCTTTCTCTTTCCTTCCCTCTTCTTCTATCACCTCTATTTTCACATCTATTTGTTCCTCTATTTGCTCCACCTTCTCACTCCTCCTCTGTTTCCTTCTCTCATATTCTCCCTCAATATCTACAGCTACCTCAATATTTAATTCTGTCTTAATATTTCCTTTTTTCTCAGTATATTTTTCTTTTCAATATTTCCTTCTTTCTCGCGAAAGGAGTCTGAGTTAGGAACAAAACAATGTCCTTTTTTCTCAATATTCCCTTCCTTCTCAACTTCTCCTTTTTTCTCAATATCCCCTTCTCCCAATATCTCCTTCTTTCTAGTTCTCTATTTCCTTTTAATTTTCTGTACTTATCTTTCCTTATTTATTCTTACTTCTCCTTCTACATATCTTTTTATCTCTCCATATCTCTCTTTCTTAATTTCTCTCATATTCTCTCTCAATATCTCCCAATATCTCATTCTCTCTACTTCTCTACTTCTCGTTCATTTTCTGTCCTTATCTCCTTATCTCTTCTTATAGTTCCCACCTGCGATTTTCTCCTTATTTCTTCGTCCCTCTCGTTCCCGGTCTTTCTCTCTCCATTTCCTCAGTACCGCTAACACCCACTCTCTGCCCGATCTAAACGTCTGGCTTATTATGCCAATTTTCTGCTGGGTTGTTCCCGCTGCAGTTGCTCTCGAATTGATTTGCTATTAAATTAGCTAAACCCACACACTCCACCTCCAGCGGCAACTTCACTTCCAACGCGGTCCAGTTAATTCCTGCTACCTCGCCTTCGCCCCCCTCCCCTGCGCCTTGCGGCGGAGTAATAAATTCCGCTTTGGCAGGCTTCACGAGTAAACGACCATGTTTGGCTGTGCTTGGTTCAAGGCTCAAATTGGCTAATTTCGGTGGTCGTAGTAGCGAAATTACACCGCTTTGATGTGTGAACACCCAAAGAAATTGGCTACAAATTGCGAGTGTGTGTGGGAGAACGTCTGTGCATGTGTGTGTGTGTGTGTGTGTGTATGTGTGCGCGAGAAAATTGCGGTAACGTGCTGCGAATTAATTTTTTATGTGGAATTTTTCAATTAAGTTTGGCAAAGTTGAGGAAGCAATTTTTTACTAGTTTATTTTTTGTTCTCTCGGTTTTTTGTATGTTGTGCAAATAGGCTTAGCATATTTTTAGGCACATAAGCCAGAGTTGCTGCTCGCCACTAACTATTACATGACATTTGAGCGTAAATACCGCAACTAGAACGTGACGGCAGGTTGTATTGTGGGTTGGTGGGTCGGTGGCGGGTTGGTCAGCACGGTTTCAGACGCTTTAACGCTTGTATACGGGTGTCTGTGAGTGTGTGTGTGCGTGTGTGTGGGTATGGCTTGAGGCGTTTGAGTCTCATTTGCAGCACATTAGCATGCAATAATCCTAAAAATATGCTTTTGTGCGATGACGATGACTGCGGCAGTGGACACGGCAACATTTGCACAGCGGGGCTTTGTGCCTTTTTGTTGCTTTTGTTGGCTTTGTTGTTGGGTTTGTTGTTGGCTTTGTTGGTGGCGTTGTGGTCGGCGTGTGCTTGTTATATTGTTATTATGTGCCGGGCGCATTTTGTTAGTATGACTAACAATATTATCTCTGGGTCTTAGGCGCAGAGCTGCAAGGCAACGGCAGCACTGGCAGAGGTAGCACAAACAGACGCCAGTGCAAAGTGTTCAGTGAGCTTACAAGCGGATTTACATGTCAATTAGCGCCGCTTGCGTTGCTGCTAATGCGCGTGTCGTCGATGGATGCAACGCGGAATGACAGTGACAGCAATTAAGGCAGGGTTTAAGCAGAAACAATAACACCAAGAACAACCACAGCGACAACACAGCAAACAGAGCCAACAACAACACGGCTAAGGTAGCAAAAAAACAGAGTGGCGTTGAATTTAGTTATAATGCCCCCCACATACGAGTAGTTCTGTGACCGTATCCCATTACGGGGGTTAAAATGGAAAAATCACAGACTCACCGAGTTCAAAAAGAGCACTTTGTCTGCCGCCCGCCAGCGAAGGAAACGGATACGGATATCCTTACTGATTGATTGATTGATTTTAATTTCCGCCCACCCGGAAAACACCGGGAACAGCAACAACAATGCTCGACTGGCCAATTTGACTAAAGCTGAGTGACGCGACTTTACTCTCCACCACCAGCAGCAGGCAGCAGATACGAGTGTGCCATCAAAAGTCGAGAATAATTGCTTACGGCATCCACAAGGAGACCAGGACTTCCATAAGGATGGTACTGCTATATATCCTCGTCATTGCTGCGATTATTCCAACTGTCATTTCGGCTCTGTGGTGTTGGGCCCCACCCCTCGCTATGATGCCAGGAAATCCGACACCCACCCAGCAGGCCGGCGACACGACTTTTGGCCAAGCATATTGGCGCACTTACAAGTGCGGTCGACCGAGGAGCGCTCGCCACCGCTTGATGGATTTGGCCACACTGTTTCTTTGTCTTTATTAACCAAGAGCCCCGGGGGCAGGGGGCATGACTGGACTAAATCTCAACTGTGGCATGATGAATTGCGAATTGCTGGGGAATTTATTGCGAGGCTCACCAGCGCTGATGATGACTTTATCAGAACAAATCAATTTGGTTGTGATGATGACACCAGACGGAAATCCATGCCATCCAGCACGGACATAATACTCGTAACATCAACACAACAACAGCAATAACAAGAAACACATCTGCTGCAGTGATGACAACAAACACAGTTGTCGAAAAACAAGAAAACCAACAAACCAAGAAAAAAATTAAACCAAGGAAGGATAAAATTAGTTGGCTGGGCTGGGGTGGAGCCACTGACACAGCCACACGCTTGTCAGCAGTTGACACATACAATTCACTCAGCACTCACAGACCGACAAACAGACAGACGTACAGATAGGATAGCACAGAGCGAGCAAGCGAGTCGAAGTCGGAGTCAGACTCAGTCACGCAGCCCGTCAACTTAGCGCAGTGAAGTAAAGCGTATCACAGCAATTCAGCCGCCTAATGCGACTGGAGCGCTTAAGCGCCTGTAGGGGTGGAGTGCTATGGAGTGGAGTGGGCAAGGGGTGAGGTGAGGAATACTTCCGCACTGCTACACGAAGCCAACTGTCAACTCTGGCACAAGTTTCAATAATTACGGCACGACGTAATAAACGCTGGTTTTGCTTTTGGCAACTTTGGCAAGAGTCCTTCCTGGCAGGAGCAGGCAAATGACAGTCGTCTAGCGACGGTTGGCACTGAATCTATGATTGAAGCAACAAAGTAAGTTGTCAAAATTGCTGTTTTCGGGGCGTGGTCTGGCGTCAAACTGTCGCAAAATTCCAACTCGTGGCTAATAATGCGGCAGTGTTGCAGCACCAACACCACCAGAGCAAAATATGTTGAACTCAGCTGAGTTTACTCGGGGTGGCGTTGGTGCTGCTCGCTCCACTGCTCTGCACTTTAGTGATACTCACTTCTTCTCCCGCTTCCCAGCACCAGTATCACGAAATCCCTTCGCAAAAGGATTGTTATCGATTTTTAATTGAGTAATCTGAAAAAAATATATATATATATTAGATAAAATAAATATTTAAAAATTATTAAAACTAGAAAAATGTTTCAATTAAAATAATGTAATAGCAAAATGAAACCAGCGATCGCATTAACCAACCCAACATAATGATGGAGTCTTAAAGTGGTATTTGTATTGGTGTTGTGGTATACTTAGATTAGGAAACAGCAGAGTAAGTATTAAGCAAGCAAATTGTGAGTCACTTGCTAGCTTCATAAAGCACTTACAAGCTGAGTCGGAGGATATAAGGATGCAAGATTCGACTGTGTGGTACTTAGACTACGAAATAAGAGGCTTGCAAATTAGGCCTCTTCTTTGCTAGCCACACAAAGTACTCACAAGCGGAGTAGTAGGGAATAATGACGCATGATCCCATCGTGTGGCTGGATACGACTCAACTGATGACTCAAAAATGTGACAAAAGGCTTCTCCTCAAGCCACAAATCAACGTACTGACATAGAAATTTCTCTCGGACTCCTCCGACTTTTCATATGAAATTTGCATATTTGAGACTTTGATACCCACTTAGTTGCACTCGGTAGGCGACCTGGAGAGGTTAAGATAATAGAACCCTAGAATTTAATTGGAATATTGGTTAAGATTTTGCTTAAAACCATATCAGGCGGATATACATTTTTTTTCCTGTTCCATAGCTCAGTCAAATTTCTGAGCAGGTTTACGAGGTGTTTGCTTTTTCTGCTATGTTTATGTTCCTAACTAAGAGCGTTTCCATGAGGAGATGAGAGGTATCCTGGCGAAAAGTTGCTTAATTAGATTACTCACAAATTCTTCGAGCTTTCAACTGCTCATGAAAATCATACCAATTAATGAATAGGAAGGTTTTTGAGCATTGGACTCTGGCATCACGGACTCTAGTAGACCTTTTAGGATTCTAACAAAATATTGTCAGTAACTTTGGTAGACTTTTTATGAAGCTAACAACATTTCATCAGTCGAATTTGTGGGACTATAATAATTCTATGTGAGCTACACATCAACCTTAGTTGAAGTCCTAATTAGTTCTTTTATGATTTCTTTATGTGGCCTTAAGGAGGAAACTGTTCAAGTGACGAATCAGAGTCCCAATATTGCCTAATGAATCCCACCAGGAATTTCAATCATAATGTCGAGCCTTCTCGGTTTGTGTTCCTATATAAAAGTATCTGCTGTCATAGTCAGGATTACTTATTATTGATGACGTAATACAATATAAGTAAAGTTGTAGGTATATGTCACTTCTTGAGGACTCTTATCTATAAACTTTATTTTTACTATCTATAAATATTATTTTGCGAAAATGTTCGTTCTCATCTAGAGAATCGAGGAATTGCCTTCATATTATAAAATTTGCTATCCTCTTCGGGTCAAGCACTCCGCTCATGAATCACTAACCCTTCTTGAGGACTCCACTGTACTATCTATAAATATTCTTTCTCATCTAGAGAATCGTGGAGTTCCCTTCCAAATATCGAACATGCCATCCTCTTCGGGTCGAGCACTCCGATTGTGACTCACTGACCCTTCTACTTTTCTTTCTCCTACTCCAAAATGTCTCCTCTAGAGAATCGTTGAGTTCGCTCTAATTTTCCTGTATAAACACATCACTCACAGGACTCCCACTTCAACACTGCTCCATTACACTATGTCAGACAACGCGAACCTGTGTTTCGTTTTACATAATGCGGACATAAATATTTGTATATTAATACAAAATAAATACGAGTATGATCTGCGAGCGAACTCTCCACTGGAATGGAATTTTGCGTTTCCCGGTTGCATGCTTACCTTCTCATTTTGATATGCAGTTACGGCTATGAACTCGGTCTCCTTGAAGACATACGTCCTGAATGTTGAATACGGTAGCTTCAGAATATCGTTGGCGCGCACCAAATGGAAACGCGGCTGATATTTATGCATCGAGTTGAGTATCGTCTGCAATTAGAAGTGGCCAGAAGCCGAGAAAGCAAAAATAGAGTTAAAAAATGCGATTTCAATGAGCCAAAAACAAGACAAAAAACACAATCTTAGAGAAAAAATGCTAGCAACATGGAAACGCTACACTGACGGAGTGGAGGAGTGGGCTAGAGGGGGCTGGCTGCGGGGGTGATTGGACTGAGCGAACTCTATGCGAAACTGCAATGCGACACAAACGGCCCGGATGGGATGACATGATGCACACGTATATGGCCAGGCAGCCAATGTGCGCCGAGACCACCCACCTTCGACGAACACACACAATCACACGAGCGGAGCTGTGCTGGCGTGGCTGGCGGTGGTTACGGCGGTGATGGCGGGTTTTGTGTGGCATTCGTTGTTATATTGTCATAAAATATGATTTTGCTATCCTTCGCTGTTGTTGTCGCGGTTGATTTCGAGAATTGCAGCGAATCCACTTTAAAAACGTTTAAATTGTGGTCTGCCTTTTCCTTTTCCGCTGCTTTTTTTGTGTGGCTGCGCTTGCTCATTGCCATAAATATGGATTTGGTGGCTTGTTTAGCTGCCGCTTGGCCGTTAGGCCGTTTGGACCCCACAGCGAGCTCGGCCAGCGACAAGTTTGCAAAAGCCAGCAACGTGACAACAACAAGAACAACGTGGAGAATGCCAGCTTATTGGCTGGTCCTAGGAACACCTTTAATTACCATAATTTTTATAGTGCGACGACGGTGGCAGGGACGCGATTAAAAACGCTCCACGCGGTCGAAGCTGAAGATCGAATCGAATCGAGTCGAGTCAAGTCGAATTTTCGTGTTTATGGATGCCGCGGAACAAGTTCGGGCTGAGCAGTCACTGACTGCGCTTTTAGGCTCTGCCGGCGTGGACCTCACACGCGCTCGTGTGAGGCTGCACACGCCGTTTGCAGGCTTGGTTTATGAGTATTTAATGTTATTTTAGTTCTTTTTCCCTGCCTGCTTTCAGTAATGGATCGTCGCCATTTTGTTGGCACAGCCAGCTGAATATTGCAGCGTTTGACGCTGGTCCCGGTTTTTATAGCCTGCCTCTCAGGCTCTTAAGTGCGCGGCCATTTAAAGTTATCACATCACTATTGCTAAGCAACAAATTTTCTGGCCGATATAGCGAGCGATATAAATCGTTAGACAAAGTCTCTTGATGATTATAATAAACGTAAAATTAATCAACTCCTTGAAAAGCCAAAAAATATTGGTGTAGAAAACATCCTTAACAACAAAAATGTTGAGATTAGGAGAGGAGCTAGAGGCAGGATTAGGAGTACACTAAAATATTAGGTCTCCTGGTCAGGATTTCAGCACAAGAATAACATAAGGCAAGAAGCAGTCCATGAATCTGTGCATACACGGAGTACTAAAGTAACTACATAGATTTAAAGCTCATTTAGACCCACTCAGACCCAATCCCACTCAATTGTACCCGCACGAATCCACTCGAACCCACTGGAAACTCCACTCCAACCCAATTGAACTCCCTCGCGCCGATTCAGATGCAGTCGGAACCAGCCAAGCCTACTGAGACCCACGCAGACTCTGTCGTACGCTGTCAGACCCACTTGCACTCACACGAATCCACTCGAACACTCCCAAACCCTCTGAAAAAATCACCACAACTCATTCGAACACATTCGAACCCACTCAGACCGACTTGGACCCACACAAACTCACTGAGACCTTCTGGAATTCTCTAAAACGAGGACTGTATATTGAATTCACACACTTGTACATATAGAAATATGATCACATAGCACAATTGATTATGAATGGCAACAAGTCAAGGAGTAAAACGACTTCTAACCACCGGAATGTCAGATGGGCATTTATGTTGAATTGTTCTATGTACACTACGTAAGCAAATTTCTTCAGAAACATGGGATTCTTCAGGATCATAGGAAGTTTCAGGAACAAGTTCCATTTCATAAACATGATTCATTGGGATCATACGACTTTTTAGCGACAAGTGATTCTTCGGCTGCATATAACTTTTGTAAACATATGTGATTCTTCAGGATCATAGGAGACTTCAGAATCATATCATTCTTCAGGATCTTAGGACCATGTTATTTTTCAGACTCACGTGATTTATAATCAACATGGGATTCTTCAATATTGTACTTAATTACTAACTGATGAGAATTTGGTCTTTGGATTCGCCAACCTGGCGACTGTGAGTGTTTCTTTTCATCACATTTATCTGTCATTCAATCACAACAATAACAACAACAACAACAACAACAATGATGATGAACCACACTGCAGGCTCCCTCAGGCCAAAAAAAAACAAGATAAATTCAGCAAAAATGTTGTCTTGCTCAGTCGCCTTGGTGTGGTGGAGGCAAAGGTTCACAGCGTTTTCTGTTTGACATAATTGTGGAGTGGCCTCTCAAGCGCTGCGCCGTGCTGCCGCTCCACGTTCGGCGCGCTAATTTCGTACTGGCGAACACGCGTCCCACTCCTGGGTCACTTAATTTACACGAGATGACATTATTTAAAAAGCGTTAAGCAATCAGCCACGATCAGTCCCACCGATCGTGCGAATTTTGCATTCTTGCTGCCCGTGCTGTCTCCGCACAGCACCTCCAAGCAAACGCGGGCGGTCCACACGCACACACACACACGCACATACACAAACACAACCAAGCGCACCCAAATTGAAATGGAGAAATCAGTTGGCGCGTCTGTGAGCTTGGCTAATTGTGGGTTTACGTGTCCCTGGCAATTTTGTGGCAGGTTGCATGAGTAATCCTGGGGATTGCAGTGGCGGCCGGTTTTATAGGGCAGCAGATGCCAGTGGCCGCGCCGATTACATTTCTAACAGACGGCGACGCGAAGTTGTCCAAACTTGGCGCATTTACGCTATGTGCCAAATTAGTTTGCCTGATCGGGCCTGGTCGAGCACTGTGTCCGCTTGTCTCTCTGTCTGTGTGTCTGTCTGCCTGTACGGAAATAATTGGGATACTTGCTTGTATAGTTTAACACGCTGGCGCCAGCTCCAGACTTGTTATGCCTTTCTTGCTCTGGTTGAGACGGAGTGTGGCTGTTGTTGCTGCTCAACAAGATGATGAGACCCATTTCAGCTGTCCGCGCATGATTAACAAACTAAATAACTGCAGGCTCTAATTTGGTTGTGATTTATAGAATTCAAGTGCCTGAACAGGCCACCACAAAAACACATAAAATACATAAACAAAATAAAAGTGAGCATGCAAAAAAGGCAACGCAAATTAAGACAAATAAGCGCGGAGCTTATGAAAAATTGCACGCCCAAATGAGGCGGCAGTGGCAGTGGCAGAGGCAGTGCCAGTTGTTGCAACAGCAGGTTGACTTGCCCGGTATTGGGTTGAGGGGCCAGAACGAGCTCTGTTATGTGTGTGTTTCTATCTCAACCTTTCTCTGTTTTCTGTGACTTTAAATCTCTCCCTCTCTTTCTATCTGTGTCCTTCTTTCTCCCTCTGTCAACCGAAGACACTGAATCTACAGGGTATTCAGCCTCGAAGATTTCTTATTCCCCGACTGAAAATCGTTTGCGATCTTGCTCTCACTCTCTGTCTCTCACTCTCACTCTCAATCTCACTCACACTCTTACTCTCTCACTCCCTCTCTCTCTATCTGTCTCTCTCTCTCTACATACCTTTCTTTGCTCTTTGTGACTTTCTTTGTTCTCTGTGAGTTTCTCTGCTGTCTCTGCTTTAGCTGCTGTCTGTTTTTATCTTTCTCTCTCATTCTCTATCTATCTATCTATCTTTCTATCTAACTATATTTATATCTCTCTATCTATCTATCTATCTATCTCTCTCATCTATCTATCTCTCTCTATCTATCTTTCTCTATCTATCTCTCTCTATCTATCTCTCTCTATCTATCTGTTTCTCTCTCTCTCTCTCTCTCTCTGTCTCTGCCTCTGTCTCTCTGTTTGTTTCCCCCTCCATAAACCATTCATCATGTCATCATTTGCACTTGCACACACTTGTCAAACGAAGCAGCTTCTCCAAGTGCCGCAACTGCTCACTGGGTCATCAAATTTAGCCTTGCTGAGTCTGATCTGTCCTGGCCTGGTCCGATCTGCCGCTGCCCGTCATAAAATCAGCGCACTTTGTTCATTTGTTGCATTTTTATTGCCGCTGTTAATTTTCTCTCCAAAATCTAAGTGCACTTTATGGCGAAGTGTGGCGAGCGAGCAATGAATGCATGCACCAATTGGTGGTGCGGCCGCCGCCAGTGCGGTAATTAATAACGAGGAGAATGCACGAGTGCGCCGTGCTACGAGTAATAACGCTAATAATTGTCATTTAAATGGCCACATTATTCGCTTATAAAACGCCAAGCAAGCTGCCTGCATACAAAATACAGCCGCAACCGCGGAGATAACCATAAAAGTGGCAAACGGCGATTAAATGGTAAAACAAGTCTAATTAGACACGGCGAAGTGCGATTACGCGACGCCGGGCGGGCTCGCGGGGCAGTGCCAACCAACACAAGCATCTCCGCTGAACACGGCTCACCTGCTGGAGTGCTGGAGTAGTGGAGCGTTGCAGTAGCTGAGCCAAGCCGAGCCGAGCATTTGGATACGCTTCACATGCAACTCGCCACGGCTGCGGCTGCGACTTTAGCTACTTAGTTGCATTTACGCCTCTTTCACTTGACGACAGCGGCGGCTAAATTGCAGTTGGCAGCTTTGTTGCCCTCGCCGTGGAAATTCGTTTAGATTTTAAGTCGGAGGCGCTCTGGCGCGGCTACTATATTGGGCTTGGACATGGGGAAATCGAAATTTACTTGCATTTAATTGACACTTCTCGCTGGAGGCATGCTGCCACTCGCTGCTGTTCCAGAAGTTGGGCATTGAGTTGTGATGCGGCAGGCATGCTGGCATGTGCACGGGGCTTACCCCCTCACACACCTCTGACTGCAGCGCAAGCGAAAAATACAAAAAATGTATAAGAAAATTAAAGGAATAAATGATAAAAAAATACAATAAAATAAATAAAAGGAATCCAGTAAGAATTAAGAAAAATAATAAGAAAATAACAATAGAATTCGAAATAACAATAGAATGCAAAACCCTTCTTTAGTTTCGGCGAGACCCTTCCCTACTTTCTTAGTTTTTGTATAGAACCTTCTTTAGTTTCGGTATGAAGTTCCTTATTTTCAGTACGACCCTTCCCTACTTTCTCGGCAAGACCCCTCCTAACTTTCAGTATAAACCTTCCTTAGTTTCGGCATAAGCCTTCCCTACTTTGGGCAGGGTCGTTCCTTTTTTGTGGTATGAACCCTCCTTACTTTCGGTATGACTCTTAAGTATGAACCTTCCTTACTTTTGACATTGATCCTTTCTAACTTTTTGTGTGACCCAACTCTACCTTCGGAATGAACCTTCATTACTTTCGGTATGAACTTTTCATATATTTGGTTCCGGTCCGGTATGAACCTTAATTACTTTCTGAATAACCATTCCCTACTTTCAACATTACCCTTCCTAAGTTTTAGTATGAACCTTCCTTACAATCAGTATATGCCTTCCCTTCTTTGGGCAGAACCCTTCTCTACTTTCTGCACGACCCTTCTTAGAATAAAACATACCTACAAAAGCCTTGTATTCAGATTCCACTGTATTCAATATAAGGGCTGAGAATTCATGGACTACTTGGGCCAATATGAATCAAGTTATAGGACCAAATACCTCTAGGAGCCAGAATGAAGTCTATACCAATCGAACTTCACTTTGAACAAACACCATAATGAGAAAAGAAGAGATAAAAAAATGTATGGCGCTGAGGAAATCAGGAGCATTATCATTGGGCTGTTTTGGTGGTTGAAACCCCTTTTGAGTGGGGTCTACGTACGAAATTGGCAAATCTACCAGCTCTCTAGCATCGTGGCCCTTGCTTGGCCAATCTACAGTCAACCCCATAGAACCTGCTATTTTCACTCCTCGCCACTCTCAATGCCTTTTTCTGAGTGTGTACCATAGTCGTACCTCAAACGCAGGACATCAATATTAATCAAGGTTTCAACTAAGGCATCAAGGCATCAACACTTGAAAATCAAGCCAGCATACTCGGTCACAGAGCCAGCCATTGTTATGCGGTGCAGCACTCTATAACGCTTATTTGAGAACAAAAGGTGACTAGACTCCCCTCCCATAACATTGTGCGGGGAGTGGAATGCTGCAAATTTGCTAAATTGTCTGGTCGAAAAGGCTGCAATTTTCGTTCCCGCAGTGCCATAAATTGCACTTAATATCCAGAGCTTTTCGATTTTTTTATTAAACTCGTAGTGAACAACCAACACCAACACCAACAACAACAACAACAATGAGTGTCATAAAAACAGTGTTGCCATTCAATTAGTTCGCAAGCAATGCAATTGAACAGCAGTCGCAGGAGTGTTGGCAAAAAGAGAGCGAAATTATGTGACAATATTTTAACGATGACGATGACGACGTGTACGAGTATCAATTGGTACACACACCCAATTGTGTTGCGACATGCCCACTCCCCTGGCCTCTGCTCGGACGCAGCACAGCACAGTCAGCTAAGTGTGTCGAGTGTAGTAATCAACACGCCGGGACGCGACAATTGACAATTGTCTCTACAAACGAGCTGAAATGATTGGCAAAAATCAATGAGCTGCAACGCCGATCGAATGGGGATCGCTGGATCGGCGGATCGCCGGGCACAGTTCGTCCATGCTAAATGAAGTTGGCATGAAATCTGTCTGTCCGTCTGTTTGTATGTGTGTCGGTTCGTCACTCCATGAGTTATTGTGCTGAAAATGAGCAGCAAACAAAGGAGGCAAAAAATACGCACCTTTTTTGGTAAAAACAGTGCCAATGACAGGACGCAATAACTGCAAGAGAAGACGAGGCAACTCCACTCGCCGGCACTGGACTGAACTGAACTCCAACAACACGGCTCGCCACGACACAACACTTTGCTTCATTTTGTCAGCGAAGTGGCAATTGATTTGGCCAACATAACTGCGCGCAAGGCATTTTTAAACGCGAGGTGTTGCCTGCCTCGTCACTGGCTAACTGCCTCGCTGACTGACGCTGACAATAATTGCGCCTGCGACTGTGAGTGACTGCGCCTGCTTGCGAGCTGCTGGGACGCAACAACGTTGTACGTGATGTAATTACAAGTGAAGCTGTTAAAGAGTGCTGCGATAGCTCTGATAAAGCTTTCCACAAAAGGCACAAATTATATTATATGGCAGTGGTCTGCGGCCAATGAAGTCATTACCAAAAAGGCGCACCACAACATCACAGGCCCGGCCAGCAAAAGCAAACAAATCAGCAGCTTCCCCAAGGCCACACAGGATACGGGCGCTTGTAAGCGCATGTCCGTGGCAGCTAGCAAGAAATTGCTGAGATCATAAACAAATACACACACTGTGAGGCCGCAGACAGGCCCGCAAGCAAATCAGAATAAGGAGAACGCAAGACGACAACACAGGCGCAGCGGGACACCATCAGCAACGCCATAAAAATTGTCAACGCTGCCAGTATGCGTGTGGGTTTTTAATATGCAAAAGCGAGCTGCGATAAAGCGAGACAACATAAAAACACATCATTTGCCACAGCCACAGTGCACCAAGAGCACCAAGAGCAGCGAGAGCACGAACAAAGCAGTGCGTGGCAAAATGGCAAACGATAAGCGGCAACACGCACTGCATGGGACGGTGCAGCAAATGCGCCTCGCAAAAACCAGCAAATGCAGTGCGCAGCGCTATGAAAATGATGATGATGACAGGCAACACGACCCGCGCAATAAACACCCATATTCGAGGAGGACAGTGATCTGTCGCCGCACCAGAAAGAAGCCATGGCTTTTGTTTCCAACAGAGATGGAGGGACAGTCTATGGGTGCTCGAACAGGAACTGTCCTGAAGGGCAAAGGTGAATCGACTGAGAAAGTGACACTGATCTAGACACTGTAGGTCGAAGGGAACAAAAAAACTGTTTTTTATCATCCCTTTTCATCCTTGGACCTTGCAAAAATAGTCTACTCTAAGGTGCCTTTGAGCCAATACTCAGCAATTAGTACACTGCGAGCTTGAAGAAGCTCTTGGAGAGGGCGACAAGGAACTAGAACCAGAGAAAAATACCAATAAAAAAATTTTTTTTTTGTAGCTACTGCAAAAATTGTAACAATTCGTTGGATTAGGAAATTTGTGAGAAGTGGATATAAAGACAATACGATATAAATACCATATATGACATATTTGACATCAATTTGAGGTCAAATGTTATGCTGAAGTAATTGTCAGTGAAGTCAAATATGAATTTAATGTGAAACTTAGTATTAGAAATGATGAAAAAATATATAAAAAATAAATTCTGAAGTCATACAGAAAAGGTTCAGAACTTTGAGATAACAATTATGTCAAATGTGACATCAATTTGAAGTTAAATATTAAGCTAAAATTTATGCATATTAAAATCAAATAACAAAGTATCATTTAATGTGAAACTTGGTTTAAAAAATAAAAAAAAATTTTACAATAAATAAATTTTGATGTCACACAGAAAAAATTCAGAACTTTGAGATCCCAATTCAGTCAAATTTTACATCAATTTCTTGTAAAATATTGTGTTAAAATGTAAGTATATTGAGATCAAAAATTAAATGTAACGAAATATGGATTTTGATGTCAGAAATTATGTCAAATGTGACAGTAAGTAAGGTTACACATCATAATGCAGCAGTTCAGAAGTTTCAGATCCCAATTCAGTCAAATGTGACTAAAATTTGAAGACAAATGTGACATAAATTTCAAGTCAAATGGTCCTTTAAAATTATGTTTACTGAAATCAAAAGCAAAAATATTACTTGGTATGAAATTTGATGCCAGAATGATGTCAAATTGGATGGTAAAAAATCTGACATCATAAAGTAACAGTTGACAAGATTGAGATCCCAATTCAGGTAAAATTTTGCATCAATTTGAAGTCAAATATATTAATGTTTATTGAAATCAAATGACAAAACATCATTTAAAGTGAAACTTGATGCAAGAAATTATGTCGAATTGGGCAGTAAATAAAGTTTGACGTCATAAAGTAATAGCTCAGAATTATGAGATAGCAATTCATGTCAAATTTGTCTTCAACGTTCCAGTTAAAAGTTATGTTAAAATGACGTTCACTGAAATAAAATACCAACACGTAATAAACGTGTAATTTTTTTAAAGAAATGATGTGAAATTTGACAGTAAATGATGGCTGACGTCACAAAGAAGCAGTTCAAAAGTTCGAGATGGAAATCTTGGCAAATCGCGTGTGAAATTTGGAAGCTGATGAATTTTGGTGAGAAATTAAAGGGTCCCTAAATCAATATGATACACATTTGTGACATAGTACGTCAATTTGACACTATTTCACTTTTGAAGTCAAATCAAAAACTTTCCGAACATCCTGCAGACTTCTTATGACAATTTAGGTCAAACTTGATGTCGAAAATTATGTCAAATAATACGCCAAAATATTATAAACTCTTTTTTCTACTCTAAAACTGGATTCTATGAACGGAGTCCTCGGAGAGAGAGGGCACAATTAGTCGAATCAGTAGGAAATTTCCTATTTTTCCTATGGGAGTCAACACTGTACGCGGTTGTTGACTTAAACGCCCAGCAATGCAGGCAGTTAACTGCAATGTAAATGGAATTGCGCAAGAGTACGTGAGTGTGTTTCTGTGTGTGTGTGTGTGTGTGTGAATTTGTTAGGTTGTGTTTATTTATCTGTATCTGCATCTCCTCATCTGTGCCTGTAGCCGCGGTAGTCATAAATAATATTTGCCAAGCGGACCAACCGATGCCCGTCTCGAGTCCGCAGATGCTCTGAGTTCAGTCGACGGGCTCTACCTGTGTACTCGTCTGTACAGGCGCGCATGTGTGTGTGGTCTTTGACAAGTGGCCGCCATTGGCGAGGCGCGTATGTTTGCGTTAGTGAGAGTGGCGCTGCTAATAATTTCCACGCAACTCCAACCAAAATCGGCCGCATTTGTTGTTGTTCAAATGCATTGCTTAATTAATTTTAAATTATTGGCTACGATTTCCATTTTTATATAAAAATAAAATATAAGCCCAGCTACAACTTAATTAAGCAGCCACGGCGGCCTCATTTAACAAACACACCAAGGCGGGAACACAGGCACAGCCACAGGCAAAGGCAGAGATACCGATTCAGGGACGGGAATGGGAACGGGCACGGGCAACTTTGACTAAATTAATCGGCAAATTATGCAAACTCAGCTCACACCAGCACTGTTACGTTCGTGCTGGCGTAATTAGCTGACAAAGAATGTCAACAGGCCTCTACGGGCAAGAACAACAACCACCACAACGGCAGCATCAGCACCTTCACCAAAGCAGCCAGCAATCAGCCACCCAGGCTCACGTTCTGGCGAGGTGTGAGGTAAATTGCAAAGATCCAAATTTGTGAGAAAATTATACGAAAAAGTTGACAAGTGCCGCAGTGATTTTTTATAAACACATCCATAAAAAATTCGAAAAACAAAAGACACGACAACACTAAAAAGGGTGACCATGTGTGTGGCACAAATGGCCGCTGAAGCCTCTCTAATAGAAAGAACAACAACAACGGAGGCACTGAAATATTTAAGAATAGACTCGCTTGCCTAAAAAAATTTTAATTAAGGCACACAAAACGAAGCGAAACGAAATGAAGAGAACGTGATTAAAAGATTTTCATTTTAATGACCCGTTGAAGCGGCCGGAGTGACGTAAGAGCAGTTGCAACGAGCACAGGAGCACTCCGCCACACAGCACAGTAGCCGCGTGTTCCCCAGAAAGATGGTGATTAGAAAGCAGCTGAAGCACCATCATCAACCGCGCTTGTTCCGTGCTACATGCGGATCACGACCCCGCTTAGATCGTTCCTCTGCCACCTCCACCTCCACCTCGGCCACAGCAAAATGGAAAGGCTCCACCAATTCCGTCACGTTCGTGCTGCAAGTCGTCGCCACCAATCGCAGGCGGGCGCAGTCGCAAGTGGCCACGACGACAAGCATAAATTTGTAAGTGCGCCTTTTAAAGGGGGCGGCGTCTACCCAGGGACTCTTTTGGAGACCGCAGCAAGCAGACCACTCGCCTTGGCCTGGCGGGCGCTATTTGCATACAAGCATGCGCAGCTAATGAGGCGATGTTGAACAACTTGAGCAGCGTGCGCGTCTTGCTTGAACTGTTTCTGTTTCGCTCCAGCTGCAAATAGCTACAAATCGAGGCCAAATCAATGCGGCTAGCCGCGCTCAATCGATGCAACTGCTCAGTGGCTGGCTGAGTGCGGGGCCTCCCGCCCCAGTTGCGCAAATCCAACTAAGCGGAAAATGTTTACAAATCCGCGATTTGTTTGAGCACAGCGCATTAGTCTAATGCAAATGAGAAAAATCGATACGCTCACTCACTCGCTGGATGTGTGGAAATGGCCTGCAGTAGAGTCGCCTCCGCAGCCGGCATCAGGGCCATAACTGCAGCCGCGCTGGTGCCCACAATTTGCATTTGCATTTGATGTATACGCAATTTCCCACAAATGCAGCTAATCTGCGGCACAACTTTAAAGAACCGCCGTATCGCTCAGCAAATGCGGCGTCATCATTCAAAGCACCACGGCCGCGATAAGGCCGCGTGTGTGAGTGCGTCGCAAGTGACCACTTCACAGCAACTGAGCCGAGAAAAACACAAAAAGTCAGTAAAAAGTCAGTTAAAAGTTGGAAAATAGTCATCTGTGCGTGCCAAGCAAGGTTATGGCTTCCGCAGGCATGCAATGCCCACTGCACAACACGCACAAATGCCGCTTGCCTCAATTTGACACTTGCGCGGTTCGCGAGCTGAGGCACCAATGAATTTGACAAACGCAAGTAAACAACATCCGACTACGAGACACCCTAATATCACAATGCCTTCATATTACAGAATGCCACCTCAATTGAGATCTCGGTAGTTGTTTATAAAGGAGCCCTTGATAGGCCCCGTGGGCTGAATTCGGAAATCCAATTCTGGCACTATTTTTTATAGTGTCAATATAGATCTTTATAAATTGTTCAAATTTAGTTCATAAATCTTGTTTAGGTTTTAAGTGGACTTAAGAGGAGAGGATGTCTGTCAACTGAGAGTCTCGGGAAGTTGCAATGGATCAAATATAAGCATTACAATCGCCGCTCTTATTTTATATCACCTGAACTAGACTGTAGAGTATAACTAGTGCCTCATTATATGGCATTTCAAGACCTTAATGGAGGGCTGATTGCATTTGGATATAATTAGAAAATATTTCGTTACATTCCGCCACCGAGGAATTTTGGAATAGCTTCTAAGATTTGTAGTGGAGAAATGTTTAAATATCCCACTCTCCTCTCATCCTGATCCTGATCTTGATCTCTTAAATTCTTTCATTGAGTAGTGCGCAAGTACGCAAGCGTTTGAAGCGTTTCCCATTTGACGCCTCAAAAATGCGACACATAAAATCGCATTTTTACATGCGAATTGCGTGGAGTGGTGGAGTGTTGTTGCAGTGGCAACAGTCCAGCAATGCGGTGGTGCAACCAACCCGCAGCCGAGCTGCGAGATAACAGCCGACAGCCGCCTGTGTTGAATTGCATGCAAACGCAGCATTTGTGTGCAGGCGCGCCTGACCACCACGAAGCCAGGGAAGAAAGTGGCCAGCCAAGGTGCTGACTGCTGGCTGCTGGCATGAGTAACACTGATAAAGGTGTTCGCTGCACCGGACGACATTAGCGCCCTCGTTGTAAGTAACGCCGCTTGCAAGCATGTGATCTTCTCGGCCGCACTGAGACGACAAAATACAATGATGATGGCAGCGTTGGCAGCGGTAGTGGTGGCGTTGGCTTCGACTTTAACGTCGGCGACGGCGTCGGCGGTCTTTCAAAAGAGTTTCGGTAGCTGCTGGACTTGGACATTAATCGATAACACTTGAGTATTTTTTCATGTTTCGAGGCGAGCCATTAAGCGATTGTCAGCTTGCTGGTGTGGCGTAGTGTGGCGTGGTGTGTTGTGGTGTGGTGGCAGCGCTGATGTTGCTTGATGAAACGCTGCTTGCGAGGATCATTTGGGTGCTAATGATAGCGCGGCCTGGCGGAGCTTCTGTGCCGGAATGCGACAATTATGTGCGGACAAATTTATTTGCTCCTGCTCGCCGGGTAGGGGTCGCAATTGTTGTTGTCTGCGTGTCTGGGCTGTGTTCCTTTGTATTGTGAGTGCTCGTGAGCTTCCGTTGCTGTCGCCGTTGCTGTTGCTGGCTGCATGCTTGAGACAAGTGTTAACAACAAACGGTAAAGCGTTAATTTTAAAAGCCACTTAATGCCCAAAGCCAGTCGGCCGGCCGTAATTGTGGCCTCAGAGTCCGGAGGCCAACTCTTTCGCCGCTGCCGCCACTCGCAACACTTTAATTGAAGCTGCGAGTATTGCTGCCCGCGACATTAAGTGACAATAAATTAAGCGAGCCGCCGGTCAGAGCGTGTGTAGGTGAGTCTGCCGACATGAGGCAGCATCGTTTGGGTCCGCCACTGCTCATTAATGAAACGGCAGCCAGTGGTCGGACGCACTCTTGAGATGAGCGAGTCTTAAATTAAGGCAGCCCAATGGAAATGTTTTCTTTTTCTTTTATGAATGAATGTGAAAAGTGTTTTTGAATAAATTTCTGTTGTTGATCAGCAGTGCAGCTGATACACGGCATTATGTAAATGAGGCTGGGAGAATTGTGCGGTGACACTATAAAAAATCACTTAAGATAAGCGAATGCCAGATGAGAATCAGAAATGAAATGAAATGTGCTGAGCGGAGTGAAAGCAGTTTGACAACAACCACAAATAAACACTGAGGCAGGCGGACGGATGGACCGAGGGGTGGACGGAGGGACTGAGGAGCAAGCTGAAGATACAGTAGCCACTCTACCACTACCATATTTTGTAGTTTTGCTAATGAGCGGATGTAAAATTGATTTCATTGGAATTGTGAACGAATTTTTAATACAATTCGAAGCGTATGCAAATGGGGCAGCACCAGCAGCAGCAGCAGAGGAGTCAGAGTCATAGCCCCAGCAACCTGCGGCTACTGGCTTTCGTTCGGCTGAGAACACTTCTGCACTTTTGAGTGGGGTCTGAGTCAGCGCTCATAAAAGAAATGCATGAATTTTAATGCCCCCTTCGATTGTTTGAAGCCAGTCCCCATCGAAAAAATTACACGAATTTTGTAGTTAATGACATCATCATCGTCATTATCGTCGTCGTCGTCGTCGTCGTCATCATCATAAACATCATCATCAGCATAATCAAGAGAATGGATTTTTGTTCGAATTTAAATATTGCCGCTTAATTGACTCTTGGCTTCTGGCTACTGGCGAAGCAAGGCGACCGTTCCGTCTTGATTTATGTATTTCAATCAAACGTCGTAGTCAATAAGCAGCAATATGCTAATTTTGGCCGCTACCACAGCCACCGTGCTTGTTACTCGTATTTGTTATTTGTTGTCTGCTTAGCGGGTTTATGTCTAACACACAATGCACAT
Organism: Clusia tigrina; assembly: GCA_920105625.2. Lineage (NCBI taxonomy): Eukaryota > Metazoa > Arthropoda > Insecta > Diptera > Clusiidae > Clusia > Clusia tigrina. The sequence goes on from OV050033.1 coordinate 122,431,055, forward strand.
TTCCGCCCAGTCCGACAGCCAGCCACGCGGAGGCACGAGTACTCGCTCCACACTCTCGTCGGGCGGTTGTGTCCGGCATACGTAAAGCCACACAAGATTTCCAATTGCCCCGCTGCACTTTGGCAGTGTCCAAACGTCGGAATTTTATTTTGAGTTAACGTCTAAAATTAGACAAATTTGGCAATTGGGTCTTCGGCGCGGGTGGGAGCTGCTTCCGTTCCGTGCGCTGGAAATGACTTCCAAATTAGGCGATTGTTGGATTCACACAGTTTTGGCGTTTCGTAATTAACACTACAAGTGTGCGTCTCTCTACTTGGCAATGCCCAAAAAGACCCTCACGGAATTGTTAACGTGGGCGTTACTACACTAATAACTTGTGACCGGCACTCGCTTCAGTCTTGTAATGATTTCAGTCCACTTCCAGGGAGAAACAAGGGAGAACGGGATGTTCTAATATAATTGGAGGGGGAAACTTTGTAATAACAAGAGGGAGGCGCGGTACATGCAGATATATGTCTCTGTCGGGTAGGAAGAGCGACTGTGTGCAAAAGAGGTCCTTCAGGTCACGAACTGGCATCTTCGGACTTCGGAAGTTGCTCCAGATCTATCATATTCGATGTAAGTCCCTCAAGATCTGTCATCTTCAGACTGAGTCCCTCAAGCTCTGTCATATTGGGAGTAAATGTCTCAAGATCTGTCATCTTCGAAATAAGTCCCTTATGTACTCTCTATATCTATTATATTCAGACTAGCTCTCTCAGATAGTAGTCAATATATGCCAAGATCTGTCATCTTCGCACTAAAATCCCACTTGTACTTTGGCCTATGTTCGTCTGTCAATTAAGATATATCGGATCTCTCAGGTAGAGCGACGATGTGCCAAGTTCGAACCCTGTAGCTTAACCAGTCTCCCAGGTCAGCGCTAACTTGGAGAGAAATTATTGCTTATACCATTATATTCGACTTTCATTAAATCCGTTTTGTTACAACATTGAAATCAATTAAAGGATCTATTCAAACCTTTGAGTGCCTCAAATCATTCATACTGTGCGATATGAGTGTGAGGGACGATTCAATGATTCGTATTGGACAATTTATGTGCGAATTGTTTTACAACAGAACCAGTTCAATGAATGACTTCAAATGCATGACACTTGAGCTCAAATGACAAAGTATCTACTTAGAAAGAATAACGAGAGAAATTTGCTTACCTCGTTCGTAAAATGAGGATGGCAGCGGCGCACCCAGAAGGGACTTTCGAAATTGTACTATTGAAGAAAAAAGCAAAAAACAAAAAATATGATATGAACAAATATGCAAATTTTTGTTTGGGGGCGGTTTAAACCCCCTAAACTCGGTCCCTCCCAGAGTGCGCCAAAGGAGTTAAGAGTGGGGTCAAAATTGGAGAACTAAACTAGTGCGGGGGAGCCTGAGTATCAAAGATTTAAATAGGTAAGAGAGGAGCTGTATATTGAGATCAAATTGTGGGGCTGTCGAACTTTATCTCTTCATCCTCGACTTTTCAGTATTGATATAAATTTAATTGACAAGAAGGACACTATCTCCTGAGAGTCATACACAAACAATAACTTTGAAGTTTTCTAATTTAGTTTCACCGGAAAACTCAAAATCGTAGCTTGTAATACCGATGGAGACAACTAAATGGGAGTCATAGCTTTTGGGTTGGATCAAAAAGAGTTGCTTTCAGATCAGTCTAGATCTGTTTAAAATGTTTTTAAGGGCTCTGAAGAAGAGCTCGGTTTGTAGAACTGCGAGTAATTCAAGTTGGAGCCTTCCCGTTCATTATTGGCTCCAACATTACATTTCAAACAAATTCCGATTACTTTTCTCTGCACTTTCCACCAGACCTGGTGTGGTCGTCTGAAGTCGCCACTAAAGTCTGCTCTCCTCTCCCACCAAACCATCGCCTGCTGTGTCAGGCCGCCGGCGATCTCACAAAATCCGCTTGGGTTCGAATCGAATCGAATTGAATTCAATGGAAAGGGAATGGAACGGAACGCATCCATCGATCAGTTAATGCCCAAACATTTTGCTCTCCATGTTTATGGCCTCTTTTGCCTTTTCGGTACTTATTGTTGTAGCCGTTGTTTTTATTGTATTTCTCTGCTTCTACGCTTTTTGTTAATCGCTGCATTTTATTAATTAATTAAGTTTTGAGAAGTTTATGGGCTGAGAGAGGCCGAGCGATGCTTCGCTCGACTGTGATCATGATTGGGATTGTTGCTGTGACTGTGACTGGGATTGTGGCTGCGAGTGTCGCTTTGACTGTGGCTGTGACTGTGGAATATCTCACGGTCCAGCTCGGACGCAGATGCATTTAATTTCTTGTTCTGCCGATGCTGCTGCTTTACATAGCGACTTGATTCGAAGTTGTGGACCCTTTCTTTAATCTCCTCTTCTCTTTTTCTGGTGACCCACCGACCACACTGCAAGTGTTGATTATCGTAAAATCTCGAAAAGGTGCTCATAAATGTTATCGACGTTAAAAAAACAAAAGGCCAATGGGAAACAACAACAACAATAGTGACGACAAAAACAACAATTTGAATATTTACAACACGACATAAAAAGAGCCAACAATAAATGCCCAAATGAAACTGAAAATGAGGGAAATAAACGTGAACATTATTCGAAGCCGTTCGTAAATAAATTTATAAAAAATAGAAAAAACACACAAAAACAATTTCAAAAAAACAAAAAATTAATATAAAAAAAACAAAGAAAAAATAAATATAGGAACAAAGTCAAAGTCAAGAACAAATGAAAAGTCAAAGAAAAAAAGTTTTAAGTCATGGAAAATAAATAAAATCAAACAAAAAAGTTAAAAATAAAGTTAAAAAATAATATTTTCTATGGCAGCAATTTTTTTCTGTTCAAAAAACATTTTTTTTTTTAAATTATGGTCCTACAGCGACGATTTTTTTCTGTTCCAAAAACGATTTTTTTTTAGTCAAAGAAAAACAATAACGATAAAAAACAAAAGTCAAAGAAAAAAAAATGTATAGAAGCCAAAGGAAAAAGTTAAACCCATAAAAAAAATTTGAATAGAAAAAAATAAAAATATTAAGGAAAAAATTTATATATATATATATATATATATATATATATATATATATATATATATATATATATATATATATATATATAAAATAAATATTATATACAGCAATTTTTTTCTGATTTAAAAAACATTTTTTTAAAAGTCAAAGAAAATGGTTTCCTGTTTCAAAAAAACATATTTTTTTTTTGTTTTTCATTTATAAAAATATTTTTTAAATGTTTTTTTATTCTTTTTTTGTTTTTTAAGTTTGTTGAATTATATCTATTTTTTCATTTTATAAACATTTTTTGGAAACTTTTCAAGCTTTTTAATATCTTCATATTTTTTACCTTTAATTTTATGTTTTATTGTTTGTTTCTTTTTGTGTTGTTTGTATTCAAAACAATTTTGTTTTTCAAGTGTTTTATTTTAAATGAATTGAATATTTTATCTTTATTTTCTTTTTTCGTTTTATTTTTTTTTTATTGTTTGAATTTTGTTCCATTTTTCCCCCTTTAAGTTTTGTTTTATTCTTTTTTTTTTTGGAAATTTTTCTTGCCTTTTGAATTCTTTTTTGACTTTTTTTGAATATTATTTTTTTCCTTTTTCATTTGGTTTTTTGTTTTTTTTCTTTTGACCAACTAATTTCTTTGTTAGCCTCATAATTAAGTGTAAAATATGTAAATTAAAATTTCCTCTCATTTCTTTTAGTGTCTCTGAGCTTGTTGGTATTTTATGGCATGATCAAAGTGGGCATGGCTCGGCTTGGTTTGGCTTGGTTTGGCTTGCCATGAAATGTTATGGCCGTGTTTATAAGAGGGCCATTAAATTGTCGGCGGGGCTTGCACACGCAGCGTAATTGTTCCGTGGTATTAATTATTTTTATTACGTGGTAAACGTAACCGTGTGCGTGTGCGTGTGTGTGTGTGTGTGTGCGTTCGTAATAAAATGTAATAATTTTAAGTTTAACAGTAAGAAAGCAATAAAATTCAAATTTCCAAAACGCGTCTCATTGTTCTTTTATGACATGTATTAACTCCGCTCCAAGAGTGTATTAACTCAGGTCTCAGCACTTTGCTGTTGCTATTGTGATTCCTGCTGTTGTTGTTGCTGTTGTTAATGTTATTATTATTGTTGTTGTTCCTTTTTAGCTGCCCGTGCTGCTTAGACCAAAATAAAGTGTCCGAAATCGTTAATTCTCCCATTTTTCTTTGTATACTTTCTAAACTCGCTTAATTGCAGCTTTCAGGCAAAAAAAACCAACAACAAAAAATAATGAAAATATACAAAAAATGCTAATATTTTATTTAGAAATGACACCCCCCGCCCATTCCGCTGGGCCCATAAAACAACAGAAACAATGCACGACAAATACAAATTTCAACGCTTTAATATTTGATTTGTTGGGCTTTTATGGAAATGCGTATTCGCACCCAGTGCCGTGGCGTGTTTAATTAAAACAAAGCAGCGTTGGCCCGCTCGTGGACCCAAGTGGAGCCGAGCGGAGTGGGGTGAGGGGGTAAGTGGAGCTGACTTGCCTGCCCCCGCAAAAGGTGCTACCGCTACCGCTGCCTCTGTTGGTGTTAGCCATATTCGGCCAGCCAAAAAAACAATAACCGGAGACTTCACAAAGTGGAGCGCACACAAATTGAACACGAAAACACACAAAATTTTAATTCTAATGAAGCTTCTCTCGAATTAAAGCGTTATTAACAAGTGAAATGCCAAATTAGTGACTTCGGTTTGATTGAACTAAACCACAGAAGCAGGAAGGGCACCAATAGCAACACCGCCAGCAGCAACAACCCAGGGGGAAATGTGGACATCCATACAGCAAGCGAGGGAACAAGGCCACAAGTCTAGCCTGCCCTAACTGAAGTGCTAGTAGTAAAACCGGTTTAAGTCCCACTGCAATCGAATATTTGCTCCCTTCCTCAGAATATTTGCTCCCTTCCTCAGGAGAAAAAAAATGTCATTGAGCACTGTTTGGCACATTCAACCACAGGAAAACCAGTTTTACTCTAACAGTATGGTTCAATTAGCGTGAAACCGGTTTTATGATTACTGACTTGTTATTTTGATTATTCTGGTGGAATTTTTCCTCCCTTTCTCGTACTCCAGAGACAAAATTCTCATTGAGAAATCTTTGGAAAATTGAATTGGAAGTTAGACCAGTTTTAGGTGTTACAATAGGAGCACACTGCTATGGATCAGCTGGAGTGAAACAGGCTTCACCTATTCTAAGCTAACTAAAAATGCCTTTGTATAAACTGGTTTAAATTTCCAGTACATCAAATGCTTTCTTTATTACGTGTATAAATCCTTGGACTACATTTGTGAAGTCCTCCTAATCCGTTTGTAGAAGAGCATGCAAGCTGAACAGAAGCATAACTGTATCGTGTCATGAACGGGTCCTAATGCAAAGGTATTAATATAGGTGACTGTGGATGCTTCCTCGACTTAATACACTGTGGCTATCAAATAATCAATTATCTTGTTCAACTGAAGAGGATACCAAGTGTTGTTCGAGGTAGTAGTCCTCTCCTCCATTGAGTTCAACTTGCAGCCCAGAGAATTTGACAAACAGTTCCCCCGTGGTGTCCTGTGTGTAGATTGTACCGATTGTTTGACTACCTGGAATGCTACCAGAGCCGGGTTGTACAGCTCAGACATTTTCTAAACTGGTTTGCGGCAAGTGGATGCAGAACTCGCTGTTAATATGTATAATCCCAGGACCATAAAAGCCGCTGGGCTATCAGCGACTATGTGTCTTTGGCCCCTGAAAGCCTTCCGACTCTATATGAAAGGTGTACCTATGCATACATTCACTCATGGAAAATATCTTAGAACATACTTCATCATATGGGACCACACTTGCATGAAATCCTGTAGTATTAATAACGACCCTGCCTTTACACTCGTCTGTGGACATGTCTTTTAGGAAGTCGCCATCACCAACGTATTTTCCCACTGGGAACTCATTCGAAATTATGCTTAGTTCCTGGCCTGCGTGTGTGCGTAGTTCCTTGCTTGCCTGTGTGGTTGGTTCCCAGCAAATCCATTTTGCACACACACAAACACACAAGTCGCCAGCACCGCCGACACTGCCTTGGTCGCTGGGCCTGCCACCGTTGGTGCTGTTGGGTCATAAAACTGCGTTAATGGCTTTGCCGCCAAAGCAAAGTTCGCCATAAAGTGGCAAATTCATTTGACGATATTGCTGCGGTGGCTACTTTGGCTGCTGTGGTAATTGCTGCAACTGCAGCTGACACACAGGAGTGTGTGCATGGCCCCTCTGAACGTGTGAGTGCGTATGCCTGTATGTGTGTGGAAATGCGGAATATTAAAATTTACGTGCCATAAATTGAAGTAGATCCGCATTTAAATAATAAAACGCTGAAGTGTGGAAGCGCAAATGCGGCCCAGAGTAGAACCTCCGATAAAAGTGACGCCAGCGCCAATGCTAAGAAACTGACATAGCAGCGCCATAAAACTGCCAACGACGGCAGCCAACAGCGGCCTGAATGAGAACCCGGCAAAAGTTCCCAGCGCAGATTGGCATCGATTTCATCATTTATGTGGAAAGTGAGCAGCGCGGATCCTAGCCAGCCAGGGTAATTGGCCCAACGAAGCAGAGTGCGACGAGAGTGAGGGGTAGTGAGAATTTAAGTGTTGACGTGGCTTGGCTGGGCTTGGGCGTACGTCATTAGCCACTGTCGTCCTCAGCTATCTGTGCATCTTCAGTGCTGCTGTTGCTGCCACTGGCACTGATAATGCGTCGCTTTTTAATGACCGTCCACCGCTTTGTTGACAAATGCGCGTGCACGCACAATTCTCCACACACACACACACACACACACACACACGCACGCACGCCGTACACAACGGCCCAGTTAATTACGTCCAACACATGCGTTAATTACCGTTTGTCTAAGATTACGCGCCCGCGGGACTGGGTCCGGGCTAATAGCTCTTTTACTGCGCCGATAAGCGGTGCGAACACACCTACTCGCACACGGGCCGCGTTCATGCTAATCAACGGTATTCCAAAGGGACTGCGACCACCCAAACGAGCGCCCACCAACCGCAAACAAACTAAATGAAAAATATCACAGTCAAAGTTATTCAATTCAATCGAGAAATGCTCGTAATTTAACGCGATTAATGCGCCGCGATTGCAGACGCGCAAGGACACACGGCCAGAGTGGCGCTATCTGGCGTCCTGGCTGGGGAGGAGCGTGGTCATTAATTTTCCCTGCTTACTTGGAGCTCAGTGCATAAAGCGACGATTTGTGTGCTTATTTTATGGGCGATAAGGCGGTGTTTGCGTGCCAGGAGCTTAAACGTGCCTGAGTGAAACTCGTGGTGGCCTCTGCGAACGGCGGAGGAACGTGGCCCTAAGCCATGAGAGAATGGTGTCTTGAAAGTTTCCACACAAAGTTGTAAAGAAACAAAGTTTGCTATGAAATAGTGCAAAGTTGCAAAGTGTTGAGGGGACTGAGGGAATATGCTCACTACAATGGAGTCCAATGTTACGAACCCAGTTTCTCCAGAACCACAGTTTCAGTTCACAATTTTTCAAGTAATTTTTCGAGTGATAATGCAAAATTGCTAAGAACGAAATTGCTAAGTGAAGAATTGCCAAGTGCAAAGTAGTGGATAAATAGTATCAATTCAGCTGAACCGAATTTCGCGAACCCAAATTTACTTCACAAGTTTTCAAGTACTTTCCCAATCAATTCCAAGCAGAAGTGCCAAATTGCAAAGTGAGGAATTGCTAAATGCATAATTACAAAGTGAACAATTGCATAGTGCATAGGGAAGAATTGAGCTGAACCCCGTTTTATGAACCGAATTTTTCTTCCCAACTATTCAAATTAACCTTTCCAATGTTTCTCTAAGTAAAAGTGCAAAATTGCAAAGTAAAGAATTGCAAAGTGCCTATTTCCAAACGAATATTGCAAAGTGACGAATTGCAAAGTGCACAGGGGACAAATTGAGCTGAACCCCATTTCATGAACCTAGTTTCCCTTCACAACTTTTCAAATCAAATTTTCGAATCAAGTTTTCAAATAAACCTCAGTTGAAGACTTTCCAGTTTAAGCCTGGTTTATTGAAATACGCCTGAACTTCAAGGACACTGGGCTCTATTAACCCGAACTCCGTTTACTCTGCCCTTCAAAGTAGCTCTTCATAAGAAAAGTCGATGTCAGCTCCGCAGTTGAGATCAGCAAAACCGCCAAGTTACGAAATCGTTGGTGAAATAGGGCCCTGGACCTCCATTCCTGGCAACTGATTTAAGGCGATTAAGCCAGAGACAATCCAAGGCGGCTAATTAGAAATCATTAAAAAGAAACATGGTGCGCACGTAATTCGCAAGTGCGTCCTTCTGTTGTTGCTGTTGTGGCTGCCGAGGCTAGAGCAGCCGCCGGCAGATGAATGAATGTCGTCCTCATCGTCGTAGTCGTCGTCGTAATCATCGTAGTCGTCAAATCATGTCAGCTGGAGTACGTGTAATTGGCTTGGCTTGAATGGGATTGGATTAGGGAAGATCGCCAAAGCTGAGCTCAGAGTTCGGCCTGCCGCCTGTTGTCTGTGTTGCTACTAAACCAAAAGCGACGCCTCGCTTACAACGTTTTACATAGCCCCGCCATACTAAAGCGCCGCATGCAGCCAATACCGGTAACTGGCGGACCGCAAACTGTACCGAGTCGCGCACAAACGCAGTCGCAGTCGCAGCCACAAACGCCAGCCCCAAAGCAAGGGGAACGGCCAGCGAGGGGTTTGGGCTCACTTCACTTGCAAATCCTTTGTTTCCCATGTCCGATAATTTCCCATACACGACGAGAAGACGACGACAAAAGAATACCGCAGGCGCCAGCCAAATCCAGACATTTAAATGGATGCGCACTTTTAGTGCCACCGAACTGAGCTCAGAGGCGCAGAGCTCGCAACTCAGCAAACGAATGCCACGATGCCGCAGCCACATTCAAATCTTAACTTGAAATCATTATGTTTGCCACATTGCAGTGAGCGAGCAAGCGAGCACAGGAACGGAGGTCGAGAATGAGGATGAGTACGAGGAAGCAAGGCGGCTGTGGCGGCGATGACGACCACGACGACACCGACAGCGACAGCTACAGCTACAGCGCCGTTCGACAAAGGCTCCAAAGAGACAACACACGACACACTAAAACAAATTCGAGATGCCAAAATAATAAGAAGCTCCTTTTACATATATTGCGGTGCGGCCAGTAAGGGCCGTGAGGGTCAGGGACGTGCTATGCCGGGCCCGCCAACCGTGGTGGTGCTAAGGATGCAGCGGCATTTACCTGACCTAAGCTCGTCGTCGTGCTTCTGCTCACTTGTGCGAGTGCAAATCGAATCGAACTGCAACGAACTGAACTGAAGGGAGCTCAGTTGAACTGGTTTGGCGGGCAGCGGAAAGCAGGAGAAGCGCTGCCATAAAAATTTTGAAATTTTCGATAAGGAATTCAGCGACTTGTGCGAGCGTCCTACGCGAGCAATATTCATGCAAGTAACAAGGGAAGCATTTGTATGAGCGCCGGAGTGAGGAGCAGGGTAACCAAGCCACCAACTACCGCCATAGCAGCGGCGACTACGAAGACGACGACTGCGACACAGGATACAAATTGGAATGAACAGCATTTTAGATCCTTATCAGAAAATAGAAACACAAATAAAATGCAACGATGGAAATCGAATCGAATTGAATTGAATCGAAACCAGACCAGACCAAACCAGACCCAGGCCAGAGCACGGTGCACGAATAAAGTGGAATTGGCAGTCGGTCGTTTGTGTTGGGGTACACATGTCGCGCGTACACCAACAGCCCCGGTGCAGCAGGCAGCCAAGCAACCGAAGGCAACTCACGGCAATCCAAGACATAGCAATGCAAACCGTGCTGCATTTTGGCAACATTTGAGCGACAAGGCAACAGTGGCAGCCGCTAAACGCCTGCCCTGGCCTGGTCTGGCCTGGTCGGGCTACTAGCAATAAAAACACTCGGCGGCGCAGCGGGGGTGCTGCAATTTTCTATTTGTTTAGGCAAAATGAAACGAAAGCGGTTCGAGTTCGATTGCGCCGCTTATCGCCACAATCGCAACAATTTCAGAAGCAGCAGACACAACAACAACAACGACAACAGCAGCCATCAAAGAAAATGACTGAGGGCAGCAATGGGCGCGGAAACAAAGAAGCAAACAATGCAAACACATTAAATTAAGCAGCTTTGCCAAATTTGATAAACCCAACAACATCGCCAACAACCGCAAATGACACCAGTGCAACAAGGCATTTACAACGGGCATTTCGCACCCGCGGGGTCAGCAGTTGCTGCTGCTGCTGCTGCTGTTGCTGCTGCTGCTCTGGCTACTTAAGTGGAGGCCTGCGTACCATCAGGGGCATAATCAGCAGCATCAGCATCGTCATCGCCATCCGCAGCTCTGGCGATTAAAGATGTTATCTGTCATGTGACGCCATCATTAATACAGGCGGCTGTCATTTAGCCCCGTTCGGAGCTCCCCGGGACTTTCTCTGGCCCGGCATTCAGCCAAGTATCCGCGCTTGTTCTCAGGCTGAGTGTGCGCTGCTTCCACTGGCAATGCCACTGCCACTGCTTCCAGCGTTTTGTGGCTCAAATTCTTACATCATTAATTAAAAATTATTACTATTTCGATAGTGGCGGTGGCGGCGACGGCAGTGGTTGCGGCTGCTGTGGTCACTTCGCAGTGATTTCGTTTCGAAACTCCCAAGTGGCACCCCCCGAACGTCTCGGCCGTTCCGTTTGTGGAGAACTGTTCAGCGTAAACGCACAAAATGTTAGTTTGTTGAAATCTTCGTGGGAATATGGCGCAACACGAACACGACCGCAAACATAAACGAGGTTAATGCGTGCGATGTGGAGCGGTGCGCAGTGGTGTAAGTGGCCGGCCGCACAAGCGCCCAACCAATTACATACATATCTCTATATAGACACATGTGTGGAGCTTGATTCGTGGGTTCATTTATTATCATTAATTGGCGTTAGGGGCCAATTGTTTAGTTTGCCAAGGCAGCGATTTCAGGCGCAATTTTGGTCAGGAATTCGCTGAACTTACTGAAAAGCATGCACTTTGCTCCCAGATACTCCTGCCTATACCACAAGTACAAGGCAGTGCAAGTACTCTGAGGAGCAACCGAGATGGAGAAATATGAGTCTTTTAAAGAATTCCGAAAGGAAGAAATTGAAATGAACGGAAGTCTTCATTGCATCACAATCTAGTTTACATTCCATTTAAAGGACTTAAACGTTGACTTCTCCTTTCAATACGAATGAATACCTGATATTAAGTTCGGTTTTTCACTAAATGAGTCGACCTGAATGCCTTTAGAAACACTCTCTGAGTAAGGTATCCTTGAATTGAGTGATTGTTTACATCATACCTCTAGTTAACCCTCTTTGGTCACATCCAGAAATAATGAGACGCCCTCCATGGAGAGGAGAGAGAAACAATAAAAGGATTTATTTCCGAGTACCGCTTCAAACAAGAAAGATATCCAAATTTTATTATTATTATTTTATTACTATGGGGTCTGCTTTGAATACTTGGAGTAAGAAATGCAGATATCTGGGAGTATAGCAACGACAGCAACGATAGCAACGATATCTCAAAGATATAGTAACGATATCTCAACTAAATTCAATATTGAATTTTACTGCAATATGGCCACTTCTTTAACTCAAACTGACGACTTCAGGTCAGTCTGATATCATGTTCCTTCAGCCGTATTTCAATTTTAATTTCAATCTGATCTCATTTTTTCTCAATTGTTGCTCAATTAGACCTCAATCGCACTTCTTCAATCACCTCGTCACAATTTTACCTGAATCTCACCTTCATTTTATGTCAATCTGACATCCAATGTATGCCAATCTCATCCCCTATTCACATCAATATCACAATTAGCTCCAGCTCTTTTTCTGCTCAATCTGAACTCCATTTAACTTCAATCTTTTATCAATTTCAACACAATCGTTCAACAAGTTTAACTAATTTCAACCTTCATTTCAGTTAAAAATGACCTCTATTTCACCTCTATATGATCTCTAATTCAGTACGATTCATCGGTGTTATCTTAATTCAATCTCCATTTCCTCTCTATCTGATTTCTATTTTGCATCAATCTAATGTGCGTTTTCCCCTATTTTGACAACTATGTTACATCAATTTTACATTAAATGTACCTGAATCAGATCTCACAATTCATCTCTGTCTGATCTCTATTTTACCCTTGTCATACATTATGTTACTTGAATCATAAAGGCCATTTACCTCCATTTTACCCCTGTCATACCTCATTTCACCACTGTCATATCCCATTCACCTCTGTCCTGCCTCAATTCACCTCTGGCATACCTCATTTCACCTCAATCCTACATCCATTTCACCTCTATTAGAGCTCATTTTAACGTACTCCTTACTTTGTAATTCCGGAGGCCCTTGAGATACTTCAAGAAGTTAGCTTTGAGATTAACAAAGATCTTTATAGAATATATTACTTAAAAGAAAATTTGGTGAGCAATGTTTCCGAACACTCTCTCTTTGTCTCTCTGTCTCCCATTCACTCCCTTACTCTGTATCTCCTGCCCTCTCTTTCTCTCTTTAGCTAGAATGCAATATAATTTCAATCATCATATTTGTATTATAATTTTATAATAAATTATTAAAAAAAGGATTTCCTTGGTCCTAAATCCATTACTAAATTTAGCTTAGGAGCCTTCGAATTCCTTCCCATCCATCAACACAATTGCTAAAAAACAAGTATGGCATTTAAGCGTTTATTTTTAGAGTCCTTTGTACCTCATTAGAGAAGGTCGCCACTTGCCCTTTGAATCCCGAGCGCAAACACTTCGCCTTATTAACCGGAATGCATTTGTGCAAATCCAGTTAATGTCGCGCCGCAATAAAGGGCACTCAATAACACTCCAAAGACATTAGCCCACTTAAGCGTTCTCTCCACCCCTCTCCTCATCTCTGGCTCGACAGTTCGTTCCCTCACACGAAATCGGCAGCGTTTTAATTCCAACACTCAAAGGGCTTTGTAAGCGAATTCATGATTGACTGTCAACTGAAATCGTGGCTGGTGTTGTTGTTGTTGTTGTTGTGGTTGCGTTTGATTTCAGAGCAACCAACGAAGCCGCTCATTTCAATAACTAATCTGCAGCTCAAGTTCTTCATCTACCACTGTGTATGAGTGTATTTATTTGTGTGCGCGTTTGTGTGTGTTTATTTCTGTGTATGGGTGTGGTTGTGAGGATATCCTGCAATCGGATGTCAGCCATCATGCCGTGAAAGTAGCAGCGGGGTAATTCTCGCTCACCTCTCGCTTTATGCAAACCCTCTGCATCGTTGTTTGAAGGACGTGTAATTAAAACAATGAAATCCTCCCGAGATTAGCGCAGGAGGCTGCACTCTGAGGCACACACACACACACATGCGCCCGCTCGCATCCAGTCAAACAATAACACAATCACTTTCACATTAACACCGCCGTCATTTGTGCCACTCAGTCTCAGCCTTTTGCATTTAGTGCCATAATTTTATCGCTTTCAAAGCATTTTCAAGTGGCATTGATTCGATTTACTTCTCAGCCTGCACAGGTCGGCAAAAGTATTTCGAAAGTGTTTAAGGAATATCAACGGAGCTATTGTGAATATTTGTGCCGTTTTAAAGGATTGCAGGAAGCAGTTATCAACTGGGAAAGTGAACACATTCCTAATGGAAAAGCTATTTTAATACTATTTATAACGATAGAGCCAAGAGCGAATCCTTCGCATGGAATTCAGAGTATTTCCATAGAATTTATACTTAAAGAATATTTAAAAATTAAGCAAACATCTAGTGAAATATTTAAAGTTAATATTGGTATTGTGAGAATGTGGTTTGTGAGCATATTCGTAATGCAAGTAGTAAGAATCCTTTACCTTATAATTTTAATTATAAGTTGAAGTGGCAAATAAAGAGATAAACGCAGGAAGAAGTTTCAGTTGGCATGGGTAACAATTTTTAAGTAGCACAATGGACCTCCGAAATCGTATCTTAAGTGTGCTTTCTGGCCGATTTTCTGTGCCCTTGACAGCCAGTTAAACCTAAAGTAGGGCTCTGTATGACAAAAGGCTCAGTTTCGATCTAAATATTCTCGGCTATTTCATTATAATTTTAACAACATATTCAAGTACAAATATTTGCATTCCTGTTTGAATAATATTTGATTACAAGGATAAAGGTTACTGAAATATTCTCAATTGGTTTAATTATAATTTTTTATACTCTTTATTATATATTGCAGATACTCCTTATTATATTGAAAATAACACTTGAGTATATTGAAAATAATAACGACCCTAAAATGCCAATAGCTGCTATTAATTTTCAGTTAAACAAAATTTACATTGCGAGTGCCAAATACAGTGAAGCCGAAAACATTTTGAACCACCGTCCCTGCAATTACCTTTTTCCTTAGGTTTGCTGTGGCTGCACCGTGCATTATACCTCAGAGCGACTATATATGTACTTCAATATATGTACATATTTGAATATGCAAACTCACAAACAAATGACAATTGCTCGTGTGCGAGGAAGCGAGAAAGCGCTAATGAGAAGGCCAACCAAACAAAGCGTTAATTTTATACTAAAAATTTGACGCCATTAACGCAGCCACTGCCGCATCGTGGCCGCGCCGAGCAGTACTGCCAGTGGCGCTCGGGCAGATGCATTTGTGTGTTATTTATTGCTGTTGCTGTTTTCGCCTTCGTTGGACGAATTGGTGTTTGTCTATTGTTATTGTTTGTTGTTGTTGGTATTGCTCGTTGTTCTTGTTATTGCTTCTTGATTTTTTTTTCTAAATGTTTTTATTTATCATTACGTGGAGCAAAAATTGCCATTTAATTGCTAAGTAACTCTCTGCCACTGCAAAGCTCGCTCGCTGACGCACTCTTCCTTTCTCTTTCTGGCTCACTTGCTCATGCATTTAGCGTGATTGCAAATGGCATAATTGGAGTTGGCAGTCGTGTTGTTGTGACTGTTGGCTGTGCTGTTGTTGTTATTATTATTTTAACACATTATGGTGTTGAGGTGTGCAAAGTCATTATTCGGATTTGTTGTTTTTGTTTTTATTGCTGCGGTTTTAAAAATATTTTGCACGGTGTTAATCGTCTCAGTTAATAGCGCAAATTTATGCAGTCCGAAGAGACTCAGACGCAGTGGAGCGGAGTTAATGAGAGTCTGCGTGTCGGATTGTGGGGGCGTCCAAATTCAAATAAGGTCACAAATGGCCGTGGCGAATTTGAATGAAGTGAAAAATATATAAATTAGTAATGACATTCCATGTAAATATTTTTAGTTGTATTTAAATTTTTATTCAATAATGAACTAATCCGATCTCTTTATTCTCCTGTCACCAGTACTTTCTTTTGGTCAAATTAGAGTAAAGAGTTCCTCGGAGACTATTATAAACTAAGTGTCTGGGTTCATAGCATGGAGAAGCTATTGGCATTGAACTCATATTGTTTGAATATGCTACGTATACTAATTGGAAATCCAATTCCATCAACCCATTTCGACTTAAACTTTTGGAATTTCCCATAAGAACTGTCTTCTCCCTACCACTGTGTCTACAATTGCAAGCAAATTGCTGCTGTCTTTAGTATCCAGTACCTATACAATCCACAATCCACACTCCCCATTAAACCCTTCCATCATCATGCGATCCATTTTTAATACTCTTCCTGGCATAATCACGGCTGGTTTCTTGAGTGTGCTCTGTGGGCATGCATTTGCGATAATTATGCTCACTTCTGCTGGAGTAGCAGTTACACTCAGTGCTGCAGTGGAGTGCAGCCATTGCAGTTTTAGCTGAAGAGGCTCCTTCCAAGTCACACACACACCTCCACTAAACGGTGTCAAGTTACACACTCCGCAAGCACAGCACAGCACACACCGTCGCAGCGCACAGTTCGCCAAGATTTGCATTGAGGAGTGGCATTTTGTGGTTTGTTTGCCGCCCCACACACACACACACACTCGCTCACTCAAGTATTCGCGCACTCACACACGACACTCAAGCAGACGCACTGCTATTTTTGCTGGAGTGCTGCAGAACCAGTGCGCTATAAACGCGTGAGGAAAAAATGGCTGCACTATGGCGGAAATGTGTGAGAGAGGGCGCGATAATTAGTGCAACAACAACAACAATAACGAAAACAACAAAAGCAGCAGTAGCAGCAGCAACAATGGAAGAGCCGCTCTGTTGTTTGGCGAATGGGAACGAGTTGCCGCTGCTGCTGTTGCTGTTGCTGCTGTCAGGGCCTTCTTCAAGTGGGTGCCATGCATGTGCCAGCGCGGCTGAAGATATTGTCGAGGTCGATGCGTTTGCGTGGCATCGCCGCAAGTGTTCGAGTGTGAAAGAATGGCTTCAGCTGAGTTTGCCCAAACACAAGAAAACAAACAAAAAACAAAAAAAAAATGAACAAAAAAGACAACAAAACGCAAAAAAAGTGTGGAAAAAAATTTGAAAAATTTAAATTTGCCGATGCAACAATGCGGCGCTGCTGCTGATGATGGGTCTGGGGCTGCCAGGCTGTTGGGCTGCTAAATTTATTATGGCCGCGACATCCGCATCCGGTGGGAATGCAATTTCCTGGCGCAGCTGTGCAATTAGCATGAAAAATGTTCTAACGCTGCAATTGCACCACTGCCACAAAATTGCTGAAATTGCCATAAATCTGCGAAAAATCAGCAAGAAAAAGGCGCAAGTGTCAATTGCGGGAGGAGAGTGTGGCAGTGGGTGGGAGAGTGTAGGAGTGGGTGTGCCAGTGCAGTCATTGTTAAGCTGCGTTGAAGTGGGGGAGTAGCGAGCAATTCGCACTTTTCTGAGTTTCTGATGAAATGCAAAACAAAGCAAAGTGTCTGAGACTGGTGGGAGGTTCTCGTGAGTGTACGTGTGTGTTTGTGTCGGTGGATTTGTGTGCGTGTGGAGTGAGGAGTTATGCCAACATTAATTGCATATCTTTGGGCTAATTTGCATATTGTTCTGCAGGCTTCTGGAGCAGTGGGCGGTAGGGGAAGCCAAAGTTTTATGAAGTGTGATTTTGTTAGTTAAAACTTGGCACAAAAAGACAGCCACACAGAGAGAAGGAGTGGGATATACAAAAGAATCTCTGTGGCAATTGCAGTTAATTTGATTTTTATTGCATTAACTGCACAAAGCGCTGACAGTCGTGTGAGGTGAGGAAAGTTTGCTTAAACGCTTTCATTTGTTTGGGATTTCATTCGAAAAGCTACCGGAATCAAATTCATTTTTAAGTGGGCGAAGAAGAGCAACCGAGCAGTAAAGGAAACTGCGGCCTCAAGGCACCAGTGACAGAGCCGAGCTGAAGATGATGATGATGATGATGATGATGATGATTCTGATGATGTCTCTGATGATGTCTCTGATAATGGCTCTGATGATGGCTCTGGTAATGGCTCTGATAATGGCTCTGGTGATGACTCTGATGGTACCTCTGATGATGACTCTGTTGATGACTCTGATGATGACTCTGATGATGATGATGATATGGGTGGTGTTGGTGGTAAGATTGATTGTGCCGTAGTAGAAAAATACTCCAGAGAGGTATCGTGTAGGTAAGAAAACCTCATAGAAAAGTGCACCGTAAATGGTGCTGATGGAATTAGCAGACCAAAATGGAAAGGAGCAGACCAAAATGGAAAGGAGCAGACCAAAATGGAAAGGAGCAGACCAAACTGGAAAGGAGCAGACCAAAGATGTCAAAGGAGCTACATAAGTAAACTGGGAGCTACCACTTAGAGCTTAGAGACCTCCTGAAAATGTTGCTGATAAAGATATTGATATAGGTTCGAAACACTGCGTGAGGAGCTCCAATTCCGCTCCCGTATTCTTAAAATTAGATCCCATCTTGTACAAAGGAAATAATCATATTCTTGAGAAAACCCCTCCAATTGTCTTTCTGAGAGAGCCCCTAGGATGATAGTTCATAGGAAAAGATGAGAGGATTCAAAGTGATGGAAAAAATTACTAGTAGAGATAATAGTGAGGACTGAAGAAAAATTTCCGGGCACTCAGATTGAAAGAGTTGAACCGTCAATATGAAAAGGAAGATAAAGGAATGTGATGTTAGAGAGTTAAGACGACATCACTATATAATCTCACAAGAGTGCTCCCTAATGAAACTGTTACTGAAGATGTTGATACTCGTTCCATTAAGGAAGTTCCTTCGAATTTGGTTCACACAAACTGCTCACAGTCATTCATGTGCAAGAATTGCCTCTTTCTCTTGGAACTGTTTTTAACATTCTACGAGTAAGAGTAAATTTCCCATTATTAAATTGCCGCAGTTCCTTGCGTCTCATATCGCATAATGAAAGAGATGGCTAAATGAATGCACTCACGCACGCACGCACTTGCTTCGTTGTTGGTGTAACAAAGGCTGAAATGAAAATGCTGGAAATGAAAGAAGATAAAGACGCGCGCTACTGTGCGAGTCTTAATGGTCCTGCATGCAAAGGGACACGGAATACAAGAACAACGACAACAAAAGATCAAATACAGACGAAAGCATGGGAGACCAAGGCTAACGACGTCAGTCGCAGCAGCATAGTGCGGGTCACCAGTTGACTACAGCATGGAATGGCTCCGCTTCATTTTATTATTTCAACTAGTCAATCTAACTGAAGTGGAGGAACAGGCGTGGGCCACTCACTGGACGCAATGTGCAACCACAGAAATCATAAAGGAAAATTAATCGATGATTCAGCCCTGAATAGTATGGGAGAACCAGCTCGAAACTTCTATGTATCCAAACCCAGCCAAAAAATGATCGTAAAGAACGTATGAGAACTCACTTTTCGTTTTGTACAGTTTCCAATTGATACATGAAACAATTCAATATAGAAACTTAAAGACTCCCATGCAAATTTAACACAAACGTGAAAGAAAAATGTTCTGGTTGGCACTTTCATATTATATGTGCACTTTGCCAGAGATGGGTAACTCACAGCCAGTAAAGTACGAAGCTACGGCAACCGTATAAAGCTCTGGAACAAGATAAGAGTGAATGATATGAAATGAGTTCCGATATGCCTTCATTGAAATTTCATTACTTAATTAACTTCATTATTCAAATAACTCAATTAAAATTCCCTTAGTGGAGTACGTGAAACTTCCATACTTGGCTTCAATAACTCCCAAGTCCTGACTTGAAGTGTAATTCGCCCAGTTCCACAGCACTCAATTGAATCCAAATTGTAAATAAAAGCCTGTTCTAGCAACTTCCTTCCAACAACTTTGCTCAAGCAAAACATTTAATTGAATATTATTCCTTTCGACGAAATCCCACCGCAAACAATTACAGTGGTCATTTTCTTGCGCTCTCTTACGGCAAACTTTTGCTTAATTACTTAATCTACTCCTCCTGGGCGTCCGCCCCCATGTTGTCGACCGCAATTAGCGCCCAACAAGTGAATGATAGATATCCTTATTTATGCACACGTACTCCTGCTAATGACGATTATATAGTCATTTATGCCCCCCGAGCTGAGTGGAGTGCACAGTCAAAGTTTCGCAATTCACCTGCCGGCGAAGTTTTGCCGCAGTTCTGATTTTCGGTGAGATTTGAGTTGTGGGAACACTGGGAACGGTGGGCGCTGGCCAGGTTACACCCATATTTTGACACTACTCTCGGTCGGTGATTATTATTTACACTGTTGTGCGTGGAACTAATGCTAAACTGAGCATGTTTGCGTATGTGTGCCGGAGTCCTTTGCGTACTGTCCTGCAGTTTTGTCCTGCAGCAGTTCAACTGCTCCTCGTAATGGACACTTGAGAAAGTTTGTCGTGCAAAACGTTTTTTGCACAATGCTTCTGAACAATTTGCGTGCATTTTGGAGGGACGAGTGTGCAAAAGGATTGTGCAGCTGGCAACAATTACAGCGACGACGACGACGACAACAGCAGCAAATGCAGCAACAGCAACAATTTGCAACAATTTACAACAATTACACCGCCACAACAATCAACAACAATTATTTTACTCTATCAATTTGCCGAGTTTAAATTATTTACACACTTTTGGCTCGTCCGTCGCTTCAGGTTATGTGCAGGATTAATGATGTGTGTCCTTTACAGGACTGCCGGAAACTTTACAAAAACAATTTACGAAATTATGAAAATTTCAATTACATATCGGGACAGAATATTAAAGCAGCCAACTACGAGTATTCTTATAAATGCTTTTCACTTTGCCACTTTGCACTTGGCTAATTTTTGTTTGCTAAATGGGAGGAGTTTTCAAAACCTATGGAGTTCTTTCGAGGAGATTATTGGAAAAGTTTCAGTTCTGTGTGAGTGAGGAAATTAGTGGGAGACCAAGATTGGGTTTATTTTCAGGCTGAAGGTGGTCTCTCTTCACATAAAGGATCATTCTAAAATATTCAGCTTAGTTTTTATATGATGATTTAAGTTTTTATATAAAAATTTTTTGTGATTTCAAATGATTTCCTGTGATTTTAAGAAATTTTAAATTAATTCAAATGGCTTCAATTGATTTTCAAGTAATTCGATTAGAAACGATTTCAAGTGATTTAAAATGATTTGCAATGATTTCAAGTAATTGATTATAATGTTATGATTTGATATGACATCAACTACTCTTAAATGATTCCATGTGATTTCCAATGAAATCACAATAATGTCATATGATTTCAAATGACTTCAATTGATTTGATATAATTTCAAACGACTTCAAACGACTTCAAATGATATGCAAATTATTTAAAATATGAGTTCATGTCAATTTAAATGACTTCATGACTCAAATGACTGCAAAGGACTTTAAATGATTTTTAATGACTTTAAGTGATTTCGAATTATTTAAAATATGACTTCAAGTAATATTAAATGATTTTATATGACACTAAATTATTTTTTGTGATTTCAAATGCCTACAAATGATTTCATATGATTACTTTAAATGACTCCAAGTGTTTTCAAATTATGGAAAATATAAGTTCAGATAATTTTAAATGATTTTATGTGATATTAAATTATTTTAGGTGATTTGAAATGATTTCATGTGATTTCAAATGACTGCAAATCATTTTATATTATTACTTCAAATGACGCCAAGTGCTTGTGATGATTTTAAATGAATCCATGTACTTCCCAATGAAATCGAAGTGATTTCAAATGACTTCAAATGATTTCTTGTGATTTCAAATTAATTAAAATAGGAATGCAATTAATATTAAATTCTTTCATGTGATTTTTAATGATTTCAAATGATTTGAAAAGAGTTCTTGAGATTAATTCGAAATCATTTCATGAGCTATCAATGCCTTTGAATCCCTTCAAATGATTCCAAATAAATTCAAATGATTTAAAGTGATTTCAAATTAATTAAAAAATGAGTTCAATTAATATTAAATTATTTGATGTGATTTTAAATGATTTAAATAATTTCTTGGGATTAATTCAAAATCATTTCATAAGATTTCAAATGATTTCCAGTAATTCGAAAACATTTCATGAGCTATCAAATGCTTTAAAATGCCTTCAAATGCCTACAAATAATGTCAAGTAATTGATTTCGTGGCTATTTACTACATTCATAAATAAAGGTGTCCTGTTTTTCTCTTCCAAAAGGGACATACGGGGAGTCTAAATTAGATTCAAGATTGCAATCTTCATTTAGCGACTTATATACTCTGCTTTTGCACTCCTATGACTGCATTCTCATAATCCTCCTTGCCAGTAGGGCTGCACCATATGATTATGTGACAATACCAATAACAATTATGTGACGACTTGGCCACCCTACTCACCGACGCAAATCACCTAAACTAAGTCGCCTCCTTGGGCTGCTGATCACTTGTCTACAGCCAGACCAATCGTAATACTCTGTAAACCTGTCAATCTCTC
Organism: Clusia tigrina; assembly: GCA_920105625.2. Taxonomy (NCBI): domain Eukaryota; kingdom Metazoa; phylum Arthropoda; class Insecta; order Diptera; family Clusiidae; genus Clusia; species Clusia tigrina. Next base: position 122,453,115 of record OV050033.1, read on the forward strand.
AAGCCAGACTGCAAGTAATTCCTCAGGCTCAGGTTTCGACTGCACCCTACGCAGCGGCAGATTTCTACGACGTATGCAGCTGGCTGTGCTACTGGTTTTTATGGACTCGCATTCCGAGTGGCCATCAGGATTTTCTGTGCTGGACCACCACAAGCGTGGCTAAGTTAATTATAATTTCTAGACAAAGAGGAAAGGCAAGAAAAGGAAGGTAGCATCAGCAGCCAGCCTAGGTAGAGGAAGGTGCCTGTGCCCGTACTCTTACTGGGCATATTTGCCTATTCGGCGGCAGCGTGACGACGGTCATTAACCCCGGCTCAGTGTCAAAGCGAGCAGATGAGTTAATCATGTCTGGCGAGTGTTCCCACCCGAAATTCTTCAGTTGTTCACTTTGGGCACTCGTAAGCTGCTAATTTATGAAACTGAAAACATTTCGGCAAGACAATTCCACGGAAGAACGTGCCTTAATTGCACAATAAGCGTCCAATTGGAGAAATGCGCCTGGAAAGCATGAAAGAGTTGCGTTCAATAAGTTCGCGGTTGCAGGAAAATATGGCACAGAAATACCACAGAAAATTATTATTTATTTTTACGACTGCGCTTAACCCGTCTGCAACATGTCTAGGTGACCATGTGTGCGTGTATACATATACATACATATGTGTGTGTATGATAACGCTGCTGATATGTCTGCCTCTAAAAGAGTTACGCCCATACGAAATTAATCAATTTGTAACGTGGTGGACGCATACTAATTCGCGCGCATTCCCTGCAGTGGCGCCACCGAAATTCTCAGCGCCGCACCGCAGCCCGGTCCGGTCCGGTCATCTGGGCCCTGCATTCAGTTGCTTTCCTTTTCCTCTTTTTGGTGAGTAATTTTTTTAATTTGTGTATTTTCCAAATAATTCATTAATATTTTCATAATTATGACTTGACGACGCATGTGAGAGTGCCCGAGGGACGCACCGGCGGACGGACGGACCTCGGAATACATGGGACGAACCTTTTCCCTGAGGAGTGTGAGCAAACTCCTGCTTTGTGCTGTGCGTGCGGTGCTTGTTGTGCCGTTGTCGTTGTTGTGGTTGTTGTTGTTGTGGTTGTTGTTGTACGCTCACTCCTGCATGTAATCACCTCATAATCGCATTTTAACCAAAAAGCAAAGAAAAATGCTCATAAAATAAAATGAAATGGAATAAAAACGACTTACACGGGCCAGGGTCTGGTTCTGGCTCTGAGCATTGAGCGCTGCGCTCTGATCTACTCTGACGGGCCCTGTAAGCAGTTTGCTTACAATAATTGCCCAGAATGTGCGTTTAGAGTGCGTTTCGTTCCTGTTACTGTTATTGTTGTTGTTGTTGCTGTTATTAGTATAGTAAACTGCTGGTTCGACAAAGTAAACATTTACAATGCTATTTTGTACAAAACATCCGCACACAATCGCACACACACACGCACGCACACGCATAATACAATAAAAAGGAGGAGGAGGAAGAGAAAAACTATGAACAAATTGAAAAAAATGGGGAGAAATTGCTTTGAGTACCTTGTTGGACGTGTTTATTTATTTGCCTCATTGTTGGGCCATTTGTGTAATTTTTCATGTCAATTTGCTTTAGTATCACACGCGTTTAACCCATAAATGACTGACATTTAATAATGATATAGGAAAAGTTTTTTTTAAACCGATTTTGTTATCAACACTAAATAATAATCACTCAAAATAGTAAATACGCTCAAGAAAATGTCCAACCTTGAATGTCAATTTTTGATTCCCAGTCATTGAAGGGTTAAATATAGATTTCTAAATGTCCACTTAGCATCATTTTCTGACCATAAAAGCTGCTTCTTGGAATGAGTTGGAAATATGCTTCAAACTAATAATAAAATATCTGTGCCGTCGAATTTGTCGCACTTAATCCTTCGACGACAAATGTTAGATATATACGAGTATGTATATGATAGTAAAATAGTTCATTTATTTTACAGTTGCATACACCAAAAATAATTCTGCACGAAATTTCCATTCTGTTGATATAGTTTTGATTCTCGTCATGTATGTTAATCAAAACTCTTCAAAGCTCTGTTACAGTTGGTAATCAAATATCCATGGTTCAAGGGATGCACGAGCTCATTATTAGAATAATGTTCTGGAAGCTGGACACAAATTCGGACTAGTATCTAGAAATAGGTCAAAAATGGCCCTTAGCAGCGTTGTGAACACATTTCAGTAGAAATGGAAAAATGCCAAAAGGCTTTGAAGAAACTAAGCGGTATCTTTTTTGAAGAAATGAGTTGCTTGTAAGCTGGATTCCTTAGAAACTAACTTGAAGAAAGGACATGGTCATCATGGGTCCTGCGAAGAAACCTCAGTGTCAGAATGTGATGTTACAAATAAGTGGAATATAAGCTTGGCAAAGAGGAATATTTAAATTAGTTCGATCTCTGAAGTAAATTTTAGAGTTTTAGAGTGACCCTCAAAAGATTTCAAAGTCTTCAAAAATTCCAAATGGAGGCATGACAACGAACATATCAAAAACTCGCTTACAAAGCACACTCATATAAAAGTTGCTCTTGGTAGTGAAATATCAGAGAGTTCTCTTATACAAAAATCGAGCTTAATAAATATTTAAGAGTCTCAAGGGTTAATTAACGAAACTCCTAAGAGAACACTTTGGTCAGGTTCTATGAAACCTTGTCTGGAAACCAGCTCCAGGAACACTTTATAAGCTAAATCTTCCCAGGGACCGTACTGGCTGGCATGGAAACTTTTGCTTGAGGAGCTAAAATTTAAAGGTAACCCAAGAGCCTTATTCTACAATACGTCAGCTACTCTGGTGTGGCTCGCCGCTGGTAACATTGCTTTATGGCTGCATTATCAACATGTTTAGCGGGAAAGTGTCTTTTGCTGTTCTGTCCATACTGAAATTCCACGCATATGCTTGGCACACACGCGCTCAGTGCAGTGTTTGTACATATTTCCGGGAAATCATTACAATTTCGCACACTGCTGACTCTCGTGCGCCGCACCGAGAGTGTTTCTCTGTCCATGTCAGCCTTGTTAGTCAGTACTCTCGTATCTAGCTCTATTTATAGTCATTGTTCCGCTGCTGGAATTCGTATTAGACATGCAAAAATCATGTCAGCGTGCTATAAAACAAGGTGGCATCCGTCATATTGCTGCCCACTATGACAGCAGCGTTCAGTGCCGCCCCGTGCAGCCAGGCTGCAACACGCCTCGCCGACCCACAACGACCCTCGGCGACTGTCATTCCAACGAGCCGGGCTGCAATCGCGCCCGTGCTAATGAAGTGACATCAATTTTGCGTGCGCCGACTGTGGGCTTCCTTGTTCGGCTTGTTTCGGTTGTTGTTGTTTTTGTTGCTGTTGTTGTGAATGACATTTGTCAGTTAATAAAAATGTCAACGCAAATTTTTCGCTTTATAAATTTCAAAAAAGCACATCATCGAAACGGAAAAGCACCAACAACAACACCAGCAATAAAAGCAACGATAACAACCACAACACCAACAACAAGAACAACGATGAATTCGACAACAGTTGAATCGCATGCAACTTGATTGATGCATTTATTTATGCCGCCGAACAGTTCCCCCGTAATCTGCTAGTGCCGGGAAACATGGCTATGCCTAGCGCTACAAAATTGAGTGTGAGTGCCCAAAGGGAATATTTCTATTAAATTTTAGAACGACGTTTGAGAGCAAGAGGCGCGCAGAAATTGTGGTTAATTGCTGGCACTTGATGTGCCAGTACCAGGATGAGGATTAGTGCAGCGGGTGTTTAGAGAGGTGCTTGCTCTTTAGACAGTATAAATTTGGCAATCAAAGCATGCTTCACTCAGTTACCGGGGAAAGTTGCTATGTCTAAGAGCAGCATCACCCTACTTTTATATTGTCCCTCTTGTTAGTTCTCTAATCATGATGTTGAGTGATATTCGAAGAAGACTTTTCTCAGTTCACGATGAGAAGATTGTATTCTCAGATTGAGATCAAATCCAGCTGCTTGGTGCTTTTTAAACTATGTTCAGGCAGATTCTCTCCTATGCTTCTAAGTCCTTGTTAAGTGTTCCCTTAATAAAACTCTAACTACAATCTCCTATTTTTAGGTGAGCGACAATATTTCTATTTGAAGGCAGTCATAATCGCTTTCCAGTCGTCAGTTCCGTTAGTATAAAGTTGACTAAAAGAAAGAGTCTTCGATTAGTTCTTTGTAACATCACTAGTTAAATTTCTTCCACTCTTGTCTCACATTTACCTTTATATTCCTATGATGGTGGAATGCAGAAGAATTGACCAAAGGATGAAATATTCATTTAGTTCATTTCTAAGATCATCGCCAGCCCAATTCAAGATTATCGCGTCAATTTTCCTCTCAATTGTTTGGATGGGGACTACAGAGTGATTCCTCCTATACCAGTACTCTATTCTATCAATGCTTAGTTTTTGCCCCACTGCAGTAATTGCCTCTTCATTGTATAAACCAATATATATATAAAACTAGTTCTCATCTGCTTATGTTAGGTCTGAAGGTGATGATTCAGTACAGCAGGAGTCTGTAAAATTGTGAGTATGGTCTCCCGAAGAACAAAGATTTGTCTCCTTTATGTCTCATCAAAAGTTGTGAAATACTTTCCTTGCTGGGCTGATCAAAAGATAAGAACAACCGCAAATTGTTTGACAATTGTTATGGAAGGACATAAGATCCTGAATTGCCCTCTTCGCCCCTCTTTTATAAGGACCTAAGAATTTTCATTAGAATTCCTCCCTATACTGCAACAGAGTAGTCCCATTGATATTTCCAATATCAGCTCTGTGATTTCCTCGCTTTGTGGCACCTCTTTGGTCAGAGGTACGGAGGTGGCTCTGTAGAGTTTGGTCGCATTTTGACACAACTTGCGCTGCTTGGGAGATAATTAAGCGGCGCTAACGAATTAACTATTGTTTGCACACGTAGCGAAAGGGTCGCTGGGTCGATGGGCTGCTGGAGCTAATGGCGCTGCTGCTTTCAGTCAGTCACTTTTCCCTTTTGCGCTTTCACAAATACGACTGCACACACAAACAACCAACAACAAACAACAAACAGCAAACACAGAAATCTTGAAATTTAAGTAGCTTAATGGCGCTTCACAAAAACGCTTCCACAAACAAAGCAAATATGAAGTAAGATGGGAAAAACAAGCGCGACTCCGGCGACAACAACAACAACAACAACAACGAGAACGACAGCCGCAAAACTGAAGTCACTGCACTAAAACACCAAATTAAAATAAAGCAATAAGAACACCAACAACACGGCGCAGGAGAGGAGGAGGAAGAACTTTTGTTTTAAGAATAATATTTGCATTGACAACAACAACAGCAGCAACAACAGCGACAACAACAACAAAAGTGACACCAACAACAACGACAGAAGTGACAACAAACAAGCCAGACAAACCAGTGGCAATGGCGGCCGCAGCATCAACCGCAGCGGCAGCAAGCGGCGTCGACGGCGGTGTCAGCGGAGTGTATCATAGAAATGTGAACTGTTTGCCCAGCAGATAAAACGATTTCGCAGCCAAGTCAAGTGGCTACACTCACACACACACTCACAGAGAAACTGGGACCAGCACTTGGGTCGCCGCCGAATTAAAAGTCGGTAGCTGCATTTGAAGGTGTTTGACTGTCACCTCACCACCGCCACGTTTGAGCCATGGCATCATTTGGAAACAACGCGCAAATGCATTGAAATGCAAACTCCGAAGTCTAAATATTTTCCCAGCGCTAATAGCGTCCATGTAGTGAGAGGCTGCGGCGGCTGCAGGCGATACACGAAAATGCGTTGACATAAGCCACTAAGCAAATACGCCACTTCCGTTCCGCTTAGAAGACTAGCAAAAAATACACAAAAGAATACACAAAATTCCAACTTTCCTGATTGCCAAGTGTAGACCCAGAGAGACAGGAGAGGGAGGGAGACTGGCAGGGGAAAGCAGTTGAGGGACTCACACTGCCACACAGACGCACAATGCAAATATTGACAAAAATCAATTTGGGAAGCAGTTTTCGGAGTTTTAACAGCGTTCTGTGGCACAACTCAGAAAGAATGCACAACAAGAATTACTGCGAGTACGTTCTATGTGAGCGAAGGGTGATTTGAATGATAAGCAGGCAAAACTTAAATGCTGGGGGTGGTGCAGGGGAGATGGCGCCACTTCCCTGTGCGACTCAACTGATGTCAGGCATTCTCGTATATGCCGAATAGGAGGGACAAGTATAGTGTCCATTTTACTCAACAGCTGAAAGAGTTCTGTGTACATGGACACGAAGCAGAGACTCATCTCCCTTTAATTTCCTTGATAACCTCATCTAAGAGGAACTGTGGATCCAAGGAGAAGAAGTTAAAAAAACAAGTTTGCAGTATCCAATGAGGCTGGTACTATCATCAATGAAGTAGAAAGTCCTCTCCTCATCTCTAATTTTCTGGGTCACCTCATTTGTGAGTATCTTGAAATCAAAGTTAAAAAAGTCGAAGATGTCAATGAAACTTGTCTGCTGTTTTCAAGAGGATATGTCTGCGTGGAATTGGGCAGGTGCCATCTTTAATCAATAGAAAATCCTCTCCTCAACTCTACATTCCTTGGACACCCCATTTGTGAGTATTGGGAAATCAAAGTTGAAGAAGTCAAAGAAGTCGAAGAAGTCAAAGAAAATTGTTTGCAGTTGCCAAGAGGTTCTATCATTGTTGGTAGTAAGAAGGTACTCTCATAAATCAAGTCGAAAGTCCTCTCCTCATCTCCAATTTCCTTGACCACCTCATTTGTGAATATTGGGAAATCCAAGTTAAAGAAGTCAAAGAAGTTTGCATTTCACTCCCAAGAATCTACGTTAAATTAGGATAAGTAGCATAAAATGTACTCGAATCATGCTTTCATCTTTAGGGATACTTATAAAAGCTCACTCTATTATCCTCCATGCAGGGAATTTTATCACGGACTCTATTCTAGCACTGTATTGACTCCATCTTAGCACTATGCACTCTATCCACGGACATACTCGTGGTCTTCTCACTTAATTGTTTCATGGCACTAGGCCCCTGACTAGGGTGCAGAATAATCCGTTCACTTTTTTGTAGGTTTGTTTCAGAACATGCACGAGATACTGAAAGAAACTTCCGCGTACTCTGAATTGCATTGGTGCAGTGGATGGATTCATAGAGTAGAGTTGTCTCTATGCTTACTCTAACTCAGTAGTTTGCAATGGAGCTATGAGAGTCTTCAGTGGAAATGCCACGAATTATTTACAGTTGTACCCCAATTTTGGATGGACTATGGATGAGATTGGAAACCAAGAATCGAAGTCGATTGGTTCAAGATATGAATGGATTATTTCATTCACCTATCCCTCATTAGAATCCTTCATTCAGACAGTTTACAGTAGTCACTTTATAGTTAATATCCCCAAATTTAAGTGAGGGTGTATCAATTAATGACTCACTGAATTTTTGTGGACTTTGAATATTTCTGAAGCATGTCTTCTACTCAAATACTTTGTAGGTCCTTTTTTGCTGTTGCACTTCTCTGAGGAGCATTCCTGCACTCTTCAAACACTGGAACTTGTTTTAGGATCTCCATAAATGATAAAGTATGAATCATGGTGGAGTAATTTGAAGTCTCATAATTTAGAACATTTTACTTAAGTCCAAAGCTGTCTGGTCTGATTCATGGCTACGAATTAATTGGGTATTTTTTCAAGTCTATTCACGCCACTCCTCTGATAGCTGTACTTCATTTAAATCTCCTCACTCTACGCCTCTGATAACTGCACAGTTGTGTTTACAGACTCTATAACTAGATCCTAATTGATAGCTATATTTTCGGCCTCTCCACGCAGACTGTAATTATCGAGAGCACCGCCTGCTTCTAGGCAAACTGACAACAGACGTCAAAGCGAGGAGGCGCTGAGATGAAACCGAAGAACGCAGCCAAACCGAATGAATGCGTCTCTCTAGGCAGGACCGCCTGTCGTTAAATGTTATTATTATCTGGGCTTAAATGCTCAGCATGGATGTGCTTGTGGGTCTGTGTGCTGATGACAGCGTCGACAGATGAAGACAAATTTATTATTGTGCGCATCTTCTTTCGAGCCGCTCAGGCGCAGCCTCAGCACGGCACAACGCAGCGGTACAAGGATAATTCAAGCCGAAACTCTTTTGTTAGCAATAACCTCAAATCTTGGCCACAACAATGCACACACGCGGCTCATCGCCCAAAGATGTGCGCTCAAGAGTGTAACCCAAAAAAGAAGAAAAGAAGGAGCAAAGAAGGAAAGGAAAAAAGTACTCTGCCTTTATTGCGTACGTTTAAGTAATAATACACATTAACAACGACAATAACAACAACACCATCATCAACAACAACAATAAAAGAAGAGCATAACTTTCCAGCAAAATAATGTCAACCAAAAAGAAGCAGTCAGCAGGAGCCGCAGAAGCCGCAACCCAAATGAACAACAAAACCAACAAAGGCGAGCGCCCTCAAGTAGAAAAACCTCAGCAGCCGGAGCGGGAGCGGCAAAGGGAGCGGAGCGCGGTAAGTAGCGGGCGTACGGCACACAAAACGTTGTAGTCCCATTATAGGCGAAATTTTAAATAGCAGCGTTTTATCAATTCAAAGGTAACGGAATTACCTTTGTGCTCTCGTATCAGGAGCAGGAGCAGCAAAGGCGGCAGTAAAGGCAGCAGCAAAGGCAGGAGCAGACGCAGGACTAGAAGTAGCAGCAGCACAGTAAGAGGAGCAGCAACAGCAGGAGCAGGAACAGCAGACGACAACGATAAGCGTCCTGACAAAGGTAGCGCCTGCACTCCATGCACGCTACCTGCCCGACTGCGCTGCTATAATTTCAAAGGGCCGCAAAAGGACACGCCGCCAGCCATTTAGGCCGTCAGAGACGGTTGCCCTGGCTGCGTAAACTTACTCGAGCGCATGCTAAGTTGCCGGTAATCTTGTTTCTGCCACTAATCAGCGCTGATATCAGCAGCGTTTTAAGTACTCGAACAGTTTTGTTTGTTGAGAGTCGAGGCGAGTCGACTTGAGCTGAGTCGAGTTGAGTTGTTACGCAGGGAATTTAAGGCAAAGTCGAGTGCGTCCTTTATTTGGGCTTGAGTGACGGCAGTGAACCGAATATAAAGACGCACTTTGAGAAGTCCCCCGAAAGACACTACGAAATTCAGTTTTCTTGTGGAGAAATTTGAATTGTGTCACTATTGTGATGTGATGTGTTGTTGTGGAGGCGGCAAGCGAGTATGTGACCAGGAGGAAGAAGATATGCCAAGTTGGAAGCAGTCATACTGTGCCAATTTTTTACTCTGAAGGAAGGTGTTGCCTCTGTAAGTCAGGCCTGTGGAGAATAAGGCATGTGTAGCGCGAGTTCATTGTGGAAAGTACTGTGTGAAAGCTTTGGTGTAGTTAGTCCACTCTGGAGACATCAGGGAGGAATCGTATCAGGAAATATGAAGCCTAGATTGACTGCGGTTACTCCATTTCCCCCCATCTGTCGTATGTTTAGAAAGTTCTACTTGCTTTTTTCAGGTTTATATCGAATTTGATGCGGAGCATTTCTGCTTCAAGGCTCACAATTTTTCTTCGTCTTCTGATTGCCTCCTATAAGGAAAACTGAGAACATCATCGGCAGTATTTCTTTAGCATTAGATTGCCTGATTTTATGTACTGCTAAAGGAAGCAATTCATTCCCAGTGACAGGAGAAACTATCCATGGGTACGTCGGTGGGTTTAGCGGTCACCAGAAATGCACACTTAGGCCATGGTTGACCATTTGTGATACCGCATGAGACACAAATCCTAATCTCTTTCAAAGGTCCAGCCATTTGGAGCTTTTTGTGAAGCACGTGATGGAGCTTACTTTCTTATTTGGAATTTCTCCCAAAGAAACCAGAAAGGAGTCACCCTGAAAAGTTTTTCCTCTTTTGGCCTGCGCTGCTCACGTACATAACAGGTGTTCGATGGACTCTTGCTCCTCCTCGTCCTGCAGAAGTCATTTAATGAAATCCGTGGAAACCTGGCTAATACATTTTCATCTCATGCCTTCAAGTGACTCTGCTTGGCAGTTGTACAACGGTCAATTCCTCCGCCTAGCCATGCATCCGTGGGTCTTCATCCCGTCGCCAGATTTCCGTGCTCACTTTTCTGCTTGGCGTCCCAACCGCACTCCTCTGGCCAATACTTTTGACGCGCATTGAAATTTATACGCCGCAACACCGCCAAATATGCCATGATAGCGTGTGTTGTTGTGCTCCATTTTCCGTTTGGACTGCGCCGCGTTTGTGTGACGTGAGTACTTGCGGAATTTTTTGTGGCGTTCTGCAGCGCCACTGGGAACAGAGAAATTAATAAAGGAACTCCAAAAAGCAGCCCAAATCTAATTTACATAATGTTTTTAGCGCGTTCGCTTGACACTATCAGGCGAGTCGGCCGCAGTCCTGCCACTGGACTATTTCGATATTTCAGTGGCTCACTCCAGTGCTTCCTAGAAGCTGCCTCTCTGGCCTGCTGGCTGTAATTTATGCCTTTTTATTACTGACATTATCCTAGTTAAAATGTAATAAAAAGCCGAGCATGCCTCATTAATTTTAAAGGCGTTGATTATGCGCGGTGGCCATTTTGCTCCGTGCCCGCATCGGTGTCGCTGTCGATGTCGGTGTTGGTGTCACTTCGACCGGACTTAGGTGGCGGTGTTGTTGGTGTTGTTGGTGGTGGTGTTGTTAGTGGGAGTTGCAAACGAACGCGCTTTTGTGTTAAACACAGCGCGAAATGCGTGTGTACGCGCACATACTTTGCTGCCCCGGCTGCATGCGTGTGTCGTGCAATTAAGGTGGCAACTACGTTGTAGCCAAGGTGCGACAAATTCATATTTGGCTGAGCGTTAAGTTGCAAATGAACAGACACGAAACGAAATGTAATAAAATAAATTTCCTGTCTGTAAAAATGCTGCTTTCTTTGCTTTTGGCCCGCTGTGAGCGCGTTTGTATGGAAATGAGAAAATTCCTGAGCTGTAACGGAGTGGCGAGGAATTTCGTTTTGCACGAGGTGAAGCAATGTGCTGGCAGAGCTGTTCATAGAAGGCTTGGACGGCATTGGTGGCTGTCCATCCATAAAGGAATTGGCAAAGAGGGAAACATTGAAATGGAGAAAAGAAACTATTCGTGTACTCATATTTGACTCGAAATGAAATTACCCATTTTCAGCAGCTCAATTGAGGAAATTTAGTAATTAAATTCAATTGCTGAGAAGTTCTCGGGACAATTCTCCGAACTCAATTTCAATTGGAAGGACTTTCTTGGCATTCACAAACTCAACTATGAGAATGGCTAATTATGCTATTCCAAATCAACAATTCAGTTGCTGAAAATTAGCTATTTCCTTTCTGAACATCAGCTATTCTCTTTCTTCAAATCAGCTGTTCACTTTCTGAACATCAGCTATTCTACTCCTTAAAATCAGCTATTAAATAATTGCTAAAAGTTAGCTGGGAACGTTTGCTTCCTATCGCGTCGTTCTCATTTCATTCTATTACTTTTACATTGTATTCTTTGTTATACTCGCACATTTTTATTCGCTACCAATGCCGCTCACCCTTCCAGTTCCAGATGCCAGTCAACGCCACCATGCGGCAGCAGTTCCATATCTAACGTCTGCATCTGCATTTTGATTTCTTATCTGCGTCCTAATTCCTTAAATTGCGGCTGTCGCTGCCACTGCCACTGCAGCCTCTCTCTCTCTTGCGCTGCCAGTGGTGTTCACGTTGTCCTCGTCGCTGTTGTTGTTGTCCTTTTAAAAGGGTATCATGGCATAAATAACCTTTGCCGCGGAGCATAGTAGAAGAGTATCAGTTGCGATCAGCTTTTAGATTAGCGGCCATCAAACGCTGTTAGCCTGCCGTGCCTACTCAGCCTGCCCTGCTGCCTGCCATTGAAATTATGCTCGATCCGAACCGTCAAACCGCATGTTTTAATAAACTTATGCAGTAAATTACGAGCATGAACAGGATAAGTGAGAAAGGGACAACGCAAAAGAGCGCCGCTGCAGCATGCGCGCTATTATCCTTAACGGTGGTTAATCTTTCATTTCTGCAGCTCTTTAAATTCCATTAAAAAAAACTTAAATAAAAATCCAGTAAAAATGAAGGGTATACAGGGAAGCACACACACAGCTGTTGCGTGTCCTTTTGTCCTTGGAAACTTGGTGTAGGCGAAGAGGAACGTTGGACGATTTTCATAAATTGTTGTCTAGCGTCAGCTTTTCACTGTTGTCCTGTCGCTGCTGTTGTCCTGCACTTGTGCAATTTATTGGCTACGAAACTGGTCAAATTGCTATGAAATGCGCTGCGAACGATGCGAATGGCCCCAACTGCTCCGTCACTAATGGAGTCAAGCGGCACTTCAGCAACTCCTCTCCGTTGGTTGGTTACCTTTGCCGGGCGCACTCGTAAAATCCAAAATGTCAAGGGACGCTTTTGGGCCCCAGCAAAGATACTCGTAGTGTGGAGATACTTATTGTTGTTGTGGCTGGGTCTGGGTCTAATTTTCTTTACAGTAGCCCACTCATGTGTGCATATAGTGTGTCTCGAGTGTGTGTGAGTGAGTGAGAGTACTTTAGCATACCTCAGTGCGTCGTTGTTGGCTGCTTCTTCGGTCTCCAACGCATCCACGCACCCAGGATCTCACTTGCCTCGCAGTAGCCTTTAACTTAAATCAAATTAATTGGTGCTCATGCTCACATGCGTCTTCGCTCGTCTCCGTGCACATGTAGCACTTTAATTGTTCGGCCAGCCGCCAAAAACTGCCACATACGCCCTGCCGGGCTGTGTTCTATGCTGGTTTGTGTTCTCCGGTGGGATTCTTGAAACAATTCAGTTAGAAAATCAAAAGAATTTGGCCAATTTTCCGTTGCTATTTTCTACGCCGTACTTTGGGCAATTGCCTTTGTTTGTATGAGTGTGTGTGCTATGAGTGTGTGTATATGAGTGCATGAGTGTATGATTTGGTTGCTTTTAGCTCACAAAGTGTGCGCTCTGCTCCTTTTGAACCCCATCTTACTCTTGTCCACTGCGATTGCTGCGCAAATGGTTGCCTCAGTTTGAATTCGGTGCTCAAGCGTAAATTTCACAATTTATTTTACACGCAAACATTGCTTTGGAGCACTTTAAATTAGCACACGAAAGAAGGTCCATACCGCTAAAGTACCTTTGAGATAGTTTCTCATACCTGTCCTTATTAGGAGCGTGTTTTGAGAAGCTTTCTTTGATCAATGAACAAAGTAGAGGAAGCCCTTTCATCGATGGGTGTGACTGACTGAAGAATGAGCACGCGTAGCAGAGGTGCCAGTGAGAGAGGTTTGGCCGTAAGCCGATAACGGATTGTTATGGCCAGTTGAGAAGAAGAAAGAGGGAGGTCAGGCAGAGTCTTGCCAAATTAACAATAGAATCATCTTTTCATTCATTCTAATTTATTCTAATGAGAGAAACGACACTGGTGTCCTATGTATTCACACTTTACAGCGTTGAAAGACTACATTTTCACTCAGTGTCCTGTAAGTTCACTAAATATTTAAAGCTTTTGCTGAAGTTGCCCAGGCCACTCATGTCCTGCCGTTGCAAACACCGGTGGACTCTGGGATAAGCAATTTCAGCCATTCTATTCCAGTTGATTTCAGTTCATCATCAGCTTTAAACACTCGTGCATCAGGAAGTATTGAAATAGCTTTGACACTTAACAATCCGCACTATGAGAGTCCCGGACTATCTGTGTGTATATGTGTCCTTGCGTCCATGTGCCCTGTGTTCGTGTGTCTGCGAACATATCAAAAAGAAAATCAACCCCATATGGTCTCCGGGCTCATGTATGCATTAAAAACGACAAACTGAATTAAAAGCAAACAACAACAGCAACGAAAAATAGCACCGGAGGGAAAAAAGCAAGGGTGCGAAAGTTGCTTCCCGCAAATCAATATGGCCGACACCAGCACGTCATATGCCGAGGCACATAATGGTTGTGTGTCTCTGGAATTATTGCGCCGTCGATGGATGTCCTGTTTGCGGCATGGCCGAGTGCGGCGGTGTCGTGCTGCTTTTTCCTCAATGCTCTGCGCTCTTTAATTTGTTTAAAACACCACTATCGGTATCACTGGCATTACCGCTGCCAACGCCCCGAGCCTCGAGCCCCTCCTTACCGCAACGGCAGCCGTAGAAGCCGCAGAAGCAGCCGGAGCACCAGAAACCGCAGAGCTGCGTTGCCGTGTTAAGTGCAATTCAATGTTTTCATTCGAAACTCTGCGACAGATAATTTTAAAGTGTAATTATGGAATGATTACACATGTGGGAACTGCGCGGCGCGTTGCGGCGTGGACTGTCATGGAGTGGAGTGGCATGGATGCATGTTTTGACACGCACCTAGTCGCATAGTTTAACAGTTCAGCGGTTCAGCAATTCAGCAGCTCGGACAGTTCGCAGCGACTGGTGACATGCGGCGGCAACCGCAACAGCAGCAGCACCAACTCGCACCGCCCCTCAGCCTCGAACTATTAATAACAGGCCTGACACTTGGCGTATTCGTATCCTTGAGAATAGGACAGGTGCCGGAGCTGCTAACCCTGCAATCTGTGTGCGCTCGACGTGCGTGTGCCGGGCTGGCAGCGGCTCAATAGGGGCGTCGCACTTACGCATGTGTTGGCGGCCGCAACCCCAAATCAGGGGTCAGCGCCACGCCCGCCAACACGACCGGCCACGCCAGGTGACACAGTGTCACCCTTTGGCAGACCGACGCTGCCAATTGAGTAATTGCCGTTCATTTCCGCCGTCAAACTAAAGATTAACTAACTCACAATTCGTGCGTCCCAGCCGCTTGCCGCCAGCCCAACCACTGCGCCGCTGGAACACACACAGACCGCGTTTGTCGGCACCACTCAAATGAAATACTCGTAAGATAAAACGAAACAGAATGCAATGAAATTTGCGCCCGATGTGCAACTTGTCTACGCCGCGGACCTCACTGAGCGCGCGAGCGCCTAGCGTGCTGGCTTACAATGCTTGTGGCACCTACCCCGCGGGCCTATGGCGGGACGCCGCCCGAGCACGGCACTATTGCATGCTCACGCAACTGGCGCTGTAGCTGGAGCTCGAACCGCCGCCGCTTATTGGCGATGATCAATAAATAAATTTACTCAAATCCAACAACATCAGCACAACTATAACAACCAGCAATAACAACGACAGCCCGAACAACAACAATGAGCAGCGGCCTAGTGTTTTCAGAGGCTGCTGCATGCAAATCCGGCGGCAAAGAACAAAGTGGCGCGGAATTAGCCAAAGACGCTGACTGATTGAGAAGAAATATGAATTGAGGCTGTTGCTGCTGCTGCTGCTGCTGCAGTCGCCGCATTTACAATGAGATAAGCCGCTCATTACTTACAGCATTGGAGGACAGTGGCGTGGTGAAAAATGGGGACCGGCAGCGGCGTTAAAGACTCGTAGTGTGGAGTGGGACACGGATTTGTGATCGGTATCAGAATAATCAATTTATAACTGGAGGTGGGACACGAGTAACTCAAATGCGGAATGAACGCAGGTGGTATCAAATCAGGGGACCGTGGTTTGAAAACTTTTTGAATTTCATTGATCAGGCCAATTGAGGTGTGAGCTTAAATGAGGTGTGAGTGAAAAATGAGGTATGAGCTTAAATAAGCTATGACTCTAAATGAGGTATGAGCTAAAAATGAGGTATGAGTGAAAGATGAGGAATGAAATCCAATGAGGTATGATCTTACGTGAGGTATGAGCTGAAATATGTGAATGAGCTCAAAGGAGGTACAACCTCAAAAGAGATAACAGCTTAAATGAGGTATGACTCCAAATGAGTCATTTTCTTATGGGAAGTATAAGCCAACATAAGGTAAAATCAATAATGTGGTATAAAATCCAATGGGATATGAGCTCAAATGAGGTATGAGGTCAAATAAAGTATGATCTCTAATGTGGTACGAGTCTACAATGAGGTATGCTAGTAAGTGAAATATGAGCGCAAATGACGTACAACCTCAAGAGTGGAATGAGTTCCTGTTAATACCGAGCACAAAATGAAATTGTGGCTCAAATGAGGTGAGAGCCCTGATGTGTAATGAGTCCTAATAAGTTATCATAACATTTTGAGTTCCTTGGCAACTAATGTAATTGATTATAGAAATGTTTAGTTCCATGTAATTATATTTAAAAATATTATCAAAAACTACAAATGCAATAAATTCGAATAGATAATTAATTTTAAATTTGTTGATAAAAAACGAGTTGAGGAAAATTCACAATTTTATTACAAAAAATTGTAATTGTAATTGTGATATTTTAGTTTTCCCAAGCTATGCAATTACACCAAAATATTTGTTATATTTTACATCCTTTTGATGGATATTTTCACATTACATTAAACTCAATTTTCCAATTACCAAATGTAATTAACTGTAGTGGATGATTCCCAATTACATTAAATGAATTTTATAATTATTGATTGTAATTCCTTTAAATGGAATGGGATTATTACTCTCTCCTTTACATTTGCTTACTTCCATTACCCAGGAATTAAAAGTTTAATTGACTACAATTTCAGTTCCCTGGAAAGAGATTGAAAACATTGTCAGGATATACAAATTTCTGGATAGTAATTACATTTCTTTGTAATGGTTTAGAACCTTTATTAATTACTTGACTGTAATTATTCAATTATTTACTCAATGGAAAATGATCATATAATAATTAAAAAGGAGGAGCACTAGCTACTAAGGGTTTCGGCTCTGCCTGTAATTGAAGATTTTATGTATCAATTACATTTACTTTTAATGTAATTCAAAATAATCTTAGAAATTGAAATTGTTTGTATTGGAAATGAACATATTCTGAATTCCTTTACGGAAAAGTTGATAAAAATACTGGTAACACGCCATTACTGACAATGTACTTGTGATGTACTTGTAATAGAATTGACAATTATTCTCTTTGATTCATTTACAGAAGAATTGATAAAACTGCTTATATAATACCATTACTAGTAATGTACTTGTACTTGTAATGGAGTTGATAATTTCTATATTTCTAATTCGTTTAAAGACGAGAAGATTAAAATTCCTCTAATGTATTTACAATATAATTAACAATTTTTCTCTTTAATTCCTTTACGGAAGAGTTGATAAAATTACTTGTATAACATCATTACTGGTAAAGTGTTTCTAATGTGTTTGTAATGTATTTGAAATGTAATTGATAATTCCTTTGTATCTAGTTCCTTTAAAGAAGAGTTGATAAAAGCATTTGAATAACACCATTACTGGTAATGTACTTGTAATTGAATAGATAATTCTTCTGTCTCTAATTAGTTTCGAAAAGAGCTCTACTTGTAATGGAATTGATAATCCATATGACTCCAATATGTCTAAAGAAAGGTTGCTAAGAATTCTTCTAATGTCCTTGCAATATAATTAAAAATTCCTCCTAGAATTTCTTTAGAAGAGAGTTGATAAAAATTGCTAGTAATGTACTGGTAATGTACTTGTAATATAATTGGCAATTCCTGTCTTTAATTCTTTTAGAGAAGAATTCATAAAAATGTTGGTATAACACTATTACTGGTAATGTACTTGTAATGTACTTGCACTGGAATTGAAACTTTTTAATACTTTTTTATAGTTTTTTCCCTCTTTTTCTTAATATTGCTCTCTAGTATTAAAGAAAATATTTTTTATATTTTTTTCTCCTTCAAAAATATTCTTTTTAATCATTGTTTTTAATATTACTTAAATGTTTTTTTAATTGCATATTTGTGCATTTTTTATGCATTTTTTACTAATATTTTAGTTACTCTTTTACTCATATTTTTTTAGAATAGTTTTCCCCGCCAAGCCTGTTATATTTCTATCCTAATTTGTTTTCAATAATTTTAAATAATATTATTTTAAATATTACTTCTTTATATTGTTTCCAATATGTATTTTCAAAATTTTATATTCATTTAACTTTTCTCTAATATTTTTTATTAATTTTCCGCGCCTGCCTGGTATCTTTTCCCCTTCGATTATATTTACTAAGCGGCTTTTCTTTAAATTTGGTTTACATGGCAGCAGCAGGACGCCAATTGGCGGGCGAAAATAATTGCAACAGAGCAAGGCGAGGCGGCCCGTTTGGTCTTCCCTGGGCGAGTGTGTGGCTGGCCGGACCGGACCGGGCCATGCCGTGCCGTGCCATGCCGCATGTGTGCCTGCGAGCGAGCGAGTCTGTCGCGCTGAGCCGCCGCGTGTAAACATGCATAAATATTGGCATTTATTGGCGGAGCGCAGCATGCAAATGCAGCAGATCTCTCGCGGTGGCTGCGGCGGTTAATTTCGTGTGGACGCCGCACAAGCGCCATTTTGCGCTGAGTGGACGCACGGGCAGTTGGGTTTATCGCACTACAAATTCTACACACAGGGAACTACGACTACGACAACGACTAAGAATGCGACTGCGAATGCGAATACGAATGAGGCTCTGACTCCTCTACAAACGGCGGGCAATAAATTTACACTAAAGTAGCCAATAAATAATTCTCTCAATCTGGACTCTTCGCAGTGCAGCAGCAGTGTCCATGCGAGTGCTTTCTTGGCTCGCATGTGACGCCATTTTGTTTGCAATTTCTTTGGTTTATTTGTTGATGGTTTTGTTTCTCGGATGTCGCGCATGGTTTTCGTGTGCATTTTGCAAGGATTTCAAATTGAGAGAATTTCTTATTTTTGTCCCATTTTGTGTCATGGTGGCCAGTTCTGTTTTCAATTGGAAATTTCTCGAGTGGTTGCTTGAAAAAATTTCGGTAAACAGAGAAGACGTACAGTACTTACAAATCCATGTTTATCACTAATGTTATTGGTCAGCTTCAGTTTGTGAAAGGAGACGACCTTCTGCATCCACTGCTCGCCGGTGGTGGGCGAGTCGGGGTGAATGTACATGCGCTTTGGCATTTCGGGATCGGCCTTGCCGGCGACCATCCAACGACTGAAATTAGAAGAGGCGAGAACGGATTTTCTTTTTATTAATATTAAATGGTACAAAATTTGGGTCCTTTAATACGAAATTGCCGCTTTCTTTTCTACCACTGAGTTGGATGATGATGGAGCAATACTGAGTTGGATCCTGATGGTGATTATTCTGAGTGAATTCAATTTAGTGTTGAATGACCTCTGATTTAAAATAATTGTGTATTCCTTGGTGACGGAATTTGGGAAAGTATTCATTCCACTACCAGGAATTGTAACGATTACTTCCCTAATAGATTTAATCCCTTTTTCGTTAAAATAATTGGCAAGTTGTGCAATTACATTGCATATAATTGGGTGTCTATGAAGTGTCTTCTAGAGTTTATGTGGAAAACTTGCAACTTTCAAACATCCCGAAGGCTCTGAGCTGGGATTTTTTGGGAGTGCCTGGACAAGGATCCATGACGGTATTCAATATGGAACATCTGAGGCGTAATGCCTGCTTTAATTTGAGATGGAGTCCAAAGCCTTTCAAAAGAGAAGTTCAGCAATATTTGCCAAGTCTAATTAATTAATCTAGGATCTTCATCATACTTGAACTCTGTCTAACTAGTAAGCATCAGCAGGCCACTGTGGAACTAATTTCTATGGAATGTGGTCTTCATTTCTTGAACATAATTTTAAGAACTCCCTAAATTGTCTACTACACCATAATACACAGCAAGGATGCCCGACAAATAATCTTCTTTACCAGAATTAATGCACTGAAAAGACTTCTTTCTTCTGTTTCAAATTGGGGAAGAGTGCATTCCTCTAATATAACGAATTGGGGCACAGTTCCAGAATAAAAATAATGATTCCAAGTCAGCCAAATAGAGAGTTTGATATGCCAAAGAAAGATTATTCTCTGTTCAATAGTTCTAAGGACAACGCCACTCAAGTGATTGCGTTGCTGACTACAGCAGCTGTTTTTACCGGATTCGGACTTGTTCCCATACTTCTAGAGGGGCACTCGGACATCGAAATCAATATCACCGCATGAGATAAATCAGCACAAAATTGTGAAAGAAGCCAGGAAACAATTATAGGCAACTTTGCAATACTCTTCAGTTGCTTTGAACAACAGCGAGTTCAATACGAGTGGTCCCACCTTAGGAGTGTGTCCCAAGCTCTCAAGCAGCAAGGTTATTAAATTGGTCTCACAGACGTTCCGGAAAACATCTTCGTTCATATTTAGGTTTTTATTTGTTCAATTTAATTGGTTTTCGATTTCGGAGAAAGACCTTTTTCCTAATTAAAACGGCAATTCCATATTAAACTACCCTTAATTGAGGTACGTACTCTAATCTAAGCTGTTTCTACTCAATATCCCCTTTCATAATTTACAAGTGTTATCTCACTAAAGCTAGGGAGGAGGGGCTAAATTTTGTATACACGTGTATTACTGTGTAGCAAACATAAAACTTATCATGTAGAAAATGTGAATAACATTTTAAACATATTTCAAATAATTGTGGTAATTGTGATTACAAACTTTTTCTACCTGGCAATCATTCAAAGTAGAAAAGGTAAACAATTTTAAATATATAGAAAATCTGAATTTTCTAAAATGCAAATAAATATCTGAGTCTGACAGTTTTCTACATATACCAAATTGAGCATAGAATATTGAATACACTAAGTAAAATATATATAAAATTTTAAGATAATGATGGATATGTAATATTTACTTTCAATAAAAAACTTTTTTTGAGTAAAATTATTTAAAAATAATGAAGAATGAAAAATAAAACAAAAAATTTGATTAAAAATAAATTTAAGAAATTTATGTTTCACATGTTCATAATTTTCCAATGAAGCTGGGTGGATATATAATGCTAGAATCTGGGAAGCCTCAAACAAATACTCTAAAATCGTTTACGACCGAAAAGTCACAAAGTGGAAAATCTTTTAGAAATTATTCACTTTTCAAGCAATAAAATGTTCCAACATAAAACATAAAAATACACTCAAATGTAGACGACATTTATGTATGTTACTTTTATCGTTTTGATTCTACTTTAGATCATGTGGAATGGGGTTGAATTTGCCATTTTCCATTTGTTATATTTTATATAAAATACTGTAGAAAAGCAGGTTTTTCTATATACTCTACATTTTAGTAGAAATTTTCTACATGCAAATGTAGAATATTCAGAGAAGACATCTCTTTTACATATTTATATAAATATTCCACATTTTCTACGTCTTCTACATATTACACATTTTATACAAATGAATAATTATTACACGCTGTGTACTAGGTAGAATATTCTAAAATTGTCTCGACTTTACTTATCACTCACGAAAACTTTTCTTTGTATATGTTTTTTTTTTGGAGATTTAATACATAGTGTATAATTTTTACGTTTTGTACATAATTCTTATTTTTTACATTTCCTACATATTCCTCAATTTATGCATATTGGACATATTATACCTATTATACATATATACATTTCATATTTTCTACAAAGTTTCCATTGTTTATATATTTATATACATATATATATATATTTATATACATATATATATATATATATATATATACATATATATATATATATATATATATATATATATATATATACATATATATATATATATATATAATATATATATATATATATATATATATATATATATATATATATATTTAACATATTATGCATTTTATACATATTCTACATTTTATATATTTTTCAGATTTTCTACAAAGTTTCCATTCTTTTATATATTCTGCATATTCCGTTTTTTATGCATATTTTTAATTTTATACATATTCTACATTTAATACATATTTCAAATTTTCTACCAAATTGTTTTATATATCCTATATTTTTTACATATTATACATTTTATAAATATACAACATATTCTACATATTTTGAATATTCTACATATTTTGAGTACTCTTCATTTTTTATATATTCCACAATTTCTACATATTTTTAATTTTTGCTACTTGTTTTATACATTGACATTTTCTACATATACTACCTATTTGTATCTAGTTGAACTGAAATCTCTGTCCTTTTGTTGCAAACTAATTCACTGCCACATCTTGACCAATTAATTCAAAGCCTTCCTTATAATAATGATGTCATTTAAGTAAAATTTGGACACGTTCGTTCTTAAGTTTGCTCTCCAGTTTTTCTAAATTTGATCAATCATTAAATGCGTCGTCAGAATTTTCTCATATTTAAAATATAACTTGCCAGTTGACTCAAAGAAATTTCAGTGTTTACATTACTCTATACTCCCTACGCTTGTGGCGACCCCCCCTACCTTCCTCCCTAAACTATCAACATTAATCAATTGAAAATTGCTCACCTATTATGAAACTTGTATCTGTAGTCATCGGCAGCCACAATATCCAACAGGAGGATATATTTCGCCTTCGCATCCAGTCCCGACACACGAAATTTCATCTGAGGAAACATTTGCCTGGAAGAGAAAGGAGAGAGACGGGAGCTGAGAAAAGCGTGTATGGAAAAAAATGGAAATCAAAATGAGAATAAAATAAAATGAAATAAAACATTAATCAAATTGTTAAAGCGGCCGAGCACGGTGGCGCGGGCAATCATCTGCAGCCACAACTCCATCTACAAAGCTCCCTGTGCAACTCCGACCGCAGCTCCATGTTCAGCTGCAATGCAACTCCATCATCAGCGGCGACGTCGTCACACCGGAGATTCGTGTGGTCATCATGTGGCGCCAACGCGCGAGCACATGAAAATTTAAATTTCACGAAAAAGTTTAAGTCCGAGCAGCAGTAAATTGAAATTGCTCAACACACACACACACACACACACACACACATGCACACACAGATAGACCTCCCCAGATTGAGCTCCACAGAAAGTGAGGAGCGTAAAATAAAACTCTCGACTTGTATACTCGAAAATTACTTTGCCCAAGCCACGACAGAGGACCGTGGCACACTGCATCCAGCCACCCATCATTACAGTCTAATGCTGTGGCTTCATTTGTGCAATTTGCTTAAGGTTGTTGTAGTTGTTGTTGTTGTTGCTGGCGCTTTCGATAAAGACCAAAAAACAGACAACATTTTTATATGACCACAGAGCGAGCGTGTTGCAAGCTGCCCAACCCAACAGAACAGTACTGAACCGAACCGAACTGAACTGAACCGAACAACATCCCACCCCACACCACCTCGCAGCACACCACGCCATGCCACATCACATCTGAAAATACGCTCGAGCATTGTTGCCTATCTCACACACAGCGCTTACATCGGAGCCTGGCGAGTCTTGCCAATATGAAAATTATAACTTTGAGCAGCAATCACTCAATCTCTGTGGCAGCAGCGAGATCGTCCGCACATAGGCAGCAGCATCAGCAGCAGCAGCAGCATCAGCAGCAGCAGCAGCAGCAGCAACAGCAGCGGCAGCGGCAGCCAAAGGGCCCCAATGTGCCACACTCAGACTCATGAATCAAATTTAACGAACGTCTCGTTCATGTTCAGAGATCATCATATCAGCCAGCAATAACGTGGCCGCGTCCAGACGAGCGACGCGACACAGCCGTCAACGAAAAACCAACAAACAAGCCCACTATAAATGTCCGTCTGTCCGTCCTGCCAGCCTCCCTCTCTGGCTGCCTGCCCGTCCGCCGCCAGCAAGCGCGATGTTTCTATTTAGCTGAAAAAGCAGTGCTCAGCACAGAGCCCAAAAGCCTAAAACGCCCTGAGCAAGGAAGCAAGGAAGCAAAGGCAAAACCAAACTGCAACACTAACAACAACAGCAACAACAACAAAGTATTAGCAGCAGCAGCCACCACCACCAACAACAACGAGCGTATAATTTTATGCTTTTTATTTTCATGTTCAACTGCAAATTATTTATTTCCACATGCAGCCTCCAAGTTGCAGCCCCCTACTGCAGCCCAGAGACGCGACCGTCTGTGAGTATTCATGTGTGTGTGTGTGTGTGTGTGTGTGCCTGTATAGCCTGGGAAGCCGTTACATTGGCAGCTTCATGCCAGCTCGCACGTTCATGCCTCGTTTTCAATACCTCGTTACCATTATTGAGCACTTGGCGCCAGTTGCTGGTAGCCTCAGCCGCGCCTGCTTCCTTACGGTGGAGCAGGCCTACAGCAAAATTTTGGCACAACAACAATGCAAAAAATCAAGCCAGAAAAGAGAAAAAAGCACACCACTCTGCTTGCTGGACGGTGTGAGCAGACAACGGCTAAGGCGACTGGCAAAACTGGCCGCCACACGCGTCAGTGCCGCAAACGCAAACGAAGTCGCAGGAGTGATTTGCCCTCGTTTTCTCTGTTGTGTGTGTCTGGCTGAGTGGCTGGCGCGAGGGGTCTCCTGCATCTCTGCTCCTTGCTGCTGATGATACTGATGTTGCTGATGATGCAGTGCCAATTGATTTTGATTTAGCTTTCGGGACTAATTTCGGCTTTGCGCCTGTAAATTTTCTCAGCACTTGGAGCTGGTGCTGGAATTCATCAAGTATGGTCACATTCCATAACTGCCGCGGCCTCTGACGCTGTCGCCGCCTGTGTCTTTGCTTGTTACTGTTCTTTCATTCTTATCATCGTTGTTGCCATCGTCGTCGTTGTTGTTGTTGTTGTTGTTGTTGTTGTTGTTGCTGTTGTGAGCGATGTTGTTTTTGTAAATGTTGTTAACATGCGTTTTGGGCCGCGGCGTGCATATTTTTGTCACTACGCGCTCTCGCAGCAGCGGCCGCCACGGCATTAGGCAGGATTGATGCGCCTGCGTCTTGTCGACATGGCTGAAGTTTTTTCCCGAACTCTGATGACCAACCAGCGAAGTCTTCTTGGTATCTTGCTTGTTGACGCTGCTGCTGTTGTGGTTGTTGTGTTTTTGGGGAATTTTTCCTGCCAAATATGACATCACGGGCCGCTTGGGTCGCTGGGTTGGCATTTTGCTCCGACAAGCGTTGCAGCAATGCTGGACTTAAATCATCTCGGCGCATTTTTCTCCAGTTGTGTGTCAGTTGAGTTTGATTATTTAATAAGCTGGTTGGGTTAGCAAAGGTTAATTTCCCAACGCTCGAATCGCCCGAAAAAGCAGCGCACGGAGTGGAGTCAGAATGTTGCAATCCTGAGCGCGTGTTTTTATTTTTTTTGTGTGTCCAAAATTCATAACTCAGCTGCAGTGCCAGTCGCTGCCCGAGTCAGCGCTGGAGTCGTAGTCCGCGCTCGCTCGTCGCCACTGCTTTATTAACATGAGCATCACGTTTCGCACAGCGTCCTGTTGCAGCATTGAATTTTAATTGCGCGGCCGCTTGACAGCCGTAAGGACACATAATTTCCTTCTTCAAATTTGAGTGAATAAATATGACATAGTTGCATGGCAGCTGAAGCCGTAGCCGCGCAGCAGCAGCAGCAACAGAAGTTTGGGTTAGTGTGGCTGCTTTGACAGCGAAAAATATTGAAATGTTTGTCGTGTCGACCACCAGGAAAGAAGTTTGGAATGCTGTATTTGCAAGGGGCGGACAGGCTGCAATGCCCGTGGCATAAGTTCGAGACGGAGAGCTTAAGTTGCCACACGGAGTATGCAAAACTAAGCAAAAGTATTTGATCCTGGCTGCTTGAAAGGTTGTTTATAAGGGGATCCACTCTGCTGACCGTACAAGAAAGTAAGGTTTAAAGTATGTTGCTCTACTATAGTGAACCTCCAATTATTGCCGAACTTTTTAGGATTAAAATCATGGTAATACTCCAATCCGACGGTGGGACTCCAGAAGGACAAACGGACAGGAGGTTAAATGGACAGACGGAAGACCAAATGGAGAGGTAACTAGGTTGACAGTTTAGCAGATAACGACCTAATTAACTTAATAATTAATGCTGATAAAGATTTTCTCTACAAATGTATGCCACACTCACTTCTACGACTTCACTGCAGGATTTGGGATTCCATAAGTAGTCTTTGGAAGTGTGTTGGAGTGGTGATTTCACCCTACACCCTTCAAAAAGAAACTGGCATGGCTCTGCATGGATGGAAACACCTTTCCATCCATGCAGAGCTCTACGGAGGCACGATAACTGACGTTTTGTGGAAGTTTATGTGGAATTTGCTCTTTACCCGATAAGAAATTTGTTCGTGAATTCCCAGGACACGATAATGAGGTCTCATTACTGTTTCTTTTCGGCTCCTGTGTTGGAGTTTTGTCATCATTTTTTCCTGCTTCCTTGAAAAATAAGTTGCCAAAAAGGTTACCGTGAAAGGAGGGCTCTACAGAGACATGATAACTGGGGTTTTGTGGACGTTTGTTTGGGATTTGTTGATATAATGATGATAATGAGGCTCTTTCATTGTTTCTTTTCGGCTCCTGATGACTTTATCATGGATTTAAACAGGTCTCAAAGCATTTTTTGGTGGGGTCTTGGATCTGCTTACTTACTACCCCCTTCCCTATGCCAACTACTCATATTAAACCTTTCTATCTGGCTCTGTTCCACTGTGTTCCATTTGGAATATGTACTCCTGAGGACGCTCCTTTAGACCAACTTCACTGCAGACATTTTTGTACACTGGTGAAATTTTTGGAATTTGTGGTAATTCTTTTTTTTGGTTTTCTCCTCCGATGTTTTAATTCCCTGCTCAACTTTCTCATGCCACACATCCACATCCACACTTCGCTGCAGCAGAAACAACAAAAAAAACAACAACAGCACCACAAACAGGCACAAAAAATGCAGCACCTGTTTTGCAATTTTAGCATAGTGCCAGAGTGGAAGCAGCAGCGGGGACTTATCTCGGCCCGGCACAGGGCAATCCATCATTCTGATCTTGAAGTGTCAGCGTCTGAGAATTGTAAAATTTATTGGCTTTTTTGCGCTCTTTTTATGCGTTTTTTCCTTTGCTTTTGTTTGCTTTGTGTTGAGAGAGCGAGAGAGAAGTGTATTTAACTAAACGGCAAATTTGATACGCCAGGATCAGAGGCGATCGTTGCACCTGCCGCTCGTCTCATTCGCTCGACACCAGTGGCAGCGAGAGTCGTTGACAGGACTTGACATAAAAATTGTTTGCTTGCCATTAATCTCCAAAGAAGTTTGTCAACACGATCAGCAGCGGCTGAGAGGAGATAAAGCGACTAAGCTGCGTGTGCCCGCAGCTTGGGGGGATTCGATTTGAATCGTTTCAACGGACCTGTCTGGGGAGCGCCACAACCGCGACCGATTGTGTGCAATTTGACACAGAAGTCACGGCGGGATCAAGTCCAGGGGCAGCGAAATTTGAATTGCCGCAAAAATTTGCTTATCGCAGGCAGCGCCAGGCAGGAAACGAGAATTGCTGCGCGGGTAATTTAATTGCATTTTAATAAAAATCGAATTTGTAATTTCAGGCGAAATTTATTTGACAAATAATAAATGCGAAGAGGGCTCGTAAGGAGCGGAGGCTGGTTTTTATTGGCGACAGGACCGCACGCATACCAACGACCGTAAAACGAGCGCTGGCAGCACGGGCAGCTGCAAGAGTACGCAACTAATTACTAATTACGCAGGAGGCTGTCTGAGCCGAAGAATACTAATACATAAACAAGCAGGAAATTAGTTAAACCAATAAACTACCGGCAGCAGACGCACACGCAGAGCGGGGCATGGCGTAATAAAGAAACAAGCCAGCACAGCAACCAAAGCAAGCAATTTCAGAGCTGCCACAGCCTGGGAAAGGAGAGAAGCAGAAATTAATGACCCAGCGCCAGTCCGCAAAGGTGCTGCGCCAACTGATCCGCGACTCTTGCGAGATGCTGCCAGCGCCTTGACAGACGAAACGCCCACACCATAAAATTATGAACGTGACTGCTGCAATTGTGGCGGGTCCTGCCAACCGAACGCCAGTCTCTCAATTATTATCTCAAACTGCTGCATCGATTGCGGCTTATCGCCCTCCAAGTGGAGCTGCTCTGCTGGCGGAGCTGGCGTCATTATCGGCGCAATTAAACAGGCAGAAGAAATTGTACAAAAATCAAATAAACAAAAATAACAATTACCGGGGACACAAAGGAGCACTGAGCAATTCATTCAAACTGTACCCATGAATCATTTCCCAGCTGCGGCCGCTGCAAATTGACTCGCCTAACGTTGCAGCGGAGTGGCTGCCACGCATGTCAGCAGTTGTAAAAATGTTTGAAGTGCGTGTTTACAACGCCATAAATCAGCGCCGCAAATGTCACTTGCCGCGGCCGGCAGCTCAGCAGCCCAGCAGCTCCGTCGCAGATAAGTGTGTGTCAAACGAGCGTTTTGTGCTCGTGAATTATGAGCACCGACCTGAGTGACCCTGCCCGAAATAAAACACACAAAACTGAGCCAACAAAACTGGAAAAAAACGAGATCCCTCGAGATCAGAGATATGCAGAGATAGGGATGAAGGCTGCTGTCATTTCCTCTGGCTGACGCAATAAAACCGAACAAGTTGCCGAGATGTACTCCTAGAGCGCTCATAAATAGCACATTTTGGTGAGTGGTGATTGGAGATAGGAAGATTGAAATCCAATGAGGCAACCATAAAAAACTCCTCATTAAACTCGGGAATTACGGCAATTGAGATGTGAGTCGTGGAGCGATTTAGGAGTACTCACAAACATAAAAAATGTGAGCCTCTTGAACAGTCACACAAGCTTCGTACAATGACAGGGAGAATAGTCCGCAATAAACCATTCTTGATCATGAGTTTAGCAGAAAGTGCAACAGAACAACACTCTGCAAGGATAGTGAAAGATTATTGACAAGTGGAGTGTAAAGAAAAGCAGGTCCTGCGAATATAAAAAACAACAAAATAAAAATACATGGCAATCACCAAACAAGAAATTTCTGCAGGTTCCTAAGAGACAATATCAGAAATCTCAGCTAGAAAAACTCGGCCAAGTCTGGCAGGACAGATGACACTCCACCTGGGTGTAAAAATCATCAAAAAGGCAGTTCCTCTACAACTACTGCAATGAACATTTGCACCCCGGCTCTAGCATATTCATAACTGGTGCAGCATTAGTCATTTCGAAGTATACCATACAGGCAGAATGACGTGAAAAGTATAGTTAATTAATCCGACACTACCGAATTTGTCGGTTATGAGACGAGCACTTGATTGGTACTATGGTTAATCAGTGATAACTTCCACTGAGGAAACTTCAGAGCCTTAAATTGGCTTGTTTATGGTATTTCCAAAAGGCAACTACTGAGGAGTTAGTTTATGAGCAATAATAGCTCAGAAGCTAAACTAGTTTATGAGACGGTAAGGGTACCAAAATTACAGACACTGAGGTATAATTGGATATAATCGGGATATAATCGCTAGACTGATTCCCCTGCTATAATTTCAAAGAGCTGAATCTTCAAGAATACTCTTATATTTCCCTCTACGTAGGCTACCATCATTACTCGCATACTTTGCGTGCTCCAAAATCTGTTCACCAGACTCCGAAACGTCCGTTCCAGACACATTATCGCGAGTGCCCCAATCTTGTGCCAATGAGGCCGCTTAATCAAAAATCAAAATGGCAAAGTTGCGACAGGTTAACGAACATAAATAATTCTGATGATTATTGTGCCAAAATTTACACACGCACGCACACACACCCACTGATACAAGAAACACACACACTAGAGATGCATAGGAATATATGTATGTATAGCAAGAAACAAGACTGCGACACTCCACGCATAAATTAATAATAAAAGCAATGAAAAATAAAACCAAAAATAAAATTTGCCAGTGGAAGAAGTCACTAACGCTCTTTATGCCTCCCTCTTTCTTTCGCCCTGCCTCCCCCTCTCTTTCTCGCACTGTGCAAACTTAAAAATTAAACATTAAAAGCGAAAACGAAACTGAAAATCAAATAAAACGCAGATATTTAAAAGGCACGCTGTCGTCTGCGGCGCTGGACTCGATGACTGCGAAGTCGGCGCAGCGACAGCGCCGCCAATTGACCGAAAAATAATGGCGGCCAAAATGGCGAGCGTGCGACAATTTCGCTTGGCTTATTGCTGTTCCTCTTGATGTTGCTATTGTTGTTGCAGCTATTGTTGTTGTTGTTGTTGTTGTTGTTGTGGTTGTTGTTGTTGTTGTTGTTATGGCAGTTGTCGCAATTATGAGTAATTATGCAAGTGTACAAATCAACGCGCAAATTTACCGGAAAGCGCAAAATGTGCACTGATGTACAAACACTCACTCGCACACAAAAGCACGCACTCACGCATTCATAAACACACGCATCCCCATACACTCTTTGGCGAATGCCCAGCTGCACAAATCCATGCAAACGAGCCGCAGACGAGAGCTAAAAAAGGCATGCTAAATTAACTATTAAAAAGATAACAATAATAATGAGGCTGCTGCAGCGACAACAACAACAATAACAACAAAATTAATTAATGGAGAAAATGAATGATAAAAAAATTATAATGAAAATTAAATGATGAACAAAGAGGACAGAAAATATGGCAATGACAATGAAATATACAAAACAAAAAACATTTTTAGCAATGGAATCATTTTAAAAACTATATTAAATAATAAAGAAAATAAATTGTAAACTAAATGGGAAAATATATAAGTTCCAGCGAAGACTTAATAAATTTTAAATTATTTTGAATTTATATAAAACAATAATAACAAATCTATGTAAATATAATAGAATATAATATGCATATACGAGTATATATAATAAAATATTTGAAATAAAACTAAATTAAGGAAATCAAATTTAATAAAATAAATAATTAACTAATAACAAATTAAATAATTAACTAATAGCAACATAAACAATTAAGTAATATATTGAAAGGTAAAATTATAATTATTAGGGATGTAACCCAAAAATCGTTCGCTGTATGTATGCCATGATGGTGACACCAGTCATTACTTATGGTTCTGTAGGTGTTGGGAATGGATAACGTACATTCCTTATCCCTGCACAGACTTCTGAGATTCATAAAAGAGTCAAAGAAGGTTTGTAAAGGTGTAAC
Source organism: Clusia tigrina (assembly GCA_920105625.2). Classification (NCBI taxonomy): domain Eukaryota; kingdom Metazoa; phylum Arthropoda; class Insecta; order Diptera; family Clusiidae; genus Clusia; species Clusia tigrina. The sequence goes on from OV050033.1 coordinate 122,484,184, forward strand.
GTCGTTTCCAAAATCCCTCTATCTCCCCCTTCCAGGTTTGCAGAACAATAAGCATCAATGCCTGAGTGCTGGGAAACCTCTTTCTTCGGCAGCTCACTGTCCTAACCCACTTCTATCTATGTATCTATCAATGGTTCTGTAGCGTAGTCAAACTTAAGACAGCGAAATTTGCCTTAAGTAAAGTACAACGCCTTCCCTGCCTTGCCATTACTGGAGCTATGCTCACCTGCCCAACGGCAGCAATGGAAGTTATAATAGATATAACATCCTTACATCTGGTAATACAAAACTCCGCAAGAAAATCATATAGCAAAATTCAAGAAATTATCCTTAGGGAATCAAATGACACCGCAAAACAATTCATCTCAAGAATACGGTATACTAAAATCTCATAAGTTTTTATGCCAAGAAAATTCAACACAAATACAGTACAAAGTTAAGCTGTACAAAAGAATGGAAAGATCTGACTGAAACGTATACAATTAGAGAAAACTCCTTCATATTCTACTGGCCCAGGAGTATTTGGGCCTATAACCAACTACTGGGTTCGTTCCCCAGCTTTTTTCATGAGGGGATTCACGGTATTGAAAGATGTGCCCCCAGTTCGATATTGACACGAAGCATCGGCGAAAAAACATCGTGATACTATCTGCTAACCAGTAGTAGCTCAACCTTGGAGAGGTCTAAATTTGTATGAGACTATATTGAGGAACTGAACTCCCTAGGAAATATCAACAAGCTATCTCTACTGTGGGTACCTGGTGGTCACAGAGGGAAATGAGAAGCCTGGTAGCTTGTCGAAGAAAGCTATGGCCTCTCAGTTCAACGACCTTGCACCCTTCTGTGGACTATCATCCCTGGACCCATGTCATCATTCAACACCATTGGAGGTCTGCTGAAGAAGTGCACAGATGCAAAAAGAAGTCAGGCCTGGAAAAATCTTCCGGCATTAAGACACTCCAAAGCTCTTCTGGGAGATTTTAACCTTAAAAGACAATCGGGCGAACTTACCCCAGCGAAAGGAGATTTTACAATCCTTAAGAAAAGCTACAACCTGTGTACTCATATACGACTGTGATGCCCTGTCCTAGATGTCCACCACTTGGAATTGATTGTTTTCCTGTTCAGCGTTAATCAGAAAAATGTAATTACAATCAATTCCTGAGTTGTCTTGGGTCCTCTGCCCACATCTTCAAGCAAACTCATCATACTCTAAGTGTCCTCATCACAGCTCTTAGTGTAGTCTGACTCAGGGATCTGCAGTTGCTCCGCGTACTTCACCATAGGCATCAGCGAACCTTTATCAACCTGGAATCTGCACTTATACGTGGGTAACATTAAGCTACTCCTATGCACCCTTCGCTTAATTGCTGATGAACTTTCCTTACGACAAAGTGGGTCACTCATGTCTACGTGGAGTCTATTTTTGTACCAGTGAAAATAGAGCAAGTCCCTATTACAGATAACGCCTTCGCCTTCATCTTCACCAACAAATTAAGACACACCTCGATTCGGACTTGAAGAATCCTGCCGCATGTCACCGTTTCTTTGTTCAATTCTTCGCTCCTAGAACTGCCTGCACTGTGATTTTCCCATTCAGCATTTAATCAGCACTTTTCTCTTTGCTCTTCACTCCTCTACGTGAATACCCCGAAATAAAAACAACAAATAAATATTTATCAATTGCAAATGAAAGTATTGAGAAAGTCAGCGAAGCTGCCACTGCATTAAGCAATTAAAGCTGGCGTTTTCTCAATTTAGGCAGTTAAGCGAGCAGCATAAGCCCCAGCAGGATGGAACGGTGCGAGACTGGCGCGGCCATTTTAAAATTATTTAAATGTGCGGCCGTGTTAAATGGCGCTGCTTCCTTTGCGTTCTGCTCGCAAGCAGTGCGCAGCTTATTAACTGAATACACACAGGCTCGTGTGGGTACACCCCCAAACGCACACCCGCGCACCCACACACCCACACTCCCACACATGCATGGACCGTCCATTTCGTTGCTCGCCAGGCAAGTGACAAGGCTACTTTTATCTGCTGCGTGAGTCTCTTGCGTTTTTATTTATTGTTCTCTTATTTGTGATTTTATTTTTGTTCGGTTCCGTGCGATTTTTTCCCCTTCCTTTTTGCTCTTTAAATACGATTTGTCGTGTTCACTTAGGCCAGCGCTCACATCCACACAAGCACAGCATGAAGAACAACACTAACAACAACAACAAATGAGCAGCAGCAGCACCAGCACCAGAACTTAAACACTCCACGCTGTATCCCCACATGCAGCCGGGATGAATACTGGGGGAGCCTATTTGTGCGCATGACAACGGGCGCGCCAACTCACAAATCCAGTCAGCAAACCAATTCACTCCATTGATTACAAACACACACACACACTGACTCACACTCCCATACACACACGCACACATGCATCCCCACTCTCTGTTGTCCACAATTCCTACGAGTCCACGTACATGTGGCGTCCTCTGCGTTTGTGTGAGGCTCATTTCAACCCGCCTTGGACCTGACTGTGCCTGTGTGTTTGTGTGTGTGTGTGTTTATATGCTGAATATCTCACTCTCGTTTTCTGCTCCTACGCGGGCTGCCAATGCTCGTTGCGCTGAGCTACAACCTGCAATTGCAGCATTCAAGCCGCTTGCCACCTCCTTCGTTTCGCTTTTTTTCACGCCTGACAACTTCATATACAAAATAGCGTGGAAAATTCAATTTTCCCGCCCCGCCCACGCCGAAATGTTTGAAATTTTTCGATTTAAATAATTTAGCGACACTGCCGGCTCGCCTCCTCGTGCTCTGCGTCTTCTTTTTAATATTCTTTTTTGCTCTTTGTTTAATTTAATTTAATTTCACTTCACTTCAGTTGAGTTGCGCTGCTCTAAAAGTCAAGAAATCCGTCGAAAATTCTTCCGTATTTAGGCACGAGGCATTGAGGCACTCAGCCACTCACACAGCAATCAGCCAAGTCGAAGTAATTTCGTTTGCGTAATAAACGCGCTGTCATTTGCAGATAACAAACTTCGCTTGTCTTTTTTATTTAGTTTATTTTCGTTGTCGTTGTTGTTGTTGTATGTTTGTGGCCCCTCGTTGGGCTGGGTGTGGGGTTTTTTGTGTAATGAAATTTCAGCGCCAACGAATGAAGTAAATGCTGACAGTGTGCTGAGGGTGGCGGCATGGCTGTATGGCAAGTGGGCGGAGGAAACTGCTTCCAAATGTTGGCCTCACAGTTGGGACGAAAGACGAAAATTATTTGCTAAATTTAGCGAGTTTCAAGCGAAGAGGACACTTGCTGAGGTGTATGCGGATGCTTTGTGACAGCCCACATGGAAAGGAGGACAGAAGGGAGATCTTTAAGATAGAATCCTGATTAATTTTAACTCACAAATATAGTTGTAGAATTTTTAATATGGGTCGAGGGGAGGTTGGCATTTTACTTAGTGTCACGCTTCCAATAGTACAAAACCTACCGATAACTCACGGAGTAGCGTTGCAAGGTAGTAACCGAGGAAGAAACCTTGTTGATGCAGCACAACACTAATTAGAGGCAACAAATAATGCGAGTATTTCCCAGCAGAGGGAGAAGAATCTATGGAGCATATACTAACCTCATGTCTGGACTTCTCACAAAAGAGCTTGGAGGTCTGGGCAAGTGTGTCTTGAAGCACAAATAGCACATAACAATTCTGATATTTATGCTGTGAAGTATAAAGTGAAGATCTCACACGAATTTATGGAATCTCTGATAACCACGTATAGGAACTTCTCACAAATAGATGCCTGGGAAAGTGTGTCTTAGAGGACAAATATGGCATACCCATTTAGTGAAGATCGCAAAGGAACCTATGGAGCTTATACTAATCTCATGTCTGGAGTTTTCAAGGAACAGCATGGGAGTCTGGGAAACTGGACTATAAATATCACATAACAATTAAGTGAAGATTTCACAAGAATCTATGAAACATCCACCAAGCTCTTGTAGAGACGTCTGTCCACAGACGATAAGTATCCCATTTACTTGTCTCGTGTCTGAAGGAAAAATATCGCTTACGAATTTAGTAAAGATCTCATAGGTATCTATGGAACTTCTGCTAACCACATTATGAACTTCTGAGTGTCTGGGGAATAGTGTCTGGGAGTATAAAGATGGTATAACAATTTAGTGAAGATCTCAAAGGGAGCATCTACTAACCTAATGTCACGGAAGAGCATGAGTGTCCGTGTGTTGTAGCACAAGGTCTACACAACTTCTTAGTTAATATCTCACAGACTATCAACACTTTTTCAATAATAATTAGCTTCAGATTGATAAACATTAATATTTCATGTAAAGCAAGGACACACTTCGGTAATTCTGCTATTGACTTGGAGTGGTGCTAATCGTGTAATTGCCACTGCGTCTATTTAAAATTACGCGACAGCCTAAATCAAGGCCTTTGCCTCCAGGTTCACCTGCCTTCAGTGATGTCAGCGTAACCGTCTTCTTCTCTAATGCCACAATCAGAGAATGGTGTTAAGAGTACTCACAAAATGTGTTTTTTAATTTCTCCCAGGATTCACAACAGACCCTTATCTATAATACTTCCATTTGGGGTGCAAATAAACTCTATATTCCAGGATTATCTATAACTTAAGGGCATAAATTGGCTTTTTGGGAATTATGACGGAAATAGTTCAAGTGACGAAAGATGCCACTAGTTGTGAGTTACTGAATCAGCTGCTCTGTAGTCTGTTCGTGTTCGAAATGACCTTGACAAGGACCTGCAACTTATCTCGTTCTTGAAATGCGTATCAATCTATTGTGTTATATTGGGTATAATAAAAGTTCTTCTGACTGAGTGAGCAGTTTAACTTGTGAACTATTAGGACTAATGACCATCCAGTTAATCATAACGACAACTTTCCTTCAATCAACCATTGAAGACTTCACTTTATTACATCGTGGAAGGCTTCATTGGATTACCAAAACTTGCCTTCTTTGGATCATATTCAAAATCCACCCAAAATACTTTTTTCTGTACAAAATATGAAAATTATTATTTTAACACGTTCAAAAATTTCGAAAGAAGTCATAAAAGAAATTGACTGCAATAAAATGGGAGTGGCGGAAGGGCCGAAAGGGAAAGGAGCAGTAGAAGAGGAAGAATGCCATACCCCGTATGCAGGTGCGCCTGCGGACAGCGTTGTTATCACATCGTTTACAAGCGCATTCCCTGTTAATTGAGCGATATAACACAAGCACAGGAAATGCGACACACACACGCACACCACACACACACACAGCCAGGCAGACGGACGAACGGACGGACACCCGCCCGTACACGCACTTACTCCAAAGCAAACAACTAATAACAGTCATCATACAAGGCAGACACCCATAAATCCTCGCAGCCAACAGCCAGGCAGACTCAGACTATCAGATTCTAAACGAGGATCATTTAACAAGATAAAAGCGACGGCTGGCGGAGGAAATGGCCGGCCGAGCCGAACAGGAACACGTACGAGTATACTCACGGGCATGTTTTCTATTGCCCCCACACGCATGGATACGACGAGCCAAGTAGCCAAGCAGCCAGTCATCCAGTCAGTCCGCCAGTTGGCCGCTGCGACGCATATCAGCCGTACACGATCAGCCAGAAGTACACGCAGCAAGCGGCGGCGGAGCAGCACTCGGGACCTACCTGAAAGCCCAGGCACGCCGATCAGCAGCATCGGCATCAGCATAATCGACAACAGCAACTAACAACAGCATCAGCAACATTAGCAACATCGACAACAAGACCGAACAACTGCAGCTACAACTGCAATTGCCGAGAGACACACACAACATGCTCGCGGAACACCCTCTGCAGATCCCGCCATATGCCAACATGTGCGCCACAATCGTTGGGACCAAACACTGCTGCAGTCTGGGGAAGATGCTGAACGCTCCGTGCCTGGGTGGTGTGCGAAAGACCGGCGAACGAACCAACCAAGCAACCAGTCGTCGCCGCTGCTGCTCCAGTACTCCACTGGCCACCGCTCCCAACAAACTTTGAAACAGTTTGTTTAACAAAGTAATTTTTATTTATGAGCGCGCCGCGCCGTCCTCTTCGCTTGCAACACGGACGCAAGCACCCAGTTGGAAAAAAATTGCGAGTAAAATAAGAGCAAAATAGCAACAAAAACAACGAAAAGAAGGAAAAAAATTCAATTCAAATTCTTGTCTTTTGCATTTGTATAAATCAAGCCAGCACGGCCACTCTGACTGACTGGTGGACTAGCTGCCTGCATATGTCTCCGAAGGAATGCCTCCTAGAATTGGTAACGACATGCATTGACACTATTTGCGCCATCCACAGCACATGCTGGCGGCAGTGGCGCTCATAGAAAAACCAGCCCGTAACTGTTGATATTGACAGCACTCAGCACTTGCTCTGGAATTGAGGCGACCGCCTGCTCCGGGGGACAGTGATGCGTCCAGCAAAAATAGATAGTTTAAGTAATACAAAGCGTTCATCTAAGGAGCTAGCGGTCAGGACGGTAATGAAGAGAGGAATAAGGACCAGAGTGCGATAATGAAGAGAAGATTAAAGCCCAGAGTACGATAATGAAGAGAAGTATAAAGTCCAGAGTATGATATCCAAAGAGATCATATTACAGACCAACCTCAGTTAATTCGAGTCTCATCCAACTTTAGTTTGAAACATACTGTGGTTATGGGTCTATGGCCTAAGTGATGTCGTTATGGACGGCCACATTAACTAACTAACTACTGTGGTTAAACTCGCTGGGCATTCCTGTTATGAAACCGTAGTGTCTGTATCGTCAGTAAGAAGTGTCTCCGAACATGGCTCCGAAGTCACCCACTAGTATGTACGGAGAACTTATATCTCTGTACAAGTTGAAGCTGCTGATACTTCTAGGATTTCGATTCTGATAACTTCTTGTAGCCCTCAATTCTCGATCAAAGGACTCAACGTGTTTGTATTGGAAGAAATTGCTATGATATTTATTATTATTATTTTAATTGATTATGATGATGATGATGACGATGATGATGATGATGATGACGATGATGATGATAATGATTATTATTATAATTATACCACTAATGAAATAATTCAAAGCTTCGAAACAAGAATTAAGCAACTAAGACCTTTGACTGGAAGAGAAACACATTAGAAAGAAGCATTTTGAGACGTTGTCGTCTGGATTGGACCACAACAAATCGCAACTAGGCTAGTCTCATCCAACTGTGAGACTACCCTTCTTACCACTAGACGAAGGAGGCCGACTCCAGACAATAAATCGAAGTAATCTGTCGTCAGGCTTAGATTTTTATTGGCAGCACTTGGATAATTCTTTCTACGGCTGTTCTCCGGCCTACCCACTTATATCTATCTTCCTATCTAATCTCAACTATCTTATAGAACATGGTCTGCTGAGAAACCAAGAATCTACTATCAGGACTCAGTCTAAAGATGGTCCTATAAAGAGCATGGCTTATTCCACAAATTATTCGTGTATGAACAAATAAAGTATTCTGAGAAAATGTTCTGGAGTTCCTAGTATCCTCGTAACTCCAGATTACCTAATACAATATTTCCATTTCATAGCAGTCACGCTTCATGACTAAACTCGATTATAAGGCTTAAACAAGAACTGGTCTCCTTTAGGGCCAACTTCTCCGATCTCCACCTAGTTTAGTGTGAAATTTCTGTACATTTTGCTGATTTTTTGGTGGATGCATAGCACTGTATTTGATGTGGTTGGGCTTAACGAGAAACGCATCAGCTTGCATCTGTGCGAGGAGAACGTTGCATGCCAAACGGTTGCGTGCGCAACGACGTCAGTTGCGCTCAAGGTAGCGCAGCAGACATTAACCCGAAAGTTACAGTAGCGCTGCCAAAGGCCACATTAAAGGCGCATACTTGCGGTTACAATCCAATATAAAAACAATAACAACATCAACAGCAGCAGTAAGAGCAGCAACAACAAAAGAAGAAACCAAGTGACATGCACACTTGTACACGTACATGGCTGCTTCCTTCCTGCAGCACCACTGAATGACATATGCCATTAAAGTATGTGAGCTAAAGTGTTGCGGCCAAAGCCTCTTGCGCCCAAAAGTCAGGCGAGAGCCAGAGCGAGCTGCGTTGTGAATGTGAATGTGAACGACGGGCAACTCTCCAACTCCAACAACCACACGCAACGTGGACTAATTTGAACGCTGAACCTCGAGTTAAACACAAAAATTAACAAGCGAGCAGCAGAAAAAGCGAAACACGGCTCGTAAATAATGCGGCCGTGCATTTAGCGCGCCCCAAACATGTGTTGGGGGCCAATTGAGTGGAGTGTTTACTTTTCATCATAACGAGAATTATCATTTCACAGCTCCATTATCGACAACATCTCAGTGTAAACACACACACACTTACACACACAGTCACAGAGGCCTCTGAGACCAGAGCCTCCGCTCGTGCAAATAAAAATTTATTACGTCCACACACACAACTGGCCAAAGTTGACCCAAAATCCAACCGCTGCGGCTGTCTTCCTCTGCCACCACCATCATTATCATGTTCTTCTTCATCATAATCATCATTGCCATCATCGGCATAATCATCATCGACAACGGCTTCGGCCGCAGAGCCGTCATCATCGTCATGGTAAGGTGTTCGTTGTTGGTTTTTACCAAAAATTGCCCTGCGGCTACTTTAGATACCAACTAACTCGATACCCAGACGGTCAGATCGCCTGCGTATACCTGGCGCTCGCTCATGAAATAATCCATTATTTTAGTTAGTGTATGCGCATCGATCAGGAAAACAAACAACAGGGACGGACGGACGGACGGACAGCAAGACGATCGAGCTTAAAACAATGCCAGAATGCGCGGGTACGGCTCAAAGCATGCACTGAAAAACATTTTGTGGGAGAAGAGAATGAAAGCGGGTGGCTTCGATATGGAGAGGAGAAAAATAGGGATCAGAGAAGAAGATGCAAATAGGGAGGAGAACCCGAAGAAATCCCAACAGAGAGCAAGAGATTATTAAGCAAGGATCAAAAAGAAACGAAATGATCTGAGTAAGAAAGGAGTGGAAGAATAGCAAATAAATCCTAGAAAAACATTTGAGAGCAATTGGAAGGTAGTGCATTAAGAACAAAAAATACTGAAGAGTTCAGGAAGGGACACTTAGGAATGCCGTAAGATTAATAGAGTTCTCCAAAGTATGAAAAAAATGAGAAGCAAGCCAGAAATAAGGCTTGAAGCCAGAAGAAAGACAAATCGTAGTGCTCAAGCAAGGATTGAGAATAACAGGATGAACAATTAAGTCAATCCGAGTAAGAAAGTGAACTATTAAAGAAGCAAGAGATTGTAATATAGATTACGAGGGTACGATCAGGAAGTAAGTAGTGTAGCCAAGACAGGTAACCCAGCAAGGGAACATAGAAAGGTAACTCCGAAAAGTGATACAGGAAGGTAACCCAACAAGATAACCCCGACAAATAATCTCGAAATGCTACCCCAAAAGATAGCCCAGAAATTTAACCCAGGAAGGTAACGCCGAAAGGCAACTGAGACAGGTAACTCAGGAAGGTAACTCAGACAGGCAATCCCGAAAGACAACTCAGACATATAACTCAGAAAGGTGACACAGGAAGGTAACTCCGAAAGGCAACGCAGAGAGTTGATACAGAAAGATCACCAAGTCATATATGTCTTGGTCTTATAGACAAAAACACATTAATAGTTCCAGTCTCAGTGAGATATAAAAATTCAGAGGAATCCTCTGATGTGAAAAGCATCACATCTGAGTCCAGAAACTTATCAGAGTATGTGAAACTATTAAGGTTGTAACTGGTTAATAAAAAATTATTAGAGAAGAGATTTCAGAAACTAAAGCTTTAGAGAGAAATTATCTAAAGAAACACCGAAGAGAATGTTAGAAACAATGGATTTACTCCAGATTTTGATTGGAACTAGATAAAGACTGCAAAACGACGAAACTATAAGAAGTAAATAATAAAGAATAGTAATAGAAAGGAACACTAAAAGGACACTAAAGCGAACTGAGGGACATAATAGTAAGAGATATCATAAAATATGCTCGTGCGAATATATTATTCGTGACGATCTCGCGTGGCGTGGAATTATTTTGGGTGTGCTCCAAAAAGAAACTTGTTCAGGTACACACACCGAACTGCCGAACTGATAGACAGTAGTCGGAGTGGTGCGTGGAGCGCCAAGCAAGCCACAAAAAACAAAATCCTTTATTAAATGGACAACAAGGCACAATAAAGACGATTGTGTGTGCTAGAAACAAAAAAGGGACTGATTTGAGTCACAGAAAAACAAACAAAAAAAAAGGAAAAACAAATATAAATAAATAATAAAGAGGAATAAAGCAAAAAATAATATAAAGAAGGAGGAAAACGTTTGCCGGCAAAATGCTCGTATCATAAATTAAGAATAAGGTTAATAATATGGAAAGGATGGATCGCTCGTTGGATGGGTGAATGGATGAGTGGATGAGTGGCGTTGAAGACTGGCTGAGTAGGAAGCCTATTTCGCTTAATTGGAACAAAGGCTACAAGAAGAATTAGCTGGATGAGACAGCATATGACAGACGGCAATCGCAGTGGCATTGGCATTGGCAGTTGTACTGGCGCTGGTGCTGATGCTGGTACAAGGAAGCGCGGTCAGCGTGCAATTTGCATGGCTAATGGTGGAAGCGAGAAGAGAGTCAGCGGCATAGCATATAACAATTTTCAGGCTTTTGTGTACTATTTTGTATCGATTTCCGTGGTCAAGTGGTGAGAATGCTAACAGCGAGTTCGAATTTCGCGAGTTCAGGACATAATCCCTGCCTTCGTTCCTAGTACCTCATCTACCCAAAATTAATTATGGTGTTCGGACAATAATAATTTACATTAATATTATTAATATTATTGTTATTAATTTCTTTTTTTTAATATATTTTTTATAATTTTTTATACTTATTCTCTTTTTTACAATTTTTTTCTCAGTTTTATTAATTGTTTGATTAATATAATTTCTTGAATTTTTGTTGCTTTTTATTAAACTTTTTGTTGGTGTATTTTACTGGGGTCCCTCGTGAATGATTAACGGTGTGCGATGGAATTTCGTGGTGCTCAAAAGGCAGTTAAATCAACATCAAAACTGTAAGTGAAAAGGCCTCAAAGGTGGCGCAGACGTCTTCCCCAAACCAATTTGGGAACATATGCAAAAGGTTGGCAGTAAAAGTAGGCGGAGTTGTTGGTAGAGAGAACACAGCACAGCCACGGCTCGTTGTGGTGCAGTGCATTTTAGTGCAGCAGACGGACCGCTGCTGCTCTGCTGGCGTGGAGGTCGATCGTAAATATAGTAATCAGCTTGTTAAGGTCTGTGCGACTGAAAGCTGCGCAGTTGTTCCTTGGCTGTCCCAACAGAAAAGTAATTAACCAACACGCCTGCATATTTAAAAGGAGCTGGTGGCATGTGGCTGCCTTGCTTGGCGTTGGATTGGGTTGGGTTGGGAAGGCAGGTACGACTACGAGCGCATAATTTGTTTGACCACTTATGCAATACTCGGTCATGATATGGACAATAAGTCCATCCATCAAATTCAATCGAAGAGTCGTCCCAAATCTTCTGCCTCTTCAGCTTTTTTCCTCTTTTCTTTGCTTTCCTCGAATGCTTCACTTGAATGAGAAATTACGCTGATGACGGTGTTAATGGCTAAAATAGCAATCAACGCGCTGCAACGTTATTAATTGTTGTTTGCTAAGTTGCCCCGGTGCGGGTATGTTTACCATGTGTGAGTGAGTGTTGGTGTGCGTGTATATATGTGTGTGTGTGCAGCAAAGTAATATCGGGATTCATTAATAATTCAAAGTGCACATGCCTTGCAGCGTAAAACATGTAATCGAGTTGTTACATTCAAAGTGACAGCACACAATTAAGAAGCTAACAGCAGCAACAACAACGACAACAACAGCACCAGCACCAGCACCAGCACCAATACCAACACCAGCAACAACAACTGTTGCAGTGGCCGCAGCAGCAGCAGCACCAGCAATGACAACAATGATGCTTGAAGATCAGCTTGCAGCATGGTGTAATAAAGAGTTTGTTTCTGCCTCTAATGCAGGCGGACGGACCGGCTCCGGAGTGCCGGGCGGCTGCTCGCACTCTCGAGCCCAATCGCATAAGCAGCAAAGTGGCACCACACCACACCACTCCAGCAGGCTCTATGCAGCGCTCCACTCTGTCAGCTGCATTAATAAAACCAACACTTTATGGTGCACAATGTCACGCAAGAGCTGCGCATGCGCGCCCGCCTGCAACTGTGCAACGCGTTTCTCTTTACGTATTTTCCGTCTTTGCCATTTATTTTATTTTATTTCAGTGCCTTTTTAGTTTCTTTGCCATTTTTATGTGCAAAAATTAAAGAAAAAATGTCAGATTTATCATTTTAACGCGTCCGCATTGAATTGCAACTGTTTTGTTGCTGATTAAATGGAATTAGCACCCGCGCACAATTTTGCGGTAAATTTGAAATGTCATGCAAGCGGTTTGCTTGGATGGGCGTCGCGGCTGATTGTGCCGCATTCAATTTATGATTGCGGCAATTTGTGCGACATGTGGGGGCGTCGCACTGCTTACGATATATATTGACAAATGATTGCTTTGAGCGCTTCTCCCACGCTCCTCGCAGAAGGGGCATGGCGAAGCGCCTTCCTTTTGTCTGTACAATTCACATTTTCGACCCACTGTCTTAAGGTGGATGTGTATGTCTCAGTGTCTCGGTATGCTGGTAGTTCAGTGTCTCGTTGTCTCTGTGTCGGACGCAGTGGCTCTCGTTCTCAATTGCCAGCGCCCGCATTTCAATTTTGCTGCCGCTCAAATTCTGTGCGAAATTGCTCACTTCTTTCGCTCTTCGGTTGGAACCCTTCAGAATGGCTCCGGTTGTTTATTAGTTGCTCGTACTCAAGTGACCCTTTCCTCTTGGGCGTTTGACATGCGAAGTGGTCGTTCAGAGAACTCGGCAACGATGATGACAACCGCGTACTAAATGACCTGACATGAGGAACAGATTTTCGGCACTGCTCCGGAAGAAAGATACATTCAATTTGGCCATCTTAGCATCATCTCTTTAGATAACAGTCGACATTCTGAACAACAACTGCGAAAAAGTTTATTATTAAATACTGAAGTGCCCGAACCCCCTCAATGATTTTTAATATGAGTGCCTCATTTGTGACCGAGTGCTTAATTTATGAGCAAACAAATTAGGGAAATGCGTCAGAGTGGAATCATGGCCGTAGCTTCGCTTGTTGCTTAATATTCTTAGAGGCTGTTCTAAGGAGGTGAATTTAGATTAAAGACCCATCCTCGAGTATTAATTGGATTAAAAATCACTTTTGCAACTCTTAACATTTTCTTTCTCTCATTATTTCGTGACTATTCTTGCCAGAAGCTCATATCTGTAAACAGGGGCGCACCCAGAAAAAAGTTTCGTAGGGCATCTAAATGGTTGAAGTTAGATTGGAGTTCCATCCTGGAGTATTATTTGGATCAAATATCGCCACTGCATCTCTTAACCTTTTCTTTCTCTCATGATTTCATGGCTATTCTTGCCAGAACCTCATATCTGCAAACACCCAGAAGAATTTTTTGTTAGTTAATTTATCTCATCAACTCGTTTCTTTCGTTCAAAGTTCAAAGTAGAATCTTCTTTTTGACCCCCTGTCTGCAACGAGTATATCGAATATCGTATCATTATATGGCCCCCTGATTCAAAATCTTATATTTTCTTTATTGATTTGTTGTTGTTTTAGTATTCCCATTTTCTGGAGTTCTTTCAGTGTTCCTTTTCAAATTATATTAATTTTTACGTATTTTTTCTGTCCGTTTAGCCAGCTGGATCAAACCGCGGGATTTCCATTGCTACTGGTAAGCTACTATTTAATACTATCCTTAATAACATCCTTAGAAGCAGCGAGCAGTTGCTGGTCTGAAGGAGTAGGATGCAAAATAGCTAGAAATATCTGTTAAGTGCTCAAGAGATCGAATATCTTTAAATAGACAAAATATATATGTCCAGTTTCCCGACTCTGGGTGCTCGTGGTAGTAGGCTGGGAGTTGCCTCGAATGACTTTTGCAGTGTTGTAGGGATGAGAAGGAGCAAGAGTCCATCGCATACCTAATATGTGAGTGTACAGTGCTGAGTCCAAAGGGAGAAACACTTTGCTGGGTGATTACTTTTTAAACTCCCTGGGAGATATTCCAAATAAGAAAATTAGCTCCATCAACAAAGCATAAATACGTCGAAATAACTGGACTTTTGAAAGGGAGTGGGAGTTGTCTGTCAAGTGGTATTACAAAGGCTCTCAATACTGGCCTCAATATTTAAATATTTTATTATATATAATTTCTTATATTTATTTCCATATTTTTCCAGATAATTTCATTATTTTATTAGATATAATTTCTAATTTTTATTTCCAATTATTTTTTAATTATTATTTTATTTATTTTTTTGTCTACAATCGATTAACAATGATTAACAATATTTTTTAATTATTCTATTATATTTTATTGCTCATTTTTATTTTTATGAAGTTTCCATTATTTTAATAAGTATTCTTTAAATATTTATTTTATATTATTTCTTATATTTACGTCCATTTTTTCCAATTTTTTTTAAATGTTTTATTACATTTAATTTCGAGTTTTTCTTTCAATTAACTTCCAATTAATTTTAATTATTTTCCAATTATATTCCAATTATTTTTTAATTGTTTTATTAATATAAATTGTAGTTTTTATTTCCATTCAATTATTTTATTATATTTAATTTGTCATTTTTATTATTCTGAAGTTGCAATTATTTAAATAAATTATTCTTAACATTTTTTATTATATATAATCTATTAATATTTTATTTCCAATAATTATCCAATTACTTTTTAATTATTTTACTATATGTAATTGCTTATTTTTCTTTCCTTCAATTTCCAATTTTTCTCATATTTAATTCAGCAGTTTTCTCCGTCATTTTATGGTGCTAATTATACTTTCCTTGTTGTCTTTCCCTCAATCCTTTCCTTACTCCCTTGCTCCACATTCATTTCTCACTGACCACAAAACGCTTATTCTGTTAGATTGTGAGGAGCTTTTTGAAAACTGTTTTTATTCTAATAATAGTCAATTGGGTAGGGGGCACACTAAGCAACTCCATTAACTGCAATTCTGGGTCCTGTTGTTCTCTTTATTTATTAATTAAAAGCACGCTTGCCTACACTGTCCCTGAATTGCTTTTTGCTGTTTTGTTGTTGTTGTATTTTTATCTCTTTTATTATGTTTTTATTCTTTTATATTAATTTTTTATTATTTACAGCTCCAATTGACGCATTCTTGTTGGAGCTGGTGCCTCTGTTGTCTTCCACTAAGAGTGTTTTTGCATGTTTTGTTCGCACCACACCACAGCGTAGCAAACCAACTCGCAACAACATCACACTCCACACACGCACACTTATAGTCCAACAAACACACGCCTTCACGTGAGCGCCCATGCAATTATCTATTGCCATGCAACGAGTTGGCTCGCTCATAAGTGACCTTAAAAAGGGGTTGCCAGGTTGCAAGAGGCATTCCCAGTAAAGGAACAAATTCGCACACTCATTCACATTCACTCACAATCCCACTCACCCACTCACTCACACACCCACTCATGCAAACACGCCCGCTCTCACGATTTCCCACTCACTGGCAGTGCGAAGCAGCTACCTCGTTATCGACGGGCACGGGCTTACGACACGTTCGGCCGCTCCGCCGGCTTGACTCTTCTCGTGGAACTAATTATGAAGTGCTCACACAGGCGCTCAGGGGCTGAGCAACTGAGTCCTTGCTTGATTTCCTCTCGGAGCTCTTTTTCACATGCAACTTCCTTTCATTTTTATGGGTTTTTGAGCCGTTTTTATTGCCGCTACTGCTGCGACGGATGCTTTTGTTGTATGTGGAGTGGGCTGGAGTGGGATGGAGTGGGGTGGAGTGCAGTGGAGTGGTGCGGTGAACAGTTTTTAACAATAATTCGCACTTAGTTAGAACTTTCGCTTTGTGTGGTTAATTGTACGGAGGAAAACACAAAAGCCGCTGGCACTGCGAATGTTTATTCAGTTGTGGGCTTGGATGAGAGTGAGCCTGTGTGCCTAACTGAGCGTTTCTGTGTGCCTAACTGAGTGTGTGTGTGTGTTAGTGTGTGTGTGTCTGTGTCAATAGTGCAAGTACTTGTATGGAAATTATCGCACATTCGCGGAGGATTTCAGTAAATTTTCAACAAAACTAAAGAAACATAAATTTCTGTAACACTTTTCACACACTTACACGCACACAAACATTCTCCCATAGGTGAAGACGTATGCAATTGCCAAGAGGCTGCCTGCCATTCATGTTTGGTGGCTGCTGAGGCAACGCAAGTGCAGTCAACAACGGAGTCAGTCAGCTGAGCTGCATTGCGAATCCGTGCGTGTTAAGCAGCAGTAGCGGTGGTCCCAGGCGGGCGGGAGATGCGGGCTTGTTTAGCAAGTGTGGTGTCAGGCCTAAGTGCACATGAGGTGTGAATGAATGAATGAAAGTTGCTTGTAACGCATATAATAACAAAGTGCACTGCAAGAGTTGAGCACCTCCCCACGACCCTCCTCACACCCTACTTCACCCTCTACACTGCACTCTACTGGCTGCGATTACTTGGCAGACACCTTTGCCACTGAGGCGAGCGCGCGTGAAGTTCTTTGTTGTGTTTTTGCAAGAGGAAATTTCTCTAATCGACTTAGTGGGGCTCAACGTACTCGCTTGCTCGGTCTTAGCAAATGTTTTTGAACCTATTTTCCAAAGCAGGCGAATTCCAGCTGCGTGAGGGTATAAGCAAAGAAATGCTGTGGTACCTGGCCACTGCTGTGCTTCTTGTTGTTGTTGTTTTCATTGTTGTTGCTGCTGTTGTGTACAGTTAGCTTTCAAAGCTTATTGAAAATCCAATTTTGTTTATTTGCGCCCATTCGAACAGAGCGTCGCTCGCTTCGTCTCAATTGGCCTTTAGCCATAGCAGCACACACAACCCGCGCGCCACAGCTGACCATCACAACTTGTCCGCCTTCCCCTCAACCCTCTCATTCTGCAGAGCATTTACGTGCAGTTTGACGTGCGAAATTTCACACGCAAATTACTCGTTCGTGCACCCAGCACTCAGTGTCAAAACAATTGCCCGGCCAGTTCTTCGTTTGGTTATGCCGCCGAGTAGGCCACAAACATTTTTCATTCGCCTTCAGTAGGCTATAATTTTGTTGAAGCCTCTAACAACACACACAAACACTTACAGGCACATACACACTCCCACTCACACATATCTTTAGGGTAGCCACAGCGTAACAAATCACTCTGGCAAATTACTTTGGAAAGGGTTAATTAAATTGTTCGAAATGGCCGAAAATGCAGCCAAAAATAACAATTCACTTGTTTGTCAGCAGCAGTAGCGATTGAGGAGAGACTGCCCTTGGTCTGTCTGTGTACAGTGATATGGACGGATAGATCCCCCACCCATGTCCATCTAACAAATTCACATATGAAAGGTATCAGCAACTTTAAGTGAAGTACTTTAATGAGAGCCTGAAACGCAGTCCTTGAGGCGAATTGATTTTGTGAAGCATTAGAGATACTCTTGAAGGAAGAACGTAAGGCTATTCTGTTCTAAGAATTCTGTTTGTATAGTTCTGAGTCCTGTTGTAAGAAGAAAATCACCTTTTGTACGCTTCAAATCATTTGAAGTCTTCTCTCATATAGTTGGTTGTTTTCTTGTGTAGTCCTCTACTACTCGATTGAATCTTGCAGCCAATTGAAATCATGAAGTCACTTGAAATCTTGAAGTTAATTGGAATCTTGAATTCGCTTTAAATCTTGCAGTCAATTTAAATATTGAAATATATTACAATCTTGCATTCAATTGAAATATTGAAGTCACTTGAAATCTTGAAATCATTTGAAATATTGAAGTCAATTGAAATATTGGAGTCACTCTTGCAGTCAATTGAAATATTGAAGTGTCTTGCAATCTTGAAGTCAATTGAAATCTTGCAGTCGTTTGAAATCGACAGTAAATTTAAATATTGAAGTCACTTGAAATCTTGAAATCCCTTAAAAGTGACTTGAAATCCTAGAAGTGTCTTGCAATTATTATTATTAAGAAACACAGTATTGTTCATTATAGTCTCATCTTGATGAAGATATGGACTACAAATGAAATGAAGAAGCTACCGAAGTCACTTGAAGTCAATCAAGTTATTTGAAATTGTGACAATATGGCAATGAAATGGTTATGATTGCAACTTCGGTCTGATCTAATCATTGATTGCTACTGGTGGCTTCAGTGGCAGTCATCTGAAATCATTGGATTTTTAACACATATGAAATCCCCTGAAATTATGCTATACCCTGAAATCACCTGAAATCTCGAAATTATTTGATATGTTAAATTACCTTGAAATCTTCAAATCTCTTAAAATAATCTGAAATCTTTAAATCCCTTGAAATCAGTTGAAATCGTGAATCTCTTGAAATCCCTTGAATTCTGGAAATCCTTTGGAATCACATGCAATCTCGAAATCATTAGAAATCTCGAAATCCTTCGAAATCTATATATCCCTGGAATTATGAAATGCATAGAAATCACTTCATATCTTCAAATCATGAAATCACTTCATATCTTCAAACCCGAAAATCACCTAAAATCTTGAAATTCTTTGAGCACTTTAAATTATAAAATCACGGAAAATATTTAATTCAAGGAATCCCATTAAATATTGAAATCCATTGAAATCACTATAAATTTTCAGTTACATTTGGTGGCTTGTTTGCAGCACGACTCGATATCTCGGGCTATTATAATCTCTTTGATACAACTGAGTGAATAAAATGCACTCAAACCAGTTTTCTTGAGAGCATTTCTAATGTCGCTCAATATGAGTGATTATGCCTCAATACTGTGTTTCGAAAACTGTAAAAGTGAGGAAGGAAACTTTATGGTATAAAGGTCTTCAATTATACGGAAGGACTTCAGTTAATTGACCATATTACCCATCCTTATACCTAATTGACTGAGTTGTGGATAAGTGATCAAGTAAGTGATCAAGATTTATCGATTTCTACACTGCACTCTACCCAGGTGGGCTACAGGGACCGATCTGTTACCTCGATATATAATATCGATAAGTGTTTCATTTACAATTCTTAAAGTCTTCCGTTCCAGTTAAGTGACTAAAAAGCGCTTCTTTACTCCAGTTACGATTCGCATTCTCGGGTTGAAATATTATCATCTGTCATAGTCCATTTTTATGAGCCCCCACAATTGTCCCCGCAAAGCTACTCGTCGGTGGGGCTCGCCTTGGTGCTCTATGCGAGTGTAGCTGCCCATGCCCATGCCCATGCCCATGTGTAGATTCTACTCTCCATGTCCCCACATTAAAGTAAATTGCCTCCCTTTTGAAAGCAAACGTTTTACGAATTCGTAATTGACAAACAACGAAATGGAATCACCAAAAAGAGTTCCAAATGGTAACAACCGCACGCATACACACACACACACGGGCGCACACCAGCAAATTATGATTTAATAAAATTCATTCACAACAACAACGACGATTATTTTTTTAAATATTAAACATAAAAACACAAAAACACAAAAAGGAGAATAAATAAATAAAAAATGGGGAAAAAATTGTATTTAAAATTCCGTGATTTGTTTCGTTGATGAAGTGTCTTGAATGGGGTTCGGGAGCGCTGCATGTATGCATGCCTGCTGCATACAACAAAGCAGCGCACACACTCTCCCACAAACAGTTGCCCCACACAAACACACCCACAAGCCATAATTCTCGCCTCGTTTTGTGCTTATGCGCCTCAATCAAGAATTCCACATTGAAAGCAGAAATTTCTAAGAAATTTGTGCAGTTTAAGAAAAAATAAAAACAAGCAAACGGAAAAATTAATAAAAAAGAATTAAGAGGAAAATAAACAGCAACAAAAAAAGAAAAATAAATAAAAAATAAAATAAATTATGGAAATTTATTAATATTAAATGTTCAAATTTTGTGCGATTTATTTGTGGGGCGCTGCCGCTGATTCGGGGGCGCGCAGCTGTGCAGAAGGCAGCGTCATCGTCAAAGTCAACGTCAACATCAAAGTCATCGCCATCGTCATCATTGGTGGAACTTATCGCACCTTATCCTGAGCGTGATTACGCACAATTGCCGCAAATATTTTGCTATGTCAACAAAATCACACTGCGGGCAATTGTGCGTGCGGCAAATTGCATCACACACTTTGGTATGCAGTTTCACGCTTGCACATAACGCCTCTGCCTGCCTCTGCGCGCGAGTAGGTGTGAGCTCGTGTTTATAAATGCAAACTTTATGCAGCAGTTATGTACACAAAGCGTTCACATATATGCCGCTTGCTTACATATATTCATATATACTACATAAATGCTAATGACTTGCGATATTTGCCCACATTTGGTGCAATGGGAACGCCCGAAAGGGTTGCCACAATCACAACAAACGAGGCAATCAAAATCATTTAATCCTTGTTTTGCAGAGAATTGGGCTGATGTAGAATTTTATGTACACGAGGTAGAAAATACCATTGAGAAAAAGTATTGTAATTCATAAGCAACATATTTGATGATTAATGATTGCTAGGAGAGAATTTAAATACCATGTTGAAAATTCAAATACCATGCAGCGAATTAGGAAAGCATAAGATAATTTAATTACCATGTAAAATCTTTTTCTCTTCGATTCGAAAACCTCAGTAGCTAGTACTCATTCCCCAACCCCTTGCAGACATAACAATTATGGTGTAAGATACAATTATAATAATAATAATCAAGTAGAAATTTTGAAAACCGTGTAGCAATTGACAGCTCCATAAGAAAATTTAAATGTCATGTAGAAAATCCAAATATAATGTAGAAAATGTCAGAAAATATTGAAATTAACAGACTTTTGAATAATTTTCTATTCAAGTGAATTACAGTATTTTCTCTTATTACATGTAAAAAATTGTGTAAACTAAATTCCCATACGTTGCGAAAAAGTAAAAATATAATGTTAAGTTTTTAATTATAATTATTATATTAATTTCAACAGAGTTTTAAACAAATGTCTGCTTAAGTGATTTATACTATTTTCTACATGTAAAAAATTTGTTTATAGTATACTCACATATCTTGTAGAAAAGGTAAAAAACATTGTCTAATTATTATGTTGTTTAATTATAATTATTGTATTAATTTCTACAGAGTTCTGAAGAATTTTCTACTTAAGTGAATTTCACGATTTTCTACATGTAAAAAATTGTGTATAGTATAGTCACATATCTTGTAGAAAATGTCAGAAAGTATTGTCTAATTATTTTATCGACAAATTATAATTATTATATTAATTTCAGACGAGTCTGAACAGTTTTCTACCCAAGTGAACAGCGCCATTTTCTACATGTAAGAAATTAAGTATAGTGCATTCACATACCTTGTAGGAATTGCGAAGAAATATTGTTAATCAATTATTTTTAAAGGATACTAAAGAGTCTTCTACTTAAGTTTGGTACACTAATTTCTACATGTAAAAAGTTGTGAATAGTAAATTCAAATTCGGTGTAGAAAATTCAAAATATACCCTTATCTATTATTAATCTTCTTTTGGATTTTGTGTAAATGCGAAGGAAGAACCTGGTTTTTTTACATGCTAAAATTATAAATTAGCACGTAGAAAATTGTCAAATCTTGAACAAGTTGTGAGAAATTTTATACTCAAATGAATTATTAAATTAGATACATGTAGAAAATTCTACACAGAAGGTATAAAAGTCCATGTAGGAAAAGTAAAAAAATTTTCAAAAATTCTAAATATTAAAATACCATGAGGAAAACATAAAAAAAAAATCAAAATCCCAGGCAACACTGTATAAGGAAAATTAAAATACAGTATAGTTAATAATAATAATTAATATTAAAATAATTAGTATTAAATAAATATTTATTAAAAAAATAAATAATTTAAATAAATAATTAATTAATTAATATTAATAATTAATTATTAAAAAATAAATAATTTAAATAAATCCCGAAAACCGTCGATGATTGTGTGTAAAAAATTAGTATCCCGTGTAGAAAACTATTTCTTAACACAGGAAGGTTCCACCAACACACAGGAAAGTTCCTTCAAGACAAAGGAAACTTCCTCAGGGGCATATAAAACGCTTTGAGGTACCAACTGTGTGTGGAAGCAAGTAGAAAACTAGGATCTATAAAGGAAAGATTCTCGAAGACAACACGAAGTTCCGCCAAGGCTCAGAAAAGTTGCATCAAGACAAAGGAAACTTGTTTGGGGGCAAAGAATTACGCCGTAGAAGCACTTAAAAAGTTTCTGAGGGGCCAATTGACTCGAAAAGCAAGTAGGAAATTATGAAGGACAAACAAATGTTTATGAAAGATACAACGAAGTTCTCCCAGGGCTCGGTAAAGTTGACTCAAGACAAAGCAAACTTCCTTATGGGAAAAGGATACTTACTTGAGAGCCAAGAAAACTATCTGAGAGTCTAATTAAATTGACAAACGAGTGCAAAATTATGTTTTACGATTTCTGGACAAATAGTTATATAAAGGAAAGTTTCATAAAAGCAGCGCGAATTTCTGTCAAAGAACAAACAAGTTTCAGCAATGAATAAATAAGGTATATTCAGTTATA
Organism: Clusia tigrina; assembly: GCA_920105625.2. Lineage (NCBI taxonomy): Eukaryota > Metazoa > Arthropoda > Insecta > Diptera > Clusiidae > Clusia > Clusia tigrina. The sequence goes on from OV050033.1 coordinate 122,506,978, forward strand.
GGAAAGTGTCTTCATAGCACAGGAAAGTTCCTACACTGATTTGAGGAGTAAGATTCAGAAACAGCCTTAAGATTCAGAAAGTGCCTTTATAGCACAGCAAAGTCTCATCTCTGAGTAAGACACAGAAAAGTTTCCTCGTAGCTTAACAAAGCTCTATCACTGAATAAGAAAGCCGCATTCAGGCACAGAAAGTTCTCTCATGGTATGGGAAACTTATATCTAGGCAAACGGATTCTCCATCAAACAACAGGAAAGTTCAATGAAGATCATAGAAAGGCCAGGGAAATCCAATTTGAAGCGATCCAACTCGCTCATGAGATTTGAAGCTACCTTGTTGGCATTTGGAACGAGGAGATTCTATAATGGGACAGGCAAATTAAAGTAAAACACGAAAGAACTATAATGGAATCCCATTGGAAGAGAGTGGGAGATCATGTACTTTGAATTTACTGAAGCCTTAGGCACAAGAAACGCTTAACAAGCGACCGCAAACTTTATCAAGCACAGGCAATTTGAACTGAGGCAGAGACGCATTTTTAGAACCAAGGAAATAACCTGCAGATAAAATTCTTAAAGGCACAGATACTCAGAGTCACAGTGAATTAGTCTCGTTGACTTGGAATCTATAATATATAATAGTGGGTAATTTCAGTCTTCACTTCCCCTTCAGCTTCCAGCTAACTTTAGATAAAGTCCTTGGCCTCATGTGATTTGCTTGGAGTGGTGTTTCAAGGATGATGATATTTTTATTACCGCGCGTAAATAAATTATTTTCATAACTATTCATGACTTGCCCATTATTTTCTGTTTAATACATCATTACAGCTGCTCACCGCCGCTACCAATTTAACGTACCCGTAATTGCTGAGCCATCAATACGAAACCCATAAAATGAGCGGCCAAGCGACCACAAAATTAGCATGTCGCTAAAATCAAAGCGTCTGCGCCTATTTTGTATGCGAAAACCCGCGCCGCCAAGTCTCCAAATGCGCCTGGGCTGGCACCTAAAGCGGCACCAATATGGACAACATGGCCAGCGTGGTCAACACGGGCAACATGGAGTACACGAAGCGTACACGCACACCAACACACACACACGCGGGTACACTCCACCCTCGCGCTTGCGGGAGTTAATTTATGCAAGCGCTGCCGAGTGGATTTGAGCGTTTTGAGTTGTGTTTATAAAGCGCAAACGCGCGAACGCACAATTAAACGAATGGGAAGCACACAAATGAGCATTTGCTGAACAATTTTTCCATTAGGCTGCGCATGCGCATAAAACCAACTGAGAAATTACGTCCAAATTAATTTCTCGGCCATTACAACGAAGCGCAGCCACTAAATCAACTCCTAATTAAGAGTATCCCCGCATGATGGCCGGAAGTTGCGCTTAAACGCTGCTAATTGCCGCTAAATACAGCATTAGGCAGAGGCAGCGGCAGAGGCGCACAAGTGTGGAGAAGCGTAGCTGCCGGAGCCACCGGAGCCACATGAAGTCTACAGAAACGCCGACGCAATCAAAATTCCGTTAGCATGCGGCGTTGAAGAGTGTTGGCGGTGACGGGCCGAGTCGCCTGGCCACTTGACCAAGTTAGTGAGTGGCTGGGACGCAAATGGTCAAATTAGCTTGTAAGCGCTCAGCATGTGAGGCCCTAATAGAGGCGAGTGCCGCCACACTAAATGGCGTTAAATTCAGTTTTAATTTTAATTTTATTTACTTCTATTTCTTGTTTGGTCAGATAAGTTGCAACACGCTTCGCTGCATTTCAGCATATTCATTTGGTTTTTATTTAATCTTCTCTCTATTTTTGTATGTATTTTTTATTTAATTATCATTTCCCATTCGGCGGTGGCTGCTTTTACTGGGCGCGCTTTCTGAGAATTTGCCTAAATCAGCTTTCCGCTAAAGGCACCTTTCCCTATTCGAACACTGCCAATTAGCAGCAAATCAAGTGAAAACTAATGTGACCCCTGCACACTGAGTGCGTCGCGCTCATTTGCCACGAGACAAAAATGCAAATTTTATAATTAGTCAAAACTCGTGCTGAAAATCCTCACGGCTTAAATCCCACTGAACCTGAAACTCAACCGCCTCGCCGCAGCCGCCGCACAGAGTCCGAAAGTGCCGCACAGTGGCGCCAAAGATGCACGCAACCAATGCTGAAAATTGGTCCAAAGAACCTCAAAACCATTTGAAAGTAAATGAGATGTGGAAAGCCACATTTAATTGGTCTGTTTAAGGAGCTTTCTATATGCACATGCGACAATTCAATATGCAGGCTCTATTTGCTTGCTACCAAAAGGGGGAAACAGGCCGCTAAGAATCGTACAAATGAAACTAAGTAGTATAATCTAGTTGTTTCGTTTATATTCGATCTAGGCTGCCAATTTGTGGTAATATTAACAATAATAACAATCATCTGCATATTGAATTGGCACATGTGCTTCTACTAAATTCAATGTGCAGGCTTTAGCTGCTGGGAATACACCTCGCTAAGAACCGTAGAAAGGATCCAAACGAGTCTAATCTAGTAGGCATATATATTCAGTGAATAAAAGCTCAATTGAAAGTAATAATAAAAATAATCAACTGCATATTGAATTGTCCCATGTGTGCCTACTGAAACGCATAATTAGATCGAATCATTGCATGAACTCACCTGCCTTTTAAGGCTTGATCGTTATTCAAAAGTACGAGTAAAATCAGCATTGAATCACGATATTAGTTTGCTAATGATTTGTATAAAATCGTTCATTGACCACTCCCACCGCTCATTCTATACATACAAATAAACACTACAACCCACAAATCCGTTTTGCTTATCAAATGTATTTGGAGTGTTGACTTAAAACCCACAATAATCGTAAAGGAAGGGCTTAGACATAAAAGAATTTCAGAGCAGCTGTTCTAAATCTTAAGTGCATATATTTTCAGACATATTTATTTCGATCCGAGAAGAATATACATTACTCCACCTTCTCAAATATTCAGATACATATTAATTTCGTTCCGAGAAGAAAATCGTTTTGGGGATTTTGGGGATTTTGGGGGCTATGTTTCCTGATTCAACTCCCAACTGACAAGGTGTTCTCATTTATTTTTAGATACATGATTATTTCATTCAGGGAACAAAGTCAGTTCTTCTTTATTCGAGGGAGTTTGCAACCCATAAACCACTCCTGAGTTCGCGCCTGCTTAGAAGTTCTGGGGGATATGAGCCCGTGGCCCCACGATGGCTAGACTGGGTTGCTCGTCAACAGACCAAGGAGACGTATAGTAGTCAAATTTTACTCTAAGCAGGCACTGATTTAATACAGGACGTTTTTTTCCCAGTTTCCAGACTAAATTTACGAAGTTACTGGATTCCTTCCACCCAGACTAAAACGGGTGTTAGGCTCTCACTCCCTGAACACACTGGCGTGGTACGGAAAACTGGTTTGCATTTGATATTCTAACGTATGATAGTCACAGTCTGACTCTGCTCGAGTTCTTAGTCCAATTCTCCCTACAGCAATTATGGAATTGAATTCATTATAATTTTATTAGCTTTCATCTCTCATCTGCGTCACTGTGCAGCGCCGTTTGCTCCAGAATTAGGAGCAACAAAAATCGATTGACAAACGTACCAACACCGATCATCAACACTAGGCGCGCTCGTTCGCTTGCTGGCCAACAGAATAGCAAATCAAACGCTCGGCTAGCAACTGGCGGCACAGAGGGATGGATGAGTTATGCATGCGTTTGTCCGCCTGCTCGCCCGCTCGCCCACCCCTTCGACCCACAACTGCACAAAGGCGCATAGCGCTGAATGCGATCGCACTCGTTTGGTAAACTTGCGCCGCCTTTGATCTGTCAGCGGGCATCTAGGAAATGTTTGTCAAATTCATTGAACCGTTCTCATTGTTTTTGACATTCTTCGCTCTCACTGTCTCACAGTGGCGCACGGCATCCGTCTCGCTCGCTCGCTCGCTCGCTCTCTGTGTCTGTCTGTCGTGGCAGTAGTTTATCTTTGGAGTTGTTGTTGTTTTTGTTCTGCTTCTCGTTCTCGTTTGCGTTCTTGTTGGCTTCGTCGCTGTCGTTGTTGTTGTCGTTGTTGGTGTGTTGTGGGGCGGTGGGGGTTTTGTGCTGTACCGATAACTTTGTAGATATTTTGTTGCCCTTGAAGTGTGTGCGCTGGAACTCTTGGCTGAGCTGTGCTGTGCTATGGGCGGGTGCTGTGAGGTGAGGAGTAGCATCAATGCTACACTACACCATGTTATCTCATAAATGCATCATAAACGACTGAGCGAGGCGCACACAATTTTGTACGCGCGACACTTTAGCCAAAGGAGCTTTCAAGGAGCACCTCCTCTACCTGCGAACAAGACGAAACCACGAACAAAAACAATAACTAAGGCAACAGCAAAAACCCTGCTGCTAACAAAATTTCAATATATCATACACATGCGTTTGTGGTTGTTGTTGTCGTTGGCTGCAGAGTTGTTGGTGTGGCGCTGCAAGCGGAGGCAGACGGCACAAAAACTTCAAGTTTGCTAATTTCGCTGCAAACGTGTGCATCGTTGTTGTTGCTTCTGCTGCTTCTGCTGCTGCTGCTGCTGCTGCTGCTGCTGATGCTTCTCTTCTTCTTCAGCTGATACTTGCTGCTTGATGCTGGCGTTGTTGTTGTTGCTGTCTTTTGAAGATGGACAATCAAAAATCTTTGATATTTTTCTGGCGCCAAAAAGACGCTCTGCAGTTTTTGCTGCTGGCTTCACCATATCAACTTATTTTTCGTCTTCTTCCTTTTTTCTTCTCTCGGTTGTTGTTGTTTTTGCGTTTTTACTGTTTCGTTCTCATGCTCGCGCTCGAATGTGCAAATATGTGCGCATGTATGCGTGTTGCTTTTTTATACGCTTTTGAAATTTGGTTTTTCGTCAAAAGTTGGTCTTTATTTATATCGTCAAGTCGGGTATTTGATAATTATTTTAATCAAATTTTGGACGCAAACTTGATTGGCTGAATGAGGAGACAATTGTTCCAAAGGAACCAAAATCTTGCGTTCAACCAAAGAAGAAATGTTCTGGAATGTGTAATTTTGAAATAAATACACTTTTTCCCATTTGGAGGGGTACACCCTCAGGGCAATTAGTTTGAGAACTGTTTTGTGCTAAATGCATATGATTTTTCATATAAATACAACAGAACAATTTCCAAACTTATTTCTTCAGGTTTTTTTTGCTGCGAAAAGCTGGAAGCAAAAAGGAATGAGAACATTGGCAATAATAGCAATAATACTCCACAGTGGCATCCAATGCGTGCTTATGTTCTCTATTATGTTCATTGGTGGTCCTATATAATTCCAGAAAAACTGAAGGATGAGTTTTATTACATCAACCATGACCGCTTGAGTTGAGCAAAGTGAACCAAATCACGGAAAGAACTTTCAGGAATATCGCAAACTGATTTTGTTTTAGATTTAAGCAGAACAACAAAAATTCAGTGGCCTCCTTAGTCTAGACAAGACCTTAAATGTACCCCGTAAACAACAGACAACCTGGGAGTCGAGGATACGAGCTCCACCCATCGCATGATCTTCTAGTACTTTCTTCTAGTACTTTCTTCTATCTATCAACTCTACGAAGCTGATGCGTTGGTTGCTAGAACGCAGCTCTCAAAAACACTCAAACTTAAATCCAAGTTTCACAAAGTCAATTAATATTGTCAGCTCATTTGAAGTGGTTCATTGTACCACGCCAAAATTCAGTTCCTAGCGAAGAACTCTTCAAATTAATATAAGGTTCAGTTATGAAAGTTCCTTAAGGATTTTCGTTTCAACTGGAGACAGCTGTTTATCTCAAAAACGAGTTTCTCAAACAAAATGAGTCACATACAAAATGAGTTACTCATACAAAATAAGTTAATTATAAAAAAAGAAGCTGCTAACACAAAGCAAGTTACTCATAAAAAATGAGTGACTTATACAAAGTGAGTTAATGACACAAAATAAGTTAATGACAGAAAATGAGTTAATAATACAAAATGAGTTACTAATACAAAGTCATAAAATATTAGTTACTAATACAAAATGGCTTACTAATACAAAGTGAGTTACTCTTACGAAATGGCCACTCATACAAAATGAGTTACTCAAACTACATGAGTTACTCAAACAAAATGAGTTACTCATGCAAATTGAATTATTCACATAAAATGATTGCTTCATAAAGAATGAGTGTCTAATACAAAAAGAACCACTTCTACAAATTGAGTCACTAATACAAAATTAGTCACTCATACAAAAAATATACTCATACAAATGAGTTACGCATACAAAATGGGCTACTAATACAAAGTGAGTTACTTATACAAACTGAGCTACTCATATAAAGACAGTACTCATAAAAAATTAGTTACTCACACAAAATTAATGACAGTAAAAAAACAGAGTTACTCATACATGGTCACTGATACAAATTTTGTTGCTAATAAAAATGAGTTCCTCATACAAAATGTATTACTAATACGAAGTTACTAATACCAAATGAGTTACTATACAAAATTAATTTGTCATACAAAATGAGTTCCTCATCAAGTATGAGTAACTCATACAAAAAATTACTCAAAAAATGAGTTACTTACACAAATAAATATTCTGTATAATTTTTGAGTTCTTTCTCCAGATTTTAAAAATCTACACTTGGTAAGTAAACATCTGCCGCAACATCTTCCAGCTTCAACACCTCTCATAAAGGACACAAATCACTCCTGATAGGAAAAGAACTTCTTCATGACTATCAACCTTCTCACAGTATATCGATAGTTATGACTCACTACGTATTCCAGTTATTCGCACAGCCTTTGCAGACAAGAACCCTTGAAGTGTATTATGCCACACCTAAGAAAGCATTTTTTTCCCTAGTACAAGTGACGAGGAAACCACAGCTGGTCAGTATACAAGCAACTTGAACACATTCTGGACCTGGCCACACTATTTCCCCCTCTGATCTTACACACAATCAGCTCAGTGGAACGAACTTTATAGCTACGTACTGGAAATCAATTTTATTTCTACATCATCGAAGGATTTTCTATATGGTCATGCCTGAGTTTATAAACTCATATGCATATCCGAAGCCCCCAGAGTGCCACCACTTCACTGATTCCAATTATGTTGCCAGTTTCGCCAAAGTTGACAATTTCCGTTGCGCCTGCAGAGTTCCAGCGCAGATATTCGGCATCTGCATAGACAGGAGACACCAATTTCCACACGCAGCAGCAGCAGCAGCATCTCCGCTTTGATCCGCAACAGCCGCGTCAGCAACACTTTGGCCTGCTCCTTTGCGCATGTGTCACCCTTCGGGCCCAATTAAAAGGCAAAGCAAATTACGAGTATTTGAAATGTTTTTATCAATTAATTGAGTCTGAAACGACAATTTCAGCGCAAATACTCGAACTACGCTCGCTGAGGCAGATGCAGACTCAGATGAAGACACAGCACGCGGTGTTGCTGGCATTGGTGGTGGTGATGGTGCTGGTGGTGTTTGGAAGGGGGCTGCTTAACAGTAATCTGTGTGGTCTGAACAAGAGCAATATTTGTCGAACGTTATAAGAAGAATAAAAGTTGATCACTTAAGTTACTATGGAAGTGGCTCAGCCCCGCCAGGAGGAGCATATTTCTATGGAAACTTTCTGCTGAGGTGGTGACTCAAGTCAATGTGTCAAAAAGGGTTGAGTACGACAATAAATCAAAACCAAAAGTTGTCCAAAGTTCAGTTAATGAATTCAGAGGAAACCAGATAGGGTTCACATATAAATATTTGGAGGATAGAAGGTTCCTAAATATTTTTGAAGGAAGTATTCATCCCAATTCACCCCTTGTTGCACTTTTAGGGGTTCCCATATACTACAGAGGGACAGCAGAATTCTTTCATCTGGTAACCTTGGGTTGATTTGCATACATGTGATCTATTTTTCCGTCAGGAAACCTTGTGTACAATTTTATAGCTGCGATCTAAACCAAAGGAAAGTGGCAAAGTCCAACTTGGTCTGTTAAACGCAGTAAAACCTTATTAGCTATTTGTGTCTGCGGACGGATTACTGTCAGCTGGTGCCATTCACGCAAAATGTGATTTTAATTTTACGCTTTATGACAATTTGTCGACAGATTTCGGCACGTTGTGCGAGTACTGAGAGTGGTGCGACTAAATGGAAAATTTCCCCCTGTCCTGCTGTGCTGCAAGCGGCAAAATTCGCGCCCCCATGTTGACGCGCTCCATAAAAAAGTGCAGCTCAAACAATAAATCCGGACATCGCTCATTAAGCAGGCCACAGGCAGCCCCAGCGGCTCCCAAAGCTGCAGTTTCCCAACCAAAGGCCGCGGGCCCAAGCTGCTAGCGGCTGCAATTGCTCTCGTCTGGCAGGGGCGTTAATTTCAGCGGGAATTGAAATTTGTGCCGCCAATTGCTGTTGTGACATATGCCGCGTATGTGTTAAGTACACACTGGAAAACACACGCACGCACACTCCCACACACACATGCCAACGCACAGTTGACTATCAGGTGTGCGTGCACACCTCCAAAGGCAACCACAGTAGTGAACCTTTTGGCCTGTGAAAAGTGCCGGTTTGACCCCAGCTGGTCACACCTAAACGCCCAACTACCCAAAAGTGCGCTGCACTCAGTGGGTGGGGGAGGGTGCGGGTGACACACTTGAGCCGCGCCGTTCAAGTAATTTAGTGTTATTAGTTGAATTTTGAAGACATTTTGTTAAACTTTCACGGTGGCGGTGGCGGGGACCCTGTTTGTCCATTCACATAGTGCACGGGCGGGCAGCGGTAATTGCGTTAAAATTATCAATGTGATAACTTGTAAACTGCATGGGAGGCGGCCGCGAGCAGTAAGCCACTTAGCAGTGCCCAACTGCACCGCTCCGCACTGGACTGAACCGAACTGCGGCGCGCTATTAACGCATTAAGAATTTATTCTAATTGCATCGGCATTTAAGCATTAAAAATGCACCTTACAGTTCTGAAGAATTTGTGTGCAGGACTGTGCCGTTGGCTCCTGGTCGTGGGGGTGGGGAGGCGATTAGGCCAAATTATTTTGGCATTAATAGATTTACCACAATGTGAACCAGCTCAATAGGCACGGCGGCTTCGAGCACAGGACAATTTCCAGGACACAACTGACGGAATGACGCGTGGTTTTGTTGTTATAGTTGTTAATGTGGCTCTTATTATTGTTGTTGTTGTTGTCTACGCAATTTACCAAACAACTTTGGAAATGACAATTTTAATTTTCTTTCAATATGTCAGCGGTCATTTGACTACAGGCAATTTAATGAGTTTGTATCCAGCGATTGACTGGTTCATGGGGTTGGGAAATTATTGTGGTTGCCTTCTAGAAGGGAAATTAAAACTTTCTTACAAAGTAGCCCAATCAACTGCCAAACAATATTTACTAAGAACTTGGGTAGTGCACCATTCCATGATATGTCACAACCCATGAAGAGAACCCAGATGCCAGGCATATACGCTGAGTTTACTCGCATGGAGTCTTTGCGTTGCTGCCTACGGTAGTATAGATGCACGATACACGCTGCCTTTCGAACTGGAAATGATGTATAACGACAATTTCCAGGACACGATACAGTAAACCTCCAGTTAACGGGGAAGAATGTTCCTTTCCAAAACTTCGCTCATGTACTGTGGAATTTTGCCAGATTTTCTCAACTACTAAAGTCGAAAGTCGTTAATAAAACAATAACTAGAGATGGACTATAATCGATATATTAAGTCTCAATAATTTTTTATGAAATATCGCATATTTCTCTGCAGTATTTCTCTGCTTCCTGATGAACGATCTAGTAAGTCCGAAATATTATCTTCAACTGGGAATGAATGGACGATAAATTTATCAATATATCACATTTTTGGCTTATTTTGGAGAAGAATACTTCACAAACTCAGGCAGAAACAGATAATAAAATATATAATGGTCTATTATGATGTACTCAACTAGGCATAAGATAAGGTGCATAACTGACACTAGAGAATGGCGATATATGCATCGATATATGATCTAATCATAGTTAGCCTGAAAAGTTCGATATTTTGCTTGTAATTTCAGGGTGTCTGTACCCTGGCAGCTTGAGCCTAGTAGAGATTGAGTGATAGTCGATCGATGGAAGCTTGTGAGGGAGTGGCTAAGCATTAATAGGAATACTAAACAATTACCGACTGATATGAGGAACCGTCCAGAGAGGACTTACATATTTACACTGCAAATCGAGGCTGGCTCTAATATATTCCAAACTTAACCCATTATAATATTCTTACCTACAACTCTATGTACTTTTATTATACTCTTAGTTTCATCTGTCTAAGGCGTGGCTAAAACCGCAAAAGCAAACCGTCAAACCCATAAAATATTTTCTCCCATTGACTAAAATTGGTTTATGTTTTCTTTCTTCTTCCCGTTTGTTTTCTTCTTCTACGTTTTATTTCTTCTTCCCGCCTGTTTTCTGCTTTTATCCATTCTTTCTTCTTCCCACTTGTTTTCTCCTTCTATGCTTTCTTTCCTCCTCCCACTTTTTTCCCTTTGTGGTCACTCCTCAGCTTTTTCCTGGGAGTAGGCTCCACTGCCTCTATTCCTAATCGGTGGGGGTCTACCCAACCCTCTCTTCCTTATGAAGTGCTAAAAGATATATTAGGAGCTCTTCATACAAGGTCTGGGTCCCTGCTAAGGTTGCTGCATGAGCTTAATTCACACTTAATCTGCACTGCTATGGATCTGCCAAGCTCAGTTGCATGACTTTGGGGCTCTCCAGCGTCCAGTCGACCACACATCCTTTAATCGTCTACTACAGTCCACTATTCAATTGAGATCCCTTTCAAGAAACAGCGCGTAGTATAATTTTCTTTCAACTTTCAACTCTGCCCTCACTTTGGCTTTATATAAATGAACTTTAACCTCTGTGTGGCAGCTGGCTAACATTTTCAATTTTTCCCCATATCCAAGCACTCTGTGTTGGCACTTAACAGACCCGCCCCACTCTGGCCCACCTCTCCGCCAATAAATCTATTTACTGCTCTTTAGCCCGCTAACTCTGTAAATCGCGCTTTACTGATTGCGCCGACCACAACAACCACACACAAGAACAACACATCAACATATCAATAATTCAGAGCGGAGGGGAATCTAAAGGACAAAAACAGAGCTATCAAAGTTCCGTGGAGGAGGAGGGAGTAAGTGGAACAGTACTCCAGAGAGCTACCAACCTACGCCGTTTAGTTGTAGTTTTACAATTGTAAATTTGTTTTAGCGCCTCTGCTGACGGCTGCAAACATACACCAACAGACACATACAACAACAACACTCCCTCTCACACCGTACACTCGCACACAGGAACACACACACACGGACACGTGGTCTATGCAGTTGCATTACGCGTCCTTGTTACAACGTTTTGCCTTGCACACCCTGGAAAACTTTTGATATCAACATAATCAAAGTCAAAATTGTTGTTGGTGTTGGAGCTGTTGTTGTTGGTGTAGTTATTATGATTGTTGTTGTAGTGTGGTGTATGCAAAGTTGCAGTGGACGAGCTCCGAAGTGCATGGAAAACTATTTAAAACTGTAACACTTGTTGGCTGACTAGCTGCCGGGCTGCCGGGCTGCTTGGCTGGCGGGCTGTTCGGTGCTGTGCTGGGCCCACTCACGCCGCTGCCCTGATGCATCCGGGAGTTTCTGTAGTGCTCTAAAGCGGGACTTGCCAGTGCGGCACTCGAAACTTTTCTCACTCACTCACTCAGTGGGCATTTTTTGTTCTGTTTATTTATTTAAATTTTTTATTTTCCCTTCCTTTGCTGTGGAAAAGTGCAGAAATTTTGTTTAACTTTGGTGTGCGTTGTGTTGGCGCTGCCATACCGCGAGACGCCTTCGAGACGCTCGAAGTGCTCAACTTGTGCGAAACTATTTCGAAATATTCAAGCAAGGATTTCCCTGCTGCTTTCCATTTTATTCCAATTTAAATTTTTTCCTTCCTTTTGTGCGCTTTTAATTTAAATGAATTGAAGTGAGCGCGGATTTGCAAGGCAGCTCGGCTCATGCGAGCGAGTCTAAAGTGGGCGGCTGTGAATATGACGGTGAATATGGCTGTGATTAAAGGCTGTGAATGTGTCTGTGGCGGTGGCTGCTTGCGTTAAGGTGCGTAAATGTTGACTTAAGTACTCTTCACTTACGAGTGTGGAAGATGCAGGAAGATGCTCAACCAGCGAGCCAAACAGACAGACACAGACACACTGCTGAGGTGTGAAGCTTAAAGCGCCTTTAAATATGCTCTTAAACGCGGGTTGCTCTACGCCGCTGTTTCATTGTAATTTTCTGGAATTTTTTTCTTTTTAATTTCTTTTTTCCAAATCGGAGCTCAGCAGTTCCCCACTTGAGGCATGTTGCTCGCTCACCCACTTACGTGCCAATGTCACACGCACACACAGAGGCACACACAGCCACACAACTGCTTGCTGCAGAGGACACTTTTTCGACTCATTCAAAAGTGCTGCGAAGATTCAGCCCACCAAAACTGACACAAGTGACAGTGTCGAGCACACGTGCTTAAGTAGCTTTCTTACAGCGTCAAAAAAAAATTACAAAAAATTAGAAAAGAACGTGGAAAAAGGTCCTGTTACTTATTTCACACTTGGGGGATGCGATTGCATCTACGCAAGGCAATTTTTCAGCTCCTTTGAGGTCGTTGCAGATGTTTGCTACTTTTGTTGCAGACTTTAAGAATAAAAATTATTTATACTGGAAATTCATTTTTTCCTTATTTTGAACGGTTCCCTGCGACGTCATGGCGGCAGCTGGGCAGGACCAATTTAAAGAAAAGAGATTCATAAAAGTCCAACAAAGCGGTTGGGTATGCAACAGGCGCCGATTGCAAGCGGCATATGCTAATGACCTTGCGATTTATAAGAAGGTCAAAGCAGGAAATGCTGGGAAAGAACTCAAAAGACACCGAAATGGATGAGGTGAGATGATGAGGAACAAATAGAAGGAAAAGGGTGGCTATTAAGCTAAGGCGGAACTTTGACACACAGCATATACTCTGTGACTCTGTGGTTGCTGTTGCAATGAGGATGAATAAATGTTGAAGAGCACTGAGAGCAAAGTAACTCAAACAATATGGGGAAGACAGAGCAAAAAGATCAGGATAAATGCGTTACCTGTAAGACTCTATAAGCTGAGACTGAAGAACAACAGAGACCAGAGTGGCATAATTTGATTAAGACTACCCACTCCCTTGAGCGCATATTTGATCTCCATTAGTTGTCGCACTAAAGCCGCCCCAAGGGATACAGCAACGCATTCATTTTAAGCACTGCTTTGGATAAAGCTGTACTTGGCATTTAACTGGAAATGCCAATAATTTATTTTTATTTTTTTGATCTTTGGCAACTTCCTTACCAGCAAATGAGGCAAACACGGAGAGAACACGGACGCATTGATTATATTGATTTAAATTTATGATGAATACAATCCAATTAGGAAAAGAAGGAAGTGGGACGCCAATAAGAGATAAGTGGATTACTCTGAATTCGCAGCCAGTCTTCAATGTAATGAGACTCCTCAAGAAGATTCGAAGTCAGTCTACACATCGAAGGAGCAAAGAGACTCTTTCAAGACAATACGAAGCCAGTCTTCGTACAGCTGGAGTAATAAGACTACTATAGGAGGATTCGAAACTAGTTTACGTAGAGAAAAAATAAGATACTCTCACAGAGGTGTGGATGCTCTACTAAGCCTTGAACCAAGGCACATACGCATATAGGGAGTCGCAGAAAACCAAAGCAAAGTCTTTAAAATAGGAATTAATGTTATATGTCATCTTTAGATCTTAAACTGGATTCCTTCTGCAAACAATAGGGTCTAATTTCATATCCAAATTAAATCCATTCTTAATCTAAGTCAAAAACTATTAAGTTTCCATCCAGGCAAACAGCTCCGATATCATTCAATAAAGACGCTCAAAATTGGTCCAAAATCTCCAATCAGGGACTAGTATCCATACTAAGCAGTTGTGAACGAGGATGATCAAAATAAACACTAAAATCTCCGCTGATGGCTAAAATCCTCAAAGGGGCTGAAAATCTTCAATGGGGTCTACAATCTTCCATTGATCTAATGATGTAGGAACCTGACCGATGGAACCCAAATGACAACACTACGCGAATTAGCTCTGTTCCCAAATGAATCTTCGTGCAATCAACGTAATTACAATAAAAATTCTCGTAAGAAAACAAAGAAAAGAGTTTATCAGTCAGTAAAAATGTAATTGCAACAAAATTTACAATACATATCAGGACTAGAAGGACGTTAATCTTTAAAGCCCCTGACAAATTAGAATAAGCTGACAGTCATGTGAGGTTGAAGGCAATGGAAATACTCCTACCGTGGCAACGAACTAACAAACAACCGGATACGAATGTTTGACGAGGAGCTTGACAATTGTGGACCCCCTGGATTCTGAAAAATGGATATCTTAAATACATTTATGAAATACTCGTAGGCTCTTATAAGAGCACAAAAAATGTGGATCAGGAAACTCCACAAAATATCGGTCATTCCAGTAGAAAAGGAGTTTTACTTCTGAACACAGTAAAGCCGAAGACTCAAAACTATTTGAACATTATGGTATGAATCACACAGTCATCATGAATCATGATAATTCAGACGACCATTTCCTCGTTGAGGAAGAAGAAACATTGAACATATGCAACCACATAATCTCCTTAGAATATAATATAATAGAAGTGGGGTAGGCCGGAGGCATATATAGCTATAAGCCTGGAATAATAATGTCCTTTCTCTTGCATAATATTGAGTCAATGAGAAAGTGTGTATTGGAGACAAAATACCATTAGAAATTTCAGTTGCTGCGCTTCCTTTATATGCTGAGTACGTTTTTCAGCCCCAGAGAAGCCCAAGGGTATACCACAGGCCCTCAGGCTGGCAGTGCTAGAGACGCCTCCCCGATCTATGCCCTTCTCAATCCTCAATTTTCAATTGGACTACATTGTTTGCTGTGACGCTCTGAGTGCTCTGTTCACGCACCTTTGCACTTTCTATACAAATTATATGCAATCTTTGAAGTCGGTAATGACGTCACTCACGATTTAAATTTTAATCACTGCCACTAGACAACAAGTAGTCGGCGTCTTCAGTTAACAGTTGCCACATCAACTGCGCAACAATATTGCAACAGAAAAAATGCAGTTTTGCGAATTTGTTTCTCTTCTGCTGCTGCTGGTGCTGCTGTTGCTGCCACACGCTCAGCAGCACAGCTGCAAATTACGCTGGAAATTGCAGTGGAAATCACGGAGCATAAAATTAAAGTGAAACAACACTCGCAGAATGGAATAAAACGCAAGACGACTGCATTTAGCGCCTCGCAACAAGCGTTCATGTCAATGCGATTCAATTCAATTTAATTGGATTCATTTTTCTTTCCATTGTTTGAAAAATGCTCTAAAATGTAATTAAATTGTAAACAGAGTCGCGCTGCATTAATGTTGTTGTTAAATGCAATATACACTGCAACAACAACAATGACTGCTACCAGCAACCAACAACAATAGAGTAGCAACACAGCAGCCGCAGTTAAAAACGTAATTAAAACGAAGTTAAATTGCAGCAAATAAAAAATAAAATAAATTCAAAAAGAATATAAAAAAAGATTGGAAAAAAAATCGTTAAAATATATAAAAAATATAGTTAAAACATGATTGTTATTGTAATTGTTGTTATAGTCAGAGCCACCATAATCGTGGTGTTGTTGTTCAGTATTATGCAGTCCGCCAGTGGTGGCAAGTTAGATTGGCACTGTCCAAGACTGCAAATCGCGTGCTTGAGTTACGAAGCTGTCGTCACTTTTCCGACTGGGATAGACTGGTGATGAGAGACCGGAGAGCGGAGAGTGGAGACCGGTACCGGTACCGGAGACCGTACAGCGGAGACCGGAGTCGAGCGACCGGAGACCGCCTCAAAGCAACACTTCTGGGGCGTTAATTAAAACAAAAAAACAGATGATAGATTAGACAATACCAGGCAGCAATAACAACACCAACAACAACCACATCAGAAACAACCACAATAGTAACAACAACAAAATCAGCTTCACATAAGAACAATGGAAATTATAATAAGCAATTTAATCTTGCGCGAAGTGTCGCACGTGTAAATTGGAATTAAATATACAAAAAGCGCCAACGAAATAATGAAACCAGAAGTTTTCCACGCTAGCAGAGTGGAAGCGCACAAATCCAGGAGAAACCTTATACTAGCAGGAAGCTGAAATCGTCCAAAAGTGGGCGGAAGCCACGTTATTCATACAGGGGCTCCAACAGAACTGCTTCTCGCACAAGCAAGAAACACAGCAAAGCACAAACGGGGTCTGAAACGGTGCACTGTCCACCGAATTAATATGGAGGAGCATAGTATCCAAAATAACCACCAGAACAACAATCAGCATAAAGGTGCAGAGTAGCAAAAAGGAGAAACGCCAACAGTAACAGAACCCAGTATATTTGCAACAGAAACTATAAACTTTAACGCTAGAAAATGCTTTCTGTTGCTGTTGCCGTTTCTGCTTTTTGCTACTCTGCACCTTTATGTTGAATGTTGTTATAGGTATTTTGGATCCTAAGCTCTTCTACCCTAGTTCTCTGGGAAGTTTTGATAGAAACTAGAGATAATCGGCAATCAGGAGTTTCCTGGATACACAAAATTTACCACCATTTCTCCACCTATTTGGGGACAATTTGGTAGAATTTATCCTAGCTTTAATTCTTGAACTAATGATATATCCCTAAAGATTCCTGACCATAAGCTTGGCTCCAGTCTTAATGAATTCAGTGAATTATTTCAGCTTCGAAGTATTACAATTAACAGTAGAAGAAATTCTCTCAGCAAGTTGTTGTTATTTTTTTGTGGCCTTTCACGACAATCTCAACTTTTTGGGCATCGCTGATTCAAAGAATTCTGGGTCCAAAGGACGCTTCTCTGTCCAAAGGATGCTTCTACTATCAGAGTCTGTGAAGTTTACCAACTTTCATGTGTATATATAAAAGTGGCACCTCAGTGAAAGCGTCAGTCACCAGATAACCACACGTTAAAAGCAGTTCAAATCATGGAATTTCTGCTCCACTCCTTGAAATACTGCTCCATTCTTTGATTTACTGCTCCACTCCTGGAATTCCTGTTCTACTCCTGGATTTTATGCTTTATGTTTGGAATTTATGCTCCCAAATTGTGAGAGTGGGAATAGGTAACTAAAAAATTACTGTAAATAAAATTTTCTGAGGACTTTTTCGAGTCTCTGATTAGTCTTAGTTGGTGTGAAGCAGTCTCGCAAGATCCTTGAAATAGTATTATATTATTATCTGATAGGGGAGTAATTTTCTAAGCGCCTCTAAGCACAGAACAGAATAATATGCACATATATTAACAAGGAGCAGGAAACCTGAGTAATATTTTTGAGTCTTCTGAATATTCTGTGTTAGATTGTGAAGGTCATCTTGACTTAGTAGTCATCCAGTGCCTCTGAAATAAGAGACCCCAACAAAGCTCCAGATCTCTCACTGCATATCTCCAGATAATTATCATTATTCGTTGAAATTCTACACGTATTTTTAAACCATATTTTAATAGGTCTGCAAAGGATTGGAAGAAAAATGAGCAATACCACGAGACTAAAATACATAATCTCTGATAGAAGTCGACCACAATCCAATATAATTTTGTGGACTATATCCAAATAATAATTATATACCTAGTAAATTGATTTTGCCGCCATCTCCGATAGCCCTTAAATTATGTAAACGATTTTCATCTATATCGACATTCTTTCAATACTGTAGAACCAAGATTCAAATAAAATATAGTTCTCGTATTTAAATCCTTCAGCTCAGCACTCAGGGATTTAGAGGGTCTTAAAGAAAAGCATTCCAGTAAAGCAAAAACTGAAAATATTATAGATCAATATTATTCCACCCAAGTGGATAGTTCCGCTCTTCAAAACTCTGGCCACAATGAATCAATGGTAATTTTGATGGTATTATAGGCTGAAATATATTATTCCGTCATGGAACGTCTCCATTCGATGACGAATTTAGGTCTACTCAAGTACTTTGTTTGTATTTCAATATATTTGACCTCAAGCCAAGGTCAAATGCAGGATATATGATTTTTTCACTTAAGCGCTTAAAGCGAGTGGAATATTTTTTTTTTTTTATCTATTTAGTTATTTGAAAGAGTAATAATTATATACAATTATTTCACTTACGAGTGGAATATATTTTCAACAAAATACAGTCTACCAAAATTAACCCTAACACGCCTCCTTAAATCTTGTCCTATTATTCACTACACCACTTTTCCTGGCTTGAAGACGACAGTGTTAGAAACCGCGGCAAACTTGCAATTTTCTCGTAGGAGGCGTGGCATCGTTGCATAATGCGACTACAAATATTAATAGCCCCGCGCAATTTCGAGTCACATACGCAAATGAAGACCTCAACGACTTTCTACTGAGAATTTAGAATTTAAATCTGCCTCTGACTTGGAAGAACGAATTTCTTTGATATGTTCCGAGCTTTGTATTAAATCACTTTAACCCTTACTTCACTTAATTCACAGTAGACACAGTGGCCCAACAGCTGTCCTTAGATAGACCAACAGCAGATTACAGATTTTCCGAGCTCGGCGCCTTAAATCGCTTTTTCCCTGCTCTACTCTGAGGTGAGACAATTGGGAAGGTTTCAGATATATTTGCAAACAAACTTCGAAGTAGACTTGCACTTCTGTTGTGAACAGTCCATCCACCACTCAGCAGTGGACCACAGGAAGTGTAACCAAGCTGGAAGTCTCAGCTCAAAGTGACACCTCAGAAAATTTAATTCCTCCCTCTAAAACCTCTGAAAAACCCATGAAACTGAATTCACTTTAAAACTGCACTTGAATCAGTTTCCTCCCTTGTCCTATGAGGAACCCAGTTGTACTCCCCACCTAGACCTCTGTTCACTTAGTAGTCCTCAACTCCCGCTCATCTTTTATGGTCTGACAAGGGCTCAAAACCCCACTGCAAAATTTTAGAACAATTTTCCACTAAATTTAATTTCTCCCTTGTGGTGCTCAGAAACTGCCACGCATCAAATTATCTGAAACTAAATTTGTTGACACTGGACTGCATTGGGTCAGGACTGCTCAGCAGGCATTTATTTACATTCACTTGGCCCAGTTCACTTGGCCCACTTCTCTCGGCCGATTTTTGCAATTTGCCGTCGGCAAACAGGGTTTTGGCCTTTGCCACACTTAAATAGTTTAATATTTGTTTTTGTACTTACCGCCCACTTTTGGTGATGACCATCTCCGTGCCCAGCTTGTGGAATTTCTCCCACAGATCCTTGCCCTCGAGCGTCACTTTCGGATCGTCGACGACGCCGTCGTCCTCGGGTTGCAGAGCACGCAGTGGCCGCATCGCCGGATGCAGCTGGTGCGCCACGGCGGAGGCCAGCACGACGTCCTCGGCGGTGGTGTAGGGAGTGCCGAGCGGGTGATGGGCGTGCGGATGGTGTGGGTTGAAGCGCAGACCGCCGGGATAGAGACTAGGATGCGGTCCAGCCGGACTCCCAGCCAGGGCAGCGAGCGCGGCCGCCGGAAAGTACGGCTGCTGAGGCAAGTGCGGCCCCAGCGCAGGGTGTCCCGGCACCGGGGAGTGGTGCGGGTGCTGCGGAGGAGGTGGCTGCGGCGATGGATGCGGTTGTAACGAATGAGCAGCGGCGCCGTGCCTGGCCGGATGAGCCGTCGGCAAATTGTTATTGTTGTTGTGGTTGTTGTTGTTGTTATTATTGTTGTTGTTATTGCTGCTGTCGTTATTATTGCTGGTGTTGTTTGATTTGCTGCTTGTACTGCTGGTGGTGTTGTTGTTGTTCGCGCTGCTGGGTGACAGCAAAGGCGGCTGCTGGCCGCCAACTGGCGAGGACTGGCCACCGCAGGTGAGCTGCTGCTGTTGCAGCGCCTGGTGCTGGCCGGGCCCGGACGTCAGCTGTGCCAGATGCTGATGGGGAGACGCGGCAGCCGCAAGCACAGTGCCGCTGACGTCGCCGGACGTTGAGGTCTGATTACCCGCCGTCAACAGCGACGAGACGCTGAAGTCAGTGGGTCGGGAGAGCTGCAGAAATGGATGATATGCCATCCCATTTGCGAACCTGGCGAATGGATCCTCAGCAGACTGATGAAGCAACTCCTGGACGTCGTATCTCATTACATTACAATTATGGCTATGCGCACACCAACGAAACACACTCGCCTGCGACAAAGGCGCTCCAAGCAATACTCTGGACTTGGGCTCGACGGATGGGCTTGGGAGCCTCACTTGGTAATTGGGTGAATGCGGATTTGTTTATGTTTTGATTGGGTTTTTTTCCCGTTTGGAAATTGCACTTTTCTCGCACTTCTCTTGGGTGATTTTTGCAGCTCGTGGCTGAGGTTTTTTAGATATTTCTTTTTATTTTAACAAATTTTTGCGTTCTTGGACACTTTTCACTGCAATGAAAGGGAGTTTGAAACTTTTCACATCACAGCTCGAGACTCGGTTGGGTTTGCTATGCTAATTGGCGCTTAATTGGAATTTACGTGGGGCTGAAAGCTACGCTCAGCGGCCCTACACTGCAGCCCGCATGCGACGGAGCAGAAGCGTCAAAACAAGAAGAAGCCAGAAGGAAACACACACGTCGAAACACAGTACACACTCTACACGATATTCACTTCACGCCGGTCGCTACCAAACTGGAAAATACACACACGAGTCTGAGCGGCGCAACCCCAAACGCAGAGCAACGCACACCAGCGCAGAGCAGAGCAGCGCTGCAACAACACAGCAACACGAGCGTACCAACACCACGCCAGAACCAACGCACACAACGAAGCCGTGAGAGCCAGTCGGAGAAACTGCAGCCAGAGTCTCCCAATTAGAAACTCAACACAAGAGGCAGAACGAGCGCGAACACGACTGCGTGTGCGCCTGTGTTGGTAGTGAATCGGGTTTTCTGCGCCAGTGTATGGAAACGCGAGAGTGTGTAAAGCCGGCAGCGGCAATGGCAGCGGCAGCGACAGCGACAGTGACAGAGGCGATGGAAGTCTGACAAAAAAGTGACAAAGCGGTAAGACTAACTACGCCAGTGACACCAAACACCGTTGGGGCCAAATCAAAGATAGCTCAGCACTGGCTCGGTTGTTCTGGGTAGGTACGGAGCGGTGTGGTGTGGTGTGGCGAGGAGATGGCCGCCCTAAAGCGAAGTTGGCATATTGTCGCCTGCACGAGGTGGCGTCACAAAAGAGACAGCATTACAGGCCAGAGCAGGTGACTAAACTCAAAGAAGATGCACGACATGCTCAGTGGCGGTAACAACACCAACAACAACTACAACTAGAACAGCGCCAACGACGACGACTCCGAAGTCTCCTGTGCACGTAGCCAAGGCTGGTGACAAATTCTCACACGTTAGTTGACAAGAAACATTTGCACCTTAAGTGGCTGAGCGCGCAACAGAGACAACAAGAGGCCCACAATCTAATAAGAAGCGACGTTGTAGTGTTGTTGGGCGGCAAGCAGATTATCCTGCAGCTAAAAATACGCAGCGACAGTAGCAGTAGCAGTGGTAGTGTCAGCAGCTGGCGACACAATGCGACAAATTCTTCGTCTGCGCCGTGGTGACAAACACTCGTGTGGTGGCAGCACCGTGAGTGCGAATGAAAGGGCGCCACTCATACACACACTCGGGCCGAGCCGAGAAGGCGTTATGGCGCTGTGGGTAAGAGGAAAAGAACAAGACGCTGCTTCTGCTGCTGCTGCTTCTAATATGAGGGCTTCGCCAGAGAAGAAAACAAAACAACGCTCAGCAAACAAACGAAACAAGAGCACACATACAGATACACATTCACACAAAACTTAAACACAAACTCAAACTGCAGTTGCTGCTTGCCTGCCTGCTTGGATGGCTGGCGTCACACGTTTGTCCGAGGCTAATGTGAGAAGAATGCGAGTGCGAGCGAGTTTCAGCGTGACAAGTTTAACCACAAACACACACACACGCGCGGCGCACATACGCTTACTCATATAGCAAACGAACTGCAAAATAGCACACCACGCCACGCCATGGCACACAACACAACAGAACACAACACCACACCAGGCCATGGCGGAGCGCTGAGCAGCGCATTGCGAGTGCGACAGGGACAGTGCTGAGACGAGACGACACATCAAACAAACGACACAGCAGACACTCGCTAAACAAAGCTAAGCCAAGAAAACAAAGCAAACACCAACACCAACAACGCCGACACCAACACCAACATCAACACGAGCACCATCAGCGCCTGAGACGAGCGCACAAAAAAGGCAAAAACTGTATCAGAGCAATAACAACAACAACAACAACAACAGCAGCAACAACAAGAAGAAGAAGTGTAATAAAAGTGAGCTGAGCGTCCGTTCTAATGCGTCGCACTCAAAATGGTGTGATGATTTAAACTTCTCGACCAACCAGGCGCGGGGCACGCAGTGTTGACAGCGGCACACACACAGGCACGCACATTAACACCCTCCGCACAGCATGTGGAGCCAGCTATGGTTGGTTAGTTAAGCGGCCGCGTAGCTGGAGCAAGCAGAGAATCGTCGGATGGATGGACGGACAGGCAGTTGCCGTTGTTGCTGTTGTTGTTGTTGATAGAGCTCTGCGGATGACGCTGGCTGAGATGGTGAGACGGCGACAGAGCCGGTGACTGGTGTCAATTTACACGCGGCATTTGCACACATAAAGCATGAAACCTCATTTGGTAAATAAAGTCGTGTCGAAATGGGTTGTGTCTGTGTGATTTGTGTTGGTTTTGCGAGCGGACAGAGAGCGGAGTGTGAGGTGGGGAATTGGGTTGTGGTAAAGTGAGGTGAGTATGTTCTTTGATATGTTTGGTGGTTGTTGTTGTTGTTGTCCTTGCAAATGAAGCTGCAAACTGGGAAACTGGAAACTGAATTAAAAGCCGAAGTCACCACGGAATTGAGCTCAGAATTTTATGGTGTGGTCGTTGTTGGTGGCGTTGTTGCTGCAGAGCAGATAACCATGGCCATAATAGAGATGTGGGAATGAATGGCTTTAAATGAACTATGGGCGAATACCGAATATAAAGAATTGTTATGAAGAAGATTCGTATTAAAAGGTTACATGGAGTTGCTGTTAATGTAATCATGATCACGACAATAGTGGTGCATAAGTGCGATCTCTCAAAATAAC
Organism: Clusia tigrina; assembly: GCA_920105625.2. NCBI lineage: Eukaryota > Metazoa > Arthropoda > Insecta > Diptera > Clusiidae > Clusia > Clusia tigrina. The sequence continues at coordinate 122,530,307 of OV050033.1, forward strand.
CATAATTAAAATCTTTCATACGGAACTTTTTCAGGGAGTAGAGTAACAAATTTTAGTGAAATTTCAAACCAGATGAGATTCAGTGGTTTAAACTTTGCAGTTGGTTTGAGAGAATGTGCTGCCAATCTGCCAAGTTTTTATCAAATATGCATTCGGATAAGAAGAAAGTGAAGTGATTCTACTCACTTAAATTAAGAATCCAAGTGTTATTTCTTTAAAACTTCGTTGAATTCTTTGTTTGTATGGAATCTTTCCTATAAATTCGTGGAATTTTAAAAATAAAGTGGGTTAAAAATTGTCGAGGTAATTGGTGCGACTCACACAAAGCGTTGAGAGGAGTTAACTGTGATAATACTTTATATATATAATTCACTCAGCTTCTACAATGTTCCACAAGACTTTTCTTGGCACAAATTGTTTGGTTTTTAAAAAATTAGTGTGGATTTTATACTAGAGCCGATGGAAAGCCCGAAACTGATATCAGTTATGGGTGCGTTGACCAAAATATATAAAACAAGGATCACTTCTCTCTTCATCAATATGTGTAGTAACCAGAATAATCACTGTACTGACTGACTGTGCAAGTAATAGCTGGCCCTCGGCATATTGAAAGGGCCAACTTCACATCACTAACTTTGACTTTAGCGGACTGAACTGCCGGCAGACATCATTTCTGACCAATTTTTCCCCGAAATACAAAATTACTCCTGTGATGCAATGAATTGTAATATAATGGTCAGAGGAAAAATGGTTGCTCTGTTGTCATATACAGAAAATTTGGCATGAAATTTGACATTAGTAGCAAAAGTATTATAAAAGAGAGTATTGATTGATGAAATAGAACAATCGTAATTATTACAGTAGCTGAGTAGGGAGAACATAATAGCTGCTAAATAGCAGCCTATCAGGGGTATCATATCAGCCTGACTAAGAGTGAAGTCAAGGACAGTCGCTCAACGGAACTAATGTTCGCCTAACTGAACTACTGTGACTGATTTTGATAAGGTGATTCTATAATAATTGGATAGCATTGAAATTTTGTGCAAGTTTAGAGTCCAGAATAGCGGAGGCAGAAATCTTCGCTACAAGGATAAAGGTACATATGTCGGCGTATTCATTGCTTAGTTCTTAAGCTCTGTCCTTTTCCATGCAAATTAGTCTATAGAAAGTGTGAGCATTCGTCGCCCGATTTTGACTGAAGGGAAAATATATACGAATAAATATATATAAGAATAAAATATATAAAGACATCACTGCAACCTGTCCTTTTGAACATTTGTCTATATTCAATAGGCTCCACAAAGTTTGTGTATGTAGCGTACATAAGCTATAAAATTGGGAAAGAATTGCAATTCGTTTGTAAGGTCCCTAAAGACAACAGTAATCGATCTCCTAATTTTAAGTATAAATCTGAGTATATAAAAGCAGTGACCGATTTTAACGAAGAATTCAACCTGCCTTGTGAAAGAAATGGAATTGTAATTGGCAATGAAAATATCGAAGATTACGAAGAGAGTTTCATTATCATTAAAATTCACGATTCCACTGAAACTGAAGCTTAATTAAAATGAACTGTTCAATGCTAATGAAATTTAACGTTAATTATCAGTAAAATTATCAAACTAATGATATTGTTCTTTATTTAAAACCAACGTTTCCAATGCTATCACAATATTGGTTACGAATACCATTAGAATCATATTTTACAATGAATTTTATTCCTAGTCCCACTAAAATGACGAATGGCAATGAAATGATTCCCCAACTAGCGTCGGGAACTCAAAAACCTTCCTGCAAAGCAACCCAATGGTCAAAAGTTACTTCGCATACCCGAATAATCGCTCTGACTACCCATGCCAGAGCGCACATCCCTGGCCGCTGCCTTGGCCAAAGTGATCCGCATGTGGGCGCCTCGAAATTGGCCCAATGTTTGCCGTAATGGGTGGTGGCAGGCTGCTAGGGGGTGGCAAGGTTTTTCGTTCTTTGTTTTTGGCTGCAAACAATGCTGCAGTGTTAATGGCAGCGGCTGCTGTGTGAGTACATAAAAATTATTCGAGAGCATTTTCACACTTACGACTAGGGTACGAACAGGAACCTCGTTGAGAGGGGGTCAGCGGGTGGTAGGAGAGGCTGCTGAGTGTGTTGCGCCGCTTAATGGCTCAGCGAAGCGTGGCTGTGCGCTGCGACGCGTCTGTAAGTAGTTCGCGCGTATACATAATTTATAAGCAAATCTTATATATGCACACACACATGCATGCATATAGACGAGTATACAGAAGACACATACACAGACTCAGCTGCACTCGCTTATTTACACTTCCACTGGCTCTGGCACTCATACGCACAAGAGCCGCTCAGTTGGCGAAGGACGACGTCTGCTGTAAGTACGGGCGACTTAATCCAATTAGATTTCTGTGGCGCATGGGTGGGTGTGTGGATGTGTGGGTGTGTGGCTGTGTAGGTATGTGGGTGCATATGAGCCCGTGTGTGTGTGTGAAATGTGCAAGTTTTTGCATTCAAATTGGAATTTTTACTATTAGCATACGGCAAATGTTTGCTGAGTGGGTGGGTTTGTGGTGGATTTGCTGAAAATTTGCTGGCGTTATGTGTTCACAGCCTCTGCAAACCGCAGCCGGCGTCGTCGTAGTCGTCGCTGCTGCTGCTGCTATTGTTGCTAGAGTCGTTGTTGTTTAATTAACTTTGCACTTGCTGCGAAAAAGTTAATCAGGATGTGTGAAAAACAAAGTGCATTTCATGCATTTCCAACACTCACTTAGGCTGCCGGTTTATGAGAGCGGCAGCAGACTTTCGTTTCGTGAGGCCGTAGCTGGTGGCAGTGGCACTGCTGGGCGGCCAACTCTACACTCATAGTTCGAGTTGTTTGTGTGCCGGCCGCACATGGTCTGCAGTTATTTGGCAAATAATATTGCAGCACACCAGCCGAATGGGCGTGAAGTGTTGTTGCAACATTTTGCCACACACACACACACAAATGCAAGCATGTACGTGTACGCGAGTAGGTGTTGCGTATTGTTGTTGAGTGGATTTGCTTTATTGCACAAGTAAATCTGTCGAAATCCGTTAATTTGCCAACAACAATAACAACAACTATGACGCTTCATTGTTTGCAGGCAGTTGGAAAGTTAAGGAAATAAAAATAGTTCATAAACGGGTGTTAAGAGACGTCATTGTGGGAAATATTGCCAGGACTTGGGATTAAAATTCAATGTCATAGTTCAAATATGAAGTCCCTCGGGTTTGAGAGCTGAGGCATATCCTTAAAGTGTAGGGTTGGTTCAGATGAATAAGGCATTCACATATGTGATTTAATAATAAAGCTATTTTAGCATCTAGATTGGTATAAAAGTAGTTGTGAATCTCGCAGAACAGCCTCGAACGAAGTTTAGAAGTATCTCAGGAAGCATAATTATATACTTCATTTTCTCTTCCCTTGTTCGGACTGTGGAGAGCAGGACAACCTGGAATTTGTTTAGGTTTCCAGGTGGTTTAAGCCCCCATCAATTCACAAATTCGTACGAAAGTGATACCAAAGTAGCACTAACTGCGGAGTATAGACCTTAGAAATGTTAGAGAATAAATATAAATGTTAGATAATCACCTGCTTGGAGTATGCGAACCGAAGATGGACATTAAATTGTGCGAGTATATAAATTAAAGAACCAATTGCTTGGACCACGAGTAGTGACTGGAGAAGTACTTGAAACGGCACAACAATTACAAGAGGAGATTTTGCAATGTTCCCAGCTATTTTTGCCTTTTACATGATATGATTATGTGAGAGTTTCTTTCAAGAAGTTGGCCATTTGATAGCTCACCACGAGTAACTTTATTAATTTCAGGATATAAATGAATGAATGTATTGGTTCTGCGTTCAGTGACCGCAAAGGCCTTAATAATCTTAAACAATTTTTTTTTAATTCATAAAAAATACATGTTTGATGTCAATTTGGAGTACATAGTTGCGAAAATTAGTTTGCTTTAATAGTGCAAATCACTGGATTGTGTCAAGTAGTAGAAAGAAAGTGACTTTCAACAAAGTGTTTCAATTTAATAGAAAATCACTCAGAAATTAGTTAATAAATGAATGAATTGAACAGCAGAGTGGAACAAGATTAATTTCTACCTCGAATTTGGTCTTATTTTAAACTGGTTTTGAGTGTTAACTGAACTCCACCATTGTTGCGAACCCCCTTTTCTAGTTATGCTAACTACTTTCTATCTAGAGATCATTCCAACACATTCAAGGACGGTGTGAAAGAGTGCGAAGAGCGTGAAAGAGACAGCTTCTTTAACTTATCTCATTTAGAGTGCGAGAAGCAAATCAAATACGATATATTATATACAATATATCGTATTTGAACCAGATACATTCGCTTGGAACTTCTCACTAGCGACTTCTAGCATCAGGGAAGATTGTAGTTTTGGGCATTATTCGGTATGTTTAATGTATTTCCCATTTATTCATGTTTAGTCATGAATATTTAAGTGACTATTTCGTCAAAATACCCAGCATAATAAGCTGCTTATTTAATACTTAAAATTGCTCATACGTAGGATTTGCCTCAACTTAATTTCTTGCTATTAAGAGTGCTTCTGTGATTCATACCTTGAATATGAATGCAAATCTCGACTGAAAGCATGATTCACAATATTTTTGTTGCGTGTAAATTAATGACTATGAATCAAAAAGTTTATTTTTGTATATTCTCATTCCCAGTCCTTCGCTTTTCAGACGGGTTTTCCTTACTAAGTGAGTGCCAATATTTTCAGATCAATATTTGTGGTCAGTCTGAATCTGCACGAATCATAAGTATGAATGATTCTGTATATTCAAGCAGCTCTTCAACACATACTCAGTCTTTAACACTGACTTACACACACTCACACACGCATTATTATGCAAGGCAGCTCAAGCGCTTCACTTTGATTGCATTTTCCGCAACGAACTCGCACTTTTTTGCTTGACGATGGCGTGTGGTAAATGCAACAATAACAATAACAACAGCAGCAATAAAAGCAGCAACAACAAGCTGCAACCTGCTACCGAAGCCGAAGCTGTCGATTTTTATTCACTGCAATTTTTTTGTTTCTTTCATTTTCTCTCTCATTGCACGCAGCAAATGTGGTGTTTACAATCGCACCTCGAGTGTTGACCTGTTGTTGTTTGTTTAAGGAGCAACAACAACAGCAAAAACAACAAGAACAACGACAAAGCACGGCAAAGGCTTGCCAAGGGCCCAGCAATTAGCGCTGGATTTGCTTACGTGTCTGCTCCTTACTTTCTCCTCTGTTTGCTTTGGTTCTGAGCTCCTTTCTTTCTTTTCATGGATTTTCAAAACTTTCGACAGCTTTTTCGGACGAATGCAACTGCAGCGCTGCGTCACCGCAACTCTCCGTCTCTGCGTCTATGCATATGGACGAGTGATGGTTGGCTTCTTTGAGCTAGGCGAGTCCTTTGTGTGGCCAGTCGGTTGGTCGGTGGGTCGAACTGTAGGGTGTCATTTGCTATTCAGGCCCTGAAAGAGAACGTTTTCATTTTGTGTTTGGCGTCTGCGGTCATAAAAAGCGGCGCATTAAATTGTCTTGCCAATTGCTGCAATACGGACTTGTGCGAGTGTGTCTGTGCTCGCTCCTGGCCACTGCCACCACACACACATACCGCCCAGTACCTCCCCATATACTTAGTTGCCTGGTTTATCGCCTGCTGCTGCTGCACTGGGCAGACGAGTATGTAAGTGGCTCTATGCCGGTTTTGTGTGGCAGGGCCACACTGCTTCTAAGGCTGCTGGGTGAGATTATTATTGTTGCAGCTGCTACTGCCTGCTCATGGTGTGGCTGCGTCAATGGCTTTTGCAGCTTTCTGCTCTTACTCCCTGGCAAGACGAGGTGTCATATGAAGTAGTTCAGTTGCACTTGGAGCTGGTGTGGAGTTGGAATTGGAATTGGAGCTGGTGATGGAGCTGGTGTTGAAGCTGGTATAGAAGCAGCTTCAAGGAATTTGCCCTTTTGCTGCTGTGGGCCACCTCTCACATTGGCTCATTTCCAAGACCACGTCAATGCTCTCGGCTTCTCCTTGGCTCTGGCAGTGATTTGACTTTTGCAGCCCCCCTACTTCCCTACCCCCTCTCAGTAGAGTGCCTTCGAGAACCCGTTGTGTTCGCCTGCTGCCAGCGATTTTGTGCCATTTTCTTGGCTCCCAGCTTGTCGCTGACTATGGCCGTCTGTGCCCGCCTGGCTGACTGGCTGCCTGCGTTTTATCTATGGCAGAGTGCGCTCGGCACTGTGTTTGGGTTGGTGGACGGCTTCGAGTGTCTTTTTCACTGGTTTTTTGGCTTGCTTCCTTTACTTACAATTGTGTTCCCGACTATTTTGACAGTTTTCAGTAGCTTTTTGCTGCCGTTCTCGTTGTCGTTCTCGTTGTCGTTGACGTGGCTGGTGCTGCCAGTGTTGTTGGTGTCGGAGCTGGTGCTTCTGGTGTTGTTGTTGTTGATGATGTCGGAGCTGGTGCTTCTGGTGTTGTTGTTGTTGTCGGAGTTGGTGCCACCAACAACTGCTGTTGACATCGCCACGCTCGAGCAAACTTTTCCTTGGTTTCGCTTCAAGTCTTCTTCTTCTACTGCTTCTGCTTATTCTTCTTCTTCTGGGTGCTCCGCCGCTGCCTCTGCCTCTGCCTCTGCCGCTGCGACTGCTGCCATTGCTGCTTCACACCATCACGCTCTGCAGTGTCTTTTGTGTTCTGCTGTTGGAGTGTGGTGGATTCAATGCGGTGGCACTCTTGGAGTCGTTGGGGAATGTGCTTGGCTGCTTGTGTCTCTGCTTGTTTCTCTGCTTATAACTATGTGTTTGTTTGTGTGTGTGTGCGTGTGTGTGTGTGTGTGCTGTATGTGCTGTGTTTATAATGGTACAGTAAGTGTAGCAGGGGCGCGTGGTGGGGCTCGGGCACTTCAAGTGTTGCTGCAGTGGTGTGAATTTTGTGTACTTTAAGCCACTCCTTCGTTTTTGTGTATGATAAGCGACGCGGATTGGTGTCCCTCAGCCAATCGCTTGTGTAAACATTCGTGCCAGCGTTCTTCCGGGCGCCGTCGTCGTCGTCGTCATCGTCCAGTTTTCAGTGTTTGGTGCCACTGCACGAAGTGTGCCTTGGCTTCCTCTGCCACGACTGCTGCTGTTGGCTTTCATTGTTGCCGTGCTCGTTGTTCTTGCTTTTGTACTTTATAATTTGTATGCTTTTTTGCACTTTGCTCCGTTTGGTTGCTTGTGTACCTGTTTCACTCCGAGTGGGCATGGGTGCAAACGTGAATTTCTCTCCATTTGTGTGTGTGTGTGTGTGTGTGTGTTTATTGTGTGCTTTCTGACCATAATGCTTTTTATATGATTTTTTATTTTGCTCTCTTTTGTTGTTGTTCTGGCTCTGAAGCTGCTTAGTGCAGTTGGCGCTCTTCACGCTTTCGGCGTCGAGACTTTTGTGTGTTTAATTGCTTGTGAAGAGTTCCTTTCATTGGCAGCGGGAAAATTGTTGGCCGCTTTTGAAATTTTTCCTTTTTTTCATTTTTTCATTTTCTTGTTTGTTTCACGCGGGCTCCGGCTGCTCCTCGTGGTGCTCCACTGCAGCATCGCATTCCAAACAAAAGCTGAGGTGCTCACAGCTACGCTCGAGTGTCATTTGAATTGCTGCTTTTATTGCTCTGAAGACCTTTAAATTTGGGGATAACCTTGAAGCGAACAGACATGTGTGCTTATAACCCCTTTCCCCCCGCACATCAGACAATTGTTTAAAATTGCTTTGCTGAACAAGCGTTGTGAGCACTCAAAAGATCATCCCTCAAATGAACCACCGAATCACATTCATACAAACTGGACTTTAATGAACATTTCCGTCGTACTATGAATGAATTCTTGGGGTATTTTCCCCTCATTTTCTGCATGAAATTCGCATACACTGATATGGATTGACTTTAATGAAATATTCGTTAGAACAATGAATAAAAAACATCGCATTGACTTTAATGAACTGTTCATTAGCAGAATGAATGAAAAATTCCTGAAGCAGATTTTACAATTATTGAATTGTACTTTGTCTGAATGAATCGTTCTTTGTCAGAATGAACCCTTCTAATTATGAATTTCTATAAAACTGTGTGATTCCCAGAATTTCCTAGGGAAGATGGGCGTTGAAATGAGAGAAGCAAATTTCGTAAATAAATTAACCAGAAATTTCAAGTAATACACTCCATGAAGGTGTTCATCACAGGAATTTAAGAAACATCAACTTTTGCATTGGATTTGATCAGGAACTATGAACGAAGATTCTTTGTGGCAATGAACAAAAACTTTAAATAAATGTTCATGAATTTATCTTCAGGAAAATCAAATTATTCACTTAAATTTATTTCGAATATACCCCGCAGACAATTCCTCCTAAAATTCTGTCTATTTCTATATATACAGTCCACTATATCTCTCTATCTAGCAGCCTACAAATTCAGACTTTACTATATCAATGCCATAATTTTTCTTACAAATATTTTTTATAGAAAATTTTTTTATTCACGAATTTTTCATCTAGTATTTCTTCAGCTTTTTCTACTTGTCTGCCCGTCGAAGGTCCTGGTAGTTAACCCCCTTCCCTGCAATCTTTCCTCTAATAAATTAATTATTGTTCAAAGTTTGCTAAACTAAACTACACAATAAATGAAGACATCTCTCATGGGCTTTGTCACAATGCCAGGCTTCAGACAAGATTCCAGCGGCCTCTACAACCCCGGTGCTCACACTTACAAACACCCACAGTTAGCACGCGAGTAGCAAAGCCCAGTAGGAAACGTACAAAATCGTGTTGGCAGGTATCTTATATATTAGAATCCTTTGATTCACGGATTAAAAACTAAAGGTAGGTACTCCTAGACCCTACATGAATGAAGATTAATTGAACTGAGTACAGAAGACTTTGAGAGATGAGGGTGTTATCACTGCCAAAAAAGGTATTATCCCTGAAAGAACAAGTTCCGTAACTAGGCGATCCAGTGGAAGTCTGTTTAAGCTTTCCATACCACTATTTGAGTAAAAACTGGAACAGAAAGTCGTTAGGTATTCAACCAAGAATCCAGTGCCACATAATTGCACCTTCAGAGGCTGTGTTTCTGAAAGCGAAGGTCCTTCAGAGGAAGTCTGAATATATAGTTTAAGGTTATGTAGACTTGAGAATGAACCAATTATTGAAATTGAAAGTATTTCCTTTATTTTACTCATTCCCCGCTGCCCCACTGTTTAGTAAAAAAATCAACAGAAATTTAGACACATCCTCGAAAAATACATTTCAGGACTCCACAAATTCGAAAAATTTTGCGAATACCAATACAGTGCTTTCTTCCTCATTGCTTTGTTGCTTCCTTGCTTTATTGCTTCCTTGCTCCTTTCTTTAGTAACAGTTCTCAATGAAAAAGTTCTTAGGAACATTCGTAGAAGTCCTCCTAAGTATACCTTATGTTGGAATATTATGCTCATCCCACCAACTGCAATTTCCTACTGGGTCATCACTAACAGCTCCCACTTTCAGCACGCCCAACCACACAACCACACACACACACACAGATCAACAAACAAACCTACACACTCAAGGAGAAATTCATTATGTTAAAAGTTCTTCCTTGAGCACAATTCAGTCTGCTTCACTGGCCACACTTGAGGGGTGAGAGCAGTTCCACTTCATTGTCCAAACTGGAAAAAAGAAGAAGCACCGCCACCATTGACGGAAATAGAAGAGTCCAATATCTTAACAACACGCGCTGACGTTGAAAGCCAAAAAGTAAATGACAATTCAATTGATAAGAAAGCGTAAGCGTCGCTGACGGAGTGGACTGGAGTGGTGCTGGTGTTTGTTGGTGGTGCTGGCAAGTGGAGCGCTGCCTCGCTGAAGCTGTTCCTTGGCGCGTACGTGCTCTCGCAGATGACTCACTATTATCCTGCTGCCAAGTTTATGCTGCCACGGCCACAAAACACTTTAAGCGGCGTTGTTGTTGCCGCCCCTCCTTTTTTCTTGCTTATTTGCTTCTTCTCCAAACTTTTCTTCCTTTTTTGAAGATTGTGCGCGCACTTTCGGTTTTGACAGCGCCCTCATTTCGCAAATGAAATCAGTTTTAACAACGTCAGAGCGGCAATACAAAAAAGCAACAACAACAACAACGCGAACAACAAACAAAAAATAAGCAAAACGCAGAAGTCCTTAACAAAAACCGTTAAAAACTCTCTCGCCAGTTGCCATTATTCTAAATGACTGCGGCGCTATGGCGTAGCAGGAGCGTGAAAACCATTGAGAAGGAAGAAAACGGGCGGAATAAGTTTTTATTGGTATTTGCCGTGTGGGATACCGTACCGAGGCCTTACTCCAAACTACAAAGGAGTGACGACTTCAGTGGGGATTGGTATCAGGATGAGATTTCAATAGATTGGCGAGGGAGTGCGTATGTATCTCCTCAACAAAAAAAAAACAAACGAAAGCGTTGCCCTCAAGCAAATACAAACTTGGTTGTAGTGGAAACCGGAGATAAGTAACAGGTTTGGCAGAGCTTTCCAAGTCCTGGAGTGTTCACATTTTGTGAGCTTGAAACCACAACGAAGAAAGCGACAATTATTTTTAATACAGAGAGTACCCTTCAATTAGTTTAACCGAAAGCAGCGTCTAGAAAGAAGTGGAGAGATTAATAGAGACTGTAATGTATACTTTAATGGAGACTATAATGTGGACTTTAATGGAGACTTGAATGTAGTCTTTAATGCATGAGTCCTTATTGTACTAAAAGGAGAGTTGTTTGACGTTCCTAATAGTGAATGAATAATGAAATGTACACAAATTGACATTCAATATGTTATAAATATTCTTATAGCAAACGAACATGACAAAGCGACCAGATATGTCCAGAATGGACGGAAACACAAAGTAGCGAAAATATACTCCAAATAGAGGGGAGAGTTTATTGGAGAGTTGATACTTCTTGAGCTCTATATATCATGGAGAGTACACAGAGTTTATAAATTGATATCAAGTTAATAAAAAAAGGAAAGAAATGGAGAGAGCGGTGTTGATATGCAGAAATCCTAATGGAGAGTTCACTGGAGACTACATCAGGGGTAAATTTCATAGGAGAGTTGACACTGCTGGAGTTCTAAATATCCTAGAGAGTATTACCCTAATATCAACCAAACCAATTCGTAGACCGATGTCAGTGTAGACTGCGCCAGTGGAGACTACGTCAGTGGCAGAGTGCAAATAACAATATTTTCCCACAGAGTTTATAAATGGCCCTGAAAGCAACCACACAAATAGATGGACCGCTAATGTAGTGCAGGATATCATAAAATGGAGGAGAGCCCAGTGGAGACCCCAGTGGAGACTAGACCAGTGAAGGAGTTTAATGGAGAGAAGAAACCATTGAAAATTCCACAGAGACCCTCTTAGCTAGATTACAGAGCAATGTTGATACGCTGACATCTTAAACCAGAGTGGAGAGTCTAATCAATAATGGAATGAAGATTCGAAAGGAAATTAAAGCAGGCACTATTTATATATCATGGAGATTGCATAGATTGCGGTCTTTACTGCAAGTGAACAATGGTGAAAGGCGCATAAGGCCAAGTGGAAAATACACAATGGCAGGGAATGAAAACAATGTCTCCATAGAAGGCTTTTGTGGACAGTGGAACTGAAGCCCTCAATTGGCTTTCCTTTCAGTCTGATAAACTTTAACTGTTACTCGCACCTACGTCATATAAGGTGCACCCAATGCCAACTCTTCCTTCTCACTTAGCACTTTGCAACTTTGCAAACTCATTTTTCAAATAGTACCGATTCACACGGAAGAATCAATTCGTGCTCCAGTTAACTGCGAGTTTACTTGTATAAGCGAAATAGTGGCTTCGTTGGAATAGGGTCCATCTCAGGCCGCTTGACGGTACTTTGCGTTGACGCACCACTGAGGAGTCGTTAGCTGAGTGTGCTTGCTTGGCGTCGTTGTAGCCCACTTTAGTGCGTTAACGGCGGAAGGTGCTGTGCCGAACACTGTTCTGCTGCTCAATGCTGAGCTGTGCTGTGATGCGCGATGCTCTCCGCGTCACATGAGGGGGTTGCATTGAGTTTTACTACAGCACCACCAACCACCAGATGTTGTTGTTGCTGTTTTTGTTAGTGATGTTGTTGTTGTTGCTGTTATTATTATTGTTCTACATATTAAGTACATATCTATAAAATGCTTGCCAGCGAAATTCTTTGGGACGCTTTGATTGTTGTACGCCACGAAGACGGAACATCAACGCACGAACACTCCACCGCTCAGTGGAACTCGGTGGTCCTGAGAAGAGAAGAGAAGAGAAGGGCTGCGTGTAGGGTGAGGACTGTGGGACGTGTTGTAATCCCATTTGCCGCAGCACGCATGCAGGAATCAATTACAAGTGAAAGCAGAAAATGAAACCGAATTTGGGGTGGTGCGTAACTGTACGGCTGTCAGGTAAGTGGCGGGACTGCGGGTGGGTGGGTGCTGGCTTAAATTGAGTTGAGATGTGTTTGGTAATTAATCGACTTTGGCAGATTGATTAATGTGCGAAGTGAAGACACTCAGTTCACACAGATCCTGTCCAGCTCTCAACTGCAGAGTTGAGCTGCGAGTCGCATGAGTATGACAGTATCCGCCTGCATTGCCCGCCATGCTTGACATGCGAACACTATTATCAGTTATTGTTGTTCTTGATGCACTGAAATTGCTGCTGCAATTGTGGCTGAGCTTTTCGTGCGGCCATAGTGTTAAAAATCGTACTTCCCATTGTGCGATTATCAGATGCGGCTCCTCTGTGACAGCGCCTGCAAATGCACTGCAGCAACGGTGACTGGGTTGTGATTGGTGTTGTTGCAGTTGCTGTTGTAGTTGTGGTCGTTTGTGGCGTAAATAATTTATCTAACATGTCAACAGATATTCCGCTCTTTTTCTCCCGTGGCTGTTGTTGTTGTTGCTGTAAAAAGTTTGCTGCGGCGCGTTTTCGCCTTTTTGCCAATTGGAAAATTGTTTTAACTTGTTTTGTGTTTGCTTTTCATTGATGTTGTTGTTGTTGCTGTTGTTGCTATTGTTGTTGTTATTGTTGCTGTAATTGCAGCTGATGTTTTGCGAAATTAGTTGTGACGGATTATCGTGTTTTATCCTCATATTGACAGATTACGGCGTACTCGCAACGGGCAATTGACTTTTTATTTCAGTTGTTACTCGTATTTTAAACTTGGCCATAAACCGATTTAGCACTACAAGTATCTCAGGCATTCTCAGCACCTAAACGCTGACTCATGTGAACGGTAAAAGTGGAGGAAATTCTTAAGAAATATTTTTTAATATCAGCTCAACTATCTACTTCCTCATACTTAGCGGCGATAAGGCTGCGCTGGGTTTAAGGTCCCTGAACTGACAGCATTTCTGACTAACCGAGTCAAGAGCGAAGGTAATTGAATAGCACAGATCACACGTATAAAGAGGTGCTCGAAACTAAAGTCTCAATTAGCGACATCGTAAAAAGTCAGAGCAGAAATCATTTTCGACAGACTTCTACGTTACAATGAGTAAGGATGTAATTTTGCTGCTTTAAACTACAGTCTGACTCGGGCAGGAATCTAGATTAGAGTAGAGGTTTCTATTTTCAGTATTGACAAATTGATAGAATGATTCCAGCTCTTCCAACTGACTCTATTCTCAGCTAACCTGACTGAACTATCTTTAGAAGATGTGGAGGAAAATATTTGTGCTGTTCAGCCATATCCACACTACCCTGAAATATGTGCTTAATTTTGAAGAAGGACATTGGAATATAAATGTACAGAGGTGAATAAGATTCGATCCTAAGCAGACAGAGCTACAACTCCTAAGTTATTGAAGATATAACTTTCTTGTTGAGTCATGATAAGTTTTATTGGAACACCCTTAATCCTAGTAGAGGTCTGAAATTCTAGAACATCGGGAATTCAAGAATGTAGAGAAATCAAGAAAGTCAGGAATTCAAAAATATCAGGACTTCAAATCTGGAATTCAATAATGTCAGCAATTGAAGAACATCAGGAATCCAAGAAAGTCAGGAATTCAAATCAGGAATTCAAGAAAGTCAGGAATTGAAGAACATCAGGAATCCAAGAATGCCATGAAGTTAATATTGTCAGGATTCCAAGAACGTCAGGATTTCAATATGCCTCCTGTTCCAATACCTTTGTAGGTTAAGGGTCCCATGGATTAGTTCCTCCGCCATCGAATTGGAAACGTTTACGACTCTGCGCAAAGTAGTTTCTAGAATATAGTTTGATCCTCCTTGTGTCAGAATCTTCTTATTAACTCCTCACAGAATTTTATATTAGAGTTACGTTGTTTGAGGAGGCTCTCAAACAACGTTTTAGCTTAGATAGTGTCCTTGGAGACTGTTTCATTTAAAATATGTAATTTGTTCCTTCAGAGAAATTCTTCAGAAATGGTTTGAAGAATGAGTTCAATTTAAATTATTAATTTTTCTGTACGCAGCAATGTCCTTTAATATATTTGTTCATATCTCTGAGATTTAAAGAACTCCAGGAAACCAAAATATTTGAAATCCTGTGAGAGACTTGGGAAAAAAGAAGAAGATTTGTGAAGGAGTTTTCTGTTCATGGAACTATGATTTGTGAAGGATAGTTCCTTAACATGTAAACCGTTTCTGTTCATTGGGGGTTCAAGAACTAAATTGAGAATTGAAAATAGTTGCTAAACGCCAGTCGAAAATTATCAGTGTATCCTGCTTCAAAGCCCGTTTCATTAGTTTCGAAGTAGAAACACAGAAAATCTCAGAAGAAGGTGTGCAGAAAGAATGAATATGCCGGAGCAAAGGAAACTGGTCTGCTATAGAAATGCTGTTCCACAAGGGGTCAGGTCTGGTCTTTTTCGTCAAAGAGAACTCTTCCAGGCTACTAAAGTTCCGAACTAAATAGGAGTAAGTAGGTAGGTAGTTTAAGTGGCTGTGAAGGGCACGAACACTCGCTAAGAAGACACACTTAGGAGTAGCTGAAATATACATTCCGGCGATAACTCAGTTCACTACAAAGGAATTTGAGAATGGAAGACGAATCAGTTTCAGTCAATTTGAGCAAACTTGGATCAACTCTTCCACAATATCACGTAAATGAAACACATTTAATGCTGGCGCAGTAAAATCCATGTGTCGTGAAGTACGGGATTCAGAAGAAGGTTTATATTGGAATTATGTAATGTCTGAGCGCAAGGGTACATAAACCAATGAAAGCATAAGCGACAAAAATATCCTAACTTCAGCCATTTAATTGGAATACTAAGAATCGAGTATCGATACTGCTGAAATGACGACCGAATTAATTATAGGTTCCATTGTGTAGATCAATATTCCAAATGAGATCTAACAAAGGTATGAGTATAAAGGATATCCATGGTGCTCGTATAGAGCAACTCCAAGGTACTCTTATGATGTAAGTCCAATATACTCGGGTAAAGCTATTCAGCGGAAGTTTATAATGCAATACAAAGCAAGTATAAAGCCATTTCATGGTACTCCTATAAAGCTATTTTCAGGTGCTCTTATAAAGTAATTCAGAGGTACTCAAAATATATTAAATACAAAAATATATTAAATTTCGTTTAAGAAATCTACGCTTGAAATTAGATTATAAAAAACGACTTGAAATCCATCAAACGATGATTCGAGTCGAGAAATATTCCTCGAAATTTTCTTTTCAAAACGGGCTTAATACAAATTGCATAGATGGTGCTGGAAAGTTCTCTTGTAGCGTCGACTTCGATTTATTTCCTTAATTA
Source organism: Clusia tigrina (assembly GCA_920105625.2). NCBI lineage: Eukaryota > Metazoa > Arthropoda > Insecta > Diptera > Clusiidae > Clusia > Clusia tigrina. The sequence goes on from OV050033.1 coordinate 122,546,164, forward strand.
AGAATTGATAAGTCTTTCAACTTGAAGTATTTTAGCTCTGTTTGCAGAGCTCAGTCGATATTCTGGACTCGTCAAAGTTAAGAAGTGTGAAATTTTTTTCATTAAGGAGCGGTAGGAAGTAAACAAACCCACTGAAATTCATAAAATGCTCTAGAACGGTCATCTAGGTACTCCAAAAATATCATCTAGGTACACTAGGCATATCCTCTATGTGTTCCAAGAATATCCTTTAGATGTACTACGAATATCATCTACGTACTCTAGGAATTTCCTCTAGGTACCCTAGAAATATCATCTAGGTCCTCTAGGAATATTACCCTAATATCAACTCTTGAACCTAACAAGAAGTGTTCAGTTTGTTCATTTATTTACAAGAATTTTTTGCAATAATAAATTATCATAACTAAAAAAGAAAGAATCAAGGCTCCCAGGACTTTGAATTGGTTCAGTTTAATTTGGTACGGATTGTAAGAATAAGTCTGGAATTATATCAAACCAGTTCAAGAAATCCATTTAAAGTTTCCATCTCGGTACTCCAAGAAATGAAACAAAACATTCAACATACAGAGCAGGGAATCAAGGAAGGTACCAAATCTTAGGCTTAAATAAGAACTGGTAACTTTATTCCTTAAGAAGTAATTCGAATAAATTTCGAAGGCTCGTGACCATTCTCTTTAAGACTCGGAGGTACCAATACTTAGAGATATGTAAAGGAAACGATAATCACAGCTTCTATGATTACATACAGCTTTTATGAATGCATAGAACTCCAATTTCATAGATGAAGGTCAATAGGAACTCTCACTTCAGCTCTTTTGTTACTCCTATATAGAGTAACTCATGCTCAGGACTAAAGTGTAAACGGATTACCAGAGTAACCGATTAAAAAGTAAACAAAGATATTGACGAGACAAAACATCCAATTTGGAAGCTGTTACTTCATTAATCGGAAAGAACGGTAGGAAAGGTGGCATTACGGGAGGAATACCCAAGGGAAAAGTCTATGGTTGGTTAATTAACGCAACGGAAAATGTGGCACTAGCAGGTGAGCAATACAAATATTGGCAAGTCCTTGACAAGTGTTGTGCATTTAGCGAAATAATAAGTTCACACGACCTGGAGTAACTATCCTCGCTCTTTACCCTTTAGCGTGAATACCCCTACTATATGTATTTATTTTTATGCCATTTCTTATGTTCTTTTTATGTCCTTTTTTATTGCTTTTTTATTGTTTTTTGTTGTTTTATATTGTGGAACTAGAGAATCAATAAATCAGTTGCCTGTTTCGGGGGGAAACGGCTCTAAGCAAGCCTTATGAACCGGCATTTAAGAGTAATTAGTGAAAAGTTTTCAATCAGGGTTTGGCTCGATAATTCTCAACGAATTCTCAATCTCAGACAGTTTTCTATTACATTGTTTAGCTCGAGAATTGTCGATGAATTCTCAAATAATTCTCAAACATTTTCAACAGTTTTCTATTACATTGCTGGTTTCAAACCTTTTCTCTATAATTTATTCCAGAACTGTTTCAACCTATTTTATGTGTTTTTAATCCTGAACCGTTTTATCCTATTCCTAAATAGTTTCAAACGTTTTTTGTGTGTTTTTCCTGAATTGTTTCAAACCCTTTTTTATTCTTATTATTTATTTGTTTATTTATTCTTCCTTAATTATTTATTTTATTTTTACTGCTCGTTTTGCACTGATTTAAAAAAATTAAACTTTAATCTTTTCTTTATGTTTTTTTGTGTGTTCTTTCACTATTGCTTTTCCACTATTTTTAGTATATTATTCTTTGACAAAATCTTTTGTTTTTTTATTGTTTTTTTTTTAAATATTTCTTTAAGTTTTTTTTATTCTATTGCTTCTTTAATTGTGTGTTTTTATGTGTTTTTTCCCTAATTTTGGATTTATTTTTGTTTGATTATTTTTCCTATTTATATTTTTTTAATGTTTTCTTTTGTTTTTATATTTTAGTTTTATATTTTTTGTTGCTGTTTTTTAGTTTTTCTACACTTTTTCTGTTTGTTGTTGCTTCTTTTTATTTAAGGTAAATTTTTTATTTATTATTTTTTTATATATTGTAAATAATTGATAATTATTATTTTCTTATTTATAATTTCATAATTTATTATATTTTTACCCATTAGTTTTTTTTATATTGCTAGTAAATAATAATTATTATTTTTTTGTGAACAAATTTGTTGAAAAATAATTTCTATATTATATATTTATTTTTAAATTTTTTATTTATAACATTTTGATTTATTATATTTTCATTTATTATTTTTCATCTATAATTATTTCATTAATTATTTTGTTTTTGTGTCTTCGTTTTTCTGGTTTGAAATCTTTCTTCTGACACTTTTTCTTATTTCAAAATACCTTTTTACCAATTTCGCTAATTTTCTAAACAGTACATTTTCATATTTATTTTTATTTAGAAATATTTGTTAAAATATTTATTTGCAGTTTGCTTCAGAACTGATTCCCTCGGCTTTTCCTGCTGTTCGTGGTTGTTTAGTTTCCTTCTCGCACAGTGAAACTTTTCAGCAACTGCTTTTAAATTGTTTATTGTGTTTTTATTGTATTTTTAATATTTTATTTGTTATTATTTGTTGTTTCATTCATTTATTTATTCGGAAATTTTTGTGTATATTTTTTGCATAGCAATTTTGTATTGTTTCACACGCGACGGCAAAACTGAACTAACTCTGTGGCACGCACTGCCTCCCATGTGGGGTCAACGACGATGCAAGGCAAACAAAAAAGCGAAGCGAACGGCAGAGCCACAAAAGACAAGCACTTTGACACTGTCTGCCGTGGAATTGCATGCCACCGCCGTTGTTGCTCGTACTGGGGTAGCGAGCGTATTCAGTGCGGCTCGGCACAATGGAATCCATGCAAAAACGCGCGGCTGTAGCGATTACTTCCACGCCTCGCGCGACTGAGTAATGTCTTGACAACGTGCGATGACTCCAGAGCGCGATATCGTAAACCAAAATCCAAGCGCAACACGCCAGCCACAGATACACGATGCTGATACACTGTGTCAGCCAAACAACGTGAGTAGCAGTGACGGCTGCGGCTGCGTTTGCGTCTGCGTCTATACCAGTAACTGCGGATGCGATGGTGCTGACTCTGGCTCTGGCTCTGGCTCTGTCTCTGGCGACGTCGACTGAAGCCGAATCAGAATCTGCATCTACAACAGACAATGAGGCAAAAGCGCAGCGGCTCGCAATCTGCCAGCCACATCTCGCAGCACTGGCTCTGCCGCGCACATTCGAGTTCGAATTCGAGTTGCCTCCAATGGATGCGCGCACGTACGAGTATCGCGCCTGGCCGTGATTTGCTCTGGTGCTGTGGTGTTGCTGGCAGCGTGAGCAACATAGCGCTGCTGCCTGCCGCAAAAGGTGACTGTGGCGACAGCAACACCGACACCGCATTGCAGCGCCTTCGCTGCCACTTGTCTGCCCACCCCGCGGCGATGAAACTGTTGCTCACAAGCAACGCAACACTGGTGGTGGCAACGACGGCGACCACCAATTCCGAGCAATGCCATTTGCGAGCAGCATGCAGCAGCAGCGGCAGTAATGGCCGTCGTCGCACTCTGCAATCCGCTGACGGGTCCCATACTCACCACTCACACAGACACGGCGGCGTGGTGTATTTGTGTGCCGCGCAGCTTTACGACTGCCTTTGCAGATTGAGTGCAGTGTCCCCTCTTTCCCTGCTGCTCAAACGGGTTTTGAGTTTTTTCGTTTTGCAACTCCAGGAGGAGGACACACACACACAGATGCAGGCTCTGCAGTGACTGCTGTGTTGAATTTTGCCAGGATATTCACTGACGTGAAGGCAGATGTTTTCCCGATTGCACTGAGAGTGGAATTGTGCGGAGGCTGCTTCAATTGAGTGCTCAAATTTATCAATGAATATCACAAAAAAGCAGCAAGGAAGCATGAAGCATATTTATTTGGCTAGGAACGTAAACAATTAACAGGCCGGGCAGTACAGCGGAGATAAACATCGTGAGAGCTGCAACGATCTACGTAATGGCAGCAAGGGATGTTAATTGCAGCAGCAGAAAGGAAAGTCACGTGAAGGTTGGGATAAAGAAACTGTGATACCAGTGGACCCAGGAATAAATGCAGTGAGTATGCCAAGGACTCCTATTAACATAATTTAGAATAAGCTTCAACCGGAGAGGAGTATTTTGACTGACCACCTCGAAGCAGGCTTTATATGAAAATAAAGTGCATCAAAGATGACTCAAAGGGTGTCTACCTAGTTAAAGGTGCTTGAATGATGACTCAAAGGGAGACTACTTTCGTAAAGATGCATGAATGATGACTGAAAGGATCTCAACCTTCTTTAAGGTGCATCAATGACGGGTGTCTACTTTTTTAAAGGTGCGGATGAATGACAACTCAAAGATTCTCAACCTTCTTCAAGGTGCATGAGGCCACCTAAAAGTCTTTCTTTTCATGTCTTCAAGTTGCATTTGGGAGTAATTGTTTCTCTTTCTAAGAAGCTTTGATACAAATCAATAAAGAATTATGGAAATGTGGATGGTTTCTCTATTAAAGAAGTCACTGTTGATGCGAAGAAACTAATCACACAAACAAGAAGTACGCTTTCAACCTGCTAAGGACTGCAGTATCCTGGTCACAAAGGTAATTTTCTGTGAGCTGTTCAGAGGACAGCATCACTTTTCATAAGAGCCATCACAGCAGAGGTTCTGGAATGTGCTGAAAGCACTTTAAATCCGGCGTTTATTCAGGCTACTATTTAATTCCAATATAATAAGTCAGCACAGTTGTCGCCTTGACAGATTGATAACTTGATTTTGAATGATTGAAACGTTCTGATAAAGCATTCATCTATAAAACTCAACGATTGTTTAGAATACTACACTCAATTCTGTCCATGAACAGCCGATTTTAATGAAAGATTTCTTCACCATTCTTTGAAGGCGAATGTCTTTCTAAACTTAGCTGAAATTATTTGTTGAGTATTTTACTTCGATTTCAGACTGCGTTTAGTTGAATATATTCACTAAATGTATGTCCTTGGGTACACAAAGCGGAAGCAGTCTACGAGGACGAATGGGCGCAGCAGGCCACATTATCAATACATGAAATCAGTGCGTAAAAGTACCTATTTGGGAAGTGAACACTTCCTATTGAAAAAGCTCCAAGGAATTCCTAAGATATTCGTTTGTATATTTTAAGTGAGACCACGAATGAAATTTGGAAATTTCACGGTGCGATTTATACAAAACAAGTTGTAGATTTAGATCGTGTTCTAAGCTACATTCTAAGAGGTAAAGAGGGATCGTTAACTGCTCTATTTCAACAGAGAATATAGCGATAGAATCGAATACAGTTCAACTATTTTCTCAAGAGGTTGGCGCTTGACAGAAGTGAATGGAGAAAAATTGTTATGGCCCTTTTTCTCCCCCGCGGAACTATAGGAAATAATTATTATTATTCTCTCCAGAAGATCAATACTACTATTGTCAAAGAAGTCATGGATTAATTTTATAACCGTTCAACAGCAACTTTTGCATCTCTGAAGATCCTGAAGAGCTCGAAACAGTCCTATATATTCTTTGCTATTCCTCCCCACCTCAGTCCAGCACCAAACTTGGACTCTTAGCAAGACTTAAACACTGGATAAACAAACCATCATTTTAAACTGATCGCAGCAGTTCTATGGCAGAAAACTTGAAAGTCTTCTTAAATTCCACTGCCGGAGAATGTGCAACAAAGCGATTAAAGTTCTCTAAATGTATATATTCAGATTCCTTCAGAGGCTTGCACAATCTCACTGAGTACTTTGCTTTTTCCACTGAGCAATTAAATTCTTCCACTGAGCATTTCGCTTTTTACGCTGAGTACTGTCCAAACCGCCAACTTTGCACGAGAACCTTTAAAAAACATCACGTGGGCGTTGCCTCGAGCTGCCGATTTGTAGAACCCGAAATTTTCAACCCATATTTCAGTTGAATTGAAATTCGTTTCGAGGCTGGATCTCTAGCAGTCAGGTTGGAGGAAAATGTCTTGGATACGACTTTCTAAAAGGACGTTCCACAACAATCTCTCGATACCTCAACTTCTCGACCTTGTCGATCTTCTGAATTCTCGACTAAAATACAGCGTTTATTCCGCTCACTGTTAAATAGGACTAACCAGGACCTATAATACAGGATCAAGGACATATAATACAGGATCAATGACCTATAATACAGGATTCAATACCAAATAAATATAAAATGTACAAAAATTGTGTCTGCATTCATTTAAAAAATTTTCTAGTGCCAAAATTTTGAAAGGATTTCGGGCCGCAAGGACTTTTTCGTTTTCTTCATTTTCTAAATTATTCGGATAAATTCAATGAAATTTTCATTAGCTTTCCAAGTGGTCTCCCTCTCTAAAAAGCGGAAGAAGGGTTTATCTGAAGACTGTGGCCCGAGCTGCTCTTTGGCCGGAAATCTGAATATTTAACGAAACTTTCGAGGAAAATTCGTTTCGCAAAATCTTCCATAAATTCAGGCCAGCCAACAGTCATAGAAAATTGATTTTACAAACTAAAAATGACAGGAAAAGAATTGCAGTAGAAGTTTTTTTTCTATTTGCAAGGTGTGAATGAAATGTCCTCGAGCCTCATGCATCCAAGTAAAACTGCTGATTCTGGATAAACCCTTGTAAGGCCTTTGAAATGGTGCAGCAGAGAGTTCAAATTTCTTACTCGATATACTTTCTCAGCATTTGTTTCGCACCCTACGAAAGTATGCAGTCTCTTTATTAATGGAACAGGATTTATCTCATGGAATTAAATGATTTGTAAATATGTCTCAGGATCTTTTTCAAAGCTCCCTGGATCATATGATAAGGACAATATATTTCCAATGATGGGTCATCCGAGTTTTCATAGTGGACCATTTTTGGAAACAATTTACCTGGGTACTGAGGAAAATAGTGGGATGATTACTGAGGAAAATTAAAGATTTGTTGAAGATGTGAGCAATTCAAGTATCGTTGAAGATATGAGAAATTAAAGATTTGTTCAAGGAAGTGGCTACTCTGAAAATGAGATATCTTACGGCATTTTCTACTCCGCTGAATTGATGCCATCATCCATTAGTATGGGTGGTGGAGGTTGTTTCATCAATGCTAACGAGGAAGTTTAACTACTGAAAACCACCCCGTGGAGCCGCCACTGGTTGATTATTTCTTTAGATTTTTCTCTGCTTGACATTGTTTTCATTCAAATCTTGTTTCGCTCGTGTGTGGTGCTTCTTTGCATGTCCAGAGAAAGTTTGGCCTCCAACAACTGTCCCAAGCACTGACACAAATTTCAAGGGAACAAAAATTATGCAAAGGAAAATTTCTCAAAATCGAAAGTTTCTCTATTTTTTTAATACTAATTTCTTTATAATTAATGAAAAGGCCAATAATGTTTTGCGTGGTCACGAAAAGTTTTCAAAAAATCCAGAAATGCGCTCACTAAAAACGCCCCTCTCCGCTTGAGAGCCAAATCAAAATGAATTAAATATGCAAAACTGCAAAATGCCAAAAACTGCGCTCAGGCCCAAGTAACGCCTCCTTCGCAGGCATGCAAATCGACCATTTTGCTGGGCAGGGGAAACCGTAGAAGCAGCTCTGCCCCAGCCATACACACACTTGCACACACATGGCAGGCAAGCGATTAGTATAGCGTGCTCTCTTTTGCTACTGCGCCGACTCCGGTTAATGTTGGCTCGTTCGAACGCACTAACACCAACACAGCCAAAGCAATTGACTGGGGTTGTGCAGTGCAGTAGTCGTGGGCATGTGTGCGAAGTAGAGTGCAGCAGTTTGAGTGATTTTGTGTGATGCCTGAGTGTGGAGTGAAATCAAGCACTGTGGTGTAATTCGCAACTGAACTGACACTTGCAAATGGTGGAATTGCGACTGCGGCCACGTGCTTGAGTGTGAGTAAATAGTGTCTATAAAGTATGTGAATGCATGCTAGCATTTGCGCATACGATCGTTTTTGGGGCGGAGTTAAAGTTTGGCTACCTTTGCCGGTTTGATGATCCCTCAGTAAGCGATTTTACATATTTTACGACAATTTTCGGGGCTGTTTCTTTGCTGCAATTTGAAGAAAAAAATATTTTGCATATTTATTTTATTTTCCTAAGTTAAAATATATATTTTACATATTTAATTTTATATTTATTTATATTTTATTGTTCTTAGAAAAAGTATTTTACATATTTTTTTCTATATTTATTTGATATCCTTCAAGGCTCACCACTTTTTGTAGTCCTATTTACAATAGCTTTTGATTGTGTAAGTAAATTGATTCTTGCAAATAGGCATGTCCAGCATTGCTTATATGCAGATGATCTATATGTCATCAGCAAGAATCAAGATATCAACCAAATAAACAAAAGCCTCGTTGAAACACTTAAAATTATTGACAGCTGGTCCTTACACTCAGGGGCTAAAATTTCTTTTATTAAATTTAAACATTTACACATTTGTAGAAAAAATAAATGCAACAATACAATAATTAATTAAAATAATATTACTATTGAAAATGTTATCTATTTAAAAATTCTTGACCTAATATTTGACAATAAAAATAGCTTTAAAGACCATTGTATATATATGAAAAATTGTCTAGCTGCCAGACTTAACATTTTGAAATACCTCTCATCCCCTCAAAGTCATATCCACACTAACACTCTAATTTCTGCAACGAAACTGACAATTCTCTCCAAAATACACTACGGGCTGCAAATCTTTGGAAAATGTGCCAAAACCAATATTAATATGTTCACCATATTATGCAGCTGTGAGGTCCAGCTTACGAACCTTAAGAACTACGCGAACTGAAAATCTCTTAGCGGAAGGAGGCTTCGTTGAAATTGAACAGAGAATGCAGATCCTGGGTTGTGGTCTAAAACCTCGTTTATTTTGTACCTCCTTGCATATTTTGTATAAAGAAATACAGCTCTTAAAAGCCCGTAAATTCTCTCTGTCGATGGAATCAGCGCTGTGCCCAGTTTATAAGTTTAAATCCAATCTGGATTTCAATAGAACGCCACGAAGATGATCGGTCTTGGACTTTAAGCACTGTAAGCCCATTAACTTTAAGCACAGAATAATTTATCGATAAACTAACAAGGTATGGTAAAGGAGGCACAAACTCTACAGTCTACAAGCAGCTCTTCCTAGACTCTATTACACCACTCAAAGAAAAGAATTGGTCTCTGATTTTCACTGATGGTTCACAAAGCCAGAATGCAGTTGCTTTCGCAGTCGCAGCCGCAGCCGAAAATTGAACATATATTTCCAGAGGATTATTACCGCATGGATCCAGCGTTCTTGAAGCAGAAGCCAAGCCGTATTATCCAGCCTACAATGGATTCAAAGCAGAAGGAGAAAATACGTCATCTGCACTGACAGTCAATCAGTCTATGAGACAACAAAACACTATTCTAACAGTTTATAGTTTATAGAAAATATGCAACAATTTCTCACTGTAAAGAAAAATAAAGTCAAAATTATGTGGATACCAGGACATTCAGGTATATCTGGCAACGAGCTAGCAGACTTAGCAACTAAAGATGCACTAAACTGTCCATTAGAATACTTTAAGCCATTCTCCAAAAAAAAAAGTATTATTACTGCAGCCAGGAGACATATACACAAAAAATTTAACGATGAATGGGTACGATATGACCACCCTTATCAACCCTGTAAGAGCCCCTCTGATCCTTCCCCACACAATATCTATCACCATGAACAAATGCTAAACACGACTTCGATTGGGTCACACGCTACTAACCCACATGCATATTTTTAAAAAGGAACCTCAACCCCGATGTTGCTTCTGCAAAAATTCTGTCTCTCCATTTCCACCATCCGAACCTTAGTATTCCAAAATAAAAGCCTTTAGAAATTCTTTCATCCCCCTCCCATGAAAATGTTTATACAATATACAGTTTTCTACAACAACTAAGAATTGAAAATATAATGCGAATACAATTGAATTTTCTTGTTCTCTTATTATATAAAATCTCAATAAAAAATAAAATTAAATAAATAAATATTTTATATATTTTATTTTCCGTAGGTCAAATAAATATTTTACATATATATTTATTTAGTTTATTTTTCTTAGTAATAAAATATTTTATATTTTTATTTATTACATTTAATTATTGTATTTATTTACCTGTTACTGGGTGGGCACACTAGTTTCTTCCCGGCTTATGTGACAAGTCCGCAATAGTAAAGATGTATGTTTCAAGTGGCACAAAGAGCAAATGTGCGCTCTATCAATAGAAAAAGATATATGAGGATCTGCAGTTGAGGGCCAACATGTCTCAATAACCTTGGCATACCAGACTTGAATTTTCTCTCTCTAGATCTCCCAATTCTCTCCTTAAATCTTCAAATTCTCTCTAAATCTGCAAATTTTCTACCCCAGGAAGTCACAAAATATCAGTTTACTGGCCTATACTCAGGGTTTTTTGGTGAGGGAGTTGTCATTTGTGGGTTAGACCTTTGAAGAAAGAAGACATGACTTTGTGCCTTTTAACGAAATAAACAAGTATCTGAGATTAAACACCCTAAAGCTAGAGAAAATCCCTCCGAAAATTTTTTCTGGGTGCGCTCCTGACTGTATGTGATTTCTGAAATTTGGCTAGAAAGTTAATCCAAAATGACGTCACAAGACTTCGTAATCACGACAAAAGAGTCAGAAGAAAGTCATTTTGAAAAGTGTGTGGATAAAACCACAGCGAAAACCATTTCTGACCGCGTCCCTGAGTGTTTGTATGTAATTGTTGAAATTTGGAAGAAATCTACCTCAAAATGACGTCACAAATACTTCGTACTAACGACACAAAAGCTCGAGTAGAGCAATTTTGAAAAGGTATTTGGATTAGTCCCTCATTTTCCTATCTAATCGAAGGGAAGTCGCACTAAAGGCCTTGCAACAACCCAACTCTAGGCTTCTGGAAGTTGTTTAAACACTGCCGCATCTCCTCCTGCCCGTATTTTGGGAACACTTCCAATGCTTTTAAATGCCGCTTGCAACTCTTCCTTGCCACAATTCAATTATTCAACTTCAGCTTTTTGCAGGAAAGTTGAAGAAAATTATTTCATTAAAATCGTAAAGGAAGGAGTTCGAGTATGTTGCGCGCTAATTTCAGCTCAGAAACGCACTCCCTCACACACACACGCACATGCACACAGTTGCACTTACACACATGGAGCACATGCAGTGCCATCATTACTATGCACAGCAGCAGCCGCCGAAAAAGGCGCTGCTGGATGCCGCAACACTAAAAGCGCAGTAAAAAAGCGTTACAGCCGAAGCGCCATCGCAGTTGCCCCCGCTACTGTGCTCCTTTTGTGGCAGTTGCTGATGCTCATGGTGCTACTGCTCCCGCCGTTGTTATTGTTGCTGTTATTGTTGCTTGTAAAGAAATCAAAAAATCATCACTTCATTAAATTGCGCGCAAGAATTGCACAATTTATGTGTGCGAGTCGCCCTGCCACGGAAATCTTGCAACTTGCTGCATGTCGAAATTAATTACGCGAATTTAAGAGCAGCAACAACGCAACACTGCAAACACTACAAAAAGAGCAGCAACAACGCAGCACTACAGCGCCTGCACTTTGCGAAATGATACAAAATAATTAAATGAACCGATTATACGCTGCCAATTAGGGCGCAGGCAGCAGGCGCCAGCTAAACGCGCATGCATGTTGCACCCGGGCGCATAGCGGCCTGGCAGCAGGAATTGGGAGCTGCCAGCAAAAAGCAAGAGCACCAAATTCACGCACACACACACCAGAGTACTCCAAATAAAGTGCATTCGAAGAAAAAAGGGTTTCGTTCTGAAGTGGCAAACAGCGGAAATGTTCTCGGAGCCGGAGTCTCCCATCCCCGAAAGCGTATGCGGAGCGGCGAAGCGGCTCAGACGAAGGCAGGAATTTAGACGGAGAAATTCAAGTGAAAATGAAAATTCCACAAGGTACTCGCATTTCAAAGGCAGCAAAGGAAGAAAGACGGGCAAAAAGGGACCAATGAAATTCGAATTCCTCCCTGGAGCAAGGTCAGAGGCAGGCGGAGATATTCCCCAACCCAGAGAGAGCCTTCATCGCAACATATATTAAAGCTTCATTAGGAGAGCTTTTGCATTTAAAGAGGCATATGAAACTGAGGACTGTGACGGAGATTGAGGAATGCGACTGACAGAAGCCTCAGTTACTAGATGACACTTCAGTTACCATTTAAGGAGACTTAAGTTTACCTGCAACTGATAACTGCCAAGTGTAGAGCGCTTTGTCATTATTAAGATGACACCCAGGTCACCAGTATGCAGCAGAAACACAACTACAGTCAGAGCAGTAAACTAGGGTCCAAGGAAGGTAAACAAGACTCAGAACCTCAGGATAGGTGATGGCTTCAGTATTGTGGGATGCGATATGCAGTTCGTTGATTGATGGCTACGTAGAAACAGGAAACACATTCAATGCCGCAACACTTCTGGAGGCATGGAAGGAAGCGTTAACAGACATAAGGCACTACCTCAATTAGAGTGACTGCAGTCACTTTGTGGTGGACAATAATAATAATAATAAATGAAAAACGAAAAAGATCCGACTTGACTTGCTTCCCGTAACTACCGTCTTATTCGATGAAAATGGACCCGTCTTGCGTGGGATGCTGGGGGACAGAGGCTTGGGTAACGTAATAATAATAATAATTTACTATAAAGCGCATCGTAAAATTCACAGTAAAAGTTCGACCAACAGAACAATTTCTTTCAATAAATGAATTTTCAAGATGTGGGGTCGCTGCTGAAGCGTAATGCGACCTATTAAAATCCACCCAAAGTACTCTGAGTGTGTCCAAAGAACCAGGCAACCCGACAGCTGAAGCTTCAACGGCAGCTGGCTAAAATTCTAGCCCACACGCACAATAAACCTAGCAGAACAGCGCAATAGTCAATTGTCAAAATAAATTGCATTTTACATGGGAGTCTCATGTTTGCCATGAACAGACAAATATGCCACGCCTATTGTGAGCATGTAGATCATAAATTTATGTTTTCAATACTTATAGTAATTATTTGATTATTTCCCTTGGTTTTTTTTAAATTACTTTTTGCGAAAAATGCAAATGAATATTCCTCATTTTCTACATGAATTTTACATATTCTACATTCAATTTGACACTTGTACACAAATAATTTATCGGTGATGTAGAAGATATTGACACCATTCTTTTGGAGATTAAAATCGGACAGTTTTTTATACATATTTTACATACGAGTATACTGCATTTGTATATGTAAAATATGGAGTAATTTGCATTCTTATTTTTAAATTTACTCCATTAGAACATGTAGAATATTGTATAATTTACAAAATTCTATTGAACTGTGACGAGAACAACAACTACAAACGGTTTACTGAATTTACGTGGAATTTTTCCTAGAATATTCAGAGCCAGTAGATTCGAATTACATACATTTCTTAAATTTCTTACATTTACTAAATTTTTCATGTAGAATATCAAGTAAATTCCATACAAAATCAAACAGAATTTTGATTTATCGTAAATAAAAGAAGTTTTTACAATTTAATACTATATTTCGCTAGAATTTTCTGGTATGAGAGGTAATAATTTGATACAGTTTCTACAATTTTTACATATGTATGAAATTTAGCTCTGAGCACTTTGAATTTAACACATTTTATACATATACTTCATGTAGAATATGGAGTAATTTACATATTCATTTACAAAAGTCGACAGAACTGTGACTTCGGTTGCTTTACTGCTCTGCGCTGTCACTGACATGAGTTTTTAATTTTCAAAAACTTTTTTCTGAAATTTTATACATTTTGTACATTTATTACACACTCGTATGTACATGTAGAATATTGTGTAATTTTGGTACAAGCTCGTATAAAATTCAACAGAACTTTTTGCAATTAAAAAGAATTTACTAAACTATCGTAAATTTAGCAGGAATATTCAGGGTTCACTGTGAAGCAGTATGAGATTAAGTTGGGATTCAAACCGTCCCTTTAAAGGGGGAGTGGAGCTCAGAATCACTATGAAGCATCAGCCAGCGAAAGTTCCCCAAGGAAACGTCTAAGCTAAAAGGCTCAGACAAATGAATAAACACATCATCACCTTTACCGAAAGCTACCCCACAGTCACCGCAATATGTTAGTAAACCCCGCTCCTCAGGTCTTCTCGCCATACTTCCAGTTGCTTAACGAACTCTTTCCGCTCGACCTGCTGGGAAAGTTGTAACCCGCTCGTAACGTAATTTTTTACATAATCGACACATTCACCTTTGCAGTACTTCGCAGAAATTATATTTGCGTGACAATTTGTAAAAAACAGGCGGACCACGGAGTTGGCTAGGAAAACCCTTCGCAGTAAAAGTTCAAAAGTGAAGTGAAAACGTCGCCTGACCGCTCCTCCCGGTCGTCCCGCTCGCCAGCGGCTGTCGCATTGCATGCGTTCGGCTACGGTTATGGTGCCGGTTGCATCATTGAAGCATGAAAAATTGTTATTACTCCGAATTGTATTCCAAACACTAGAAAACAAATTGAAATAATTACGCTGGGACGCAGCGGACGCTTGGACGGAGCGGCGCTGGCGCTGGCGATGGCACTGGCAGTTCCAGCAGTTGTGCGGCACTCAGTTATGGTAAAAATTGTTGGTGCCCTGCGGCCGGCAGCGTTTCACATGTTCCAGTGCGCAAAAATAGAGTAACGCGAGCGCTGAGCGTTGAGCGGAGCGACGATGAAGCTGAAGCTGCGACTGTGGTGTTGCCGTGTCCGTGTCCGTGTCCATGTCCAAATAGCGTGCGTTTTCGTTTACGCCGTGCAACAAGCTGTTGTTGTCTATTGCCAATGTTCTATTGTAGTTGCCGTATGTTGTTGTTGTTGTTTGTTGTTGCCGTTGTTGTTGTTGGTACTATTAAACTGTCTTTGCTCCTCAGAACGGCACCGAAGCGAGGAGATAATTATGAGATGCGCGTTGAGCTGTTTGCATTTGTTTTGATGTTTTGTCATTGTCGTTGTTGTCATTGTTGTTGTTGTTGTTATTGTTGTTGCTGTTGTTGTTCGTTGTGTCTTTCATGTAGTTGTTGGTAGTGTTGTTAGTCTTCAATTTTAGTGCTTACGCCGTTTTGTAGGTTCTGCTTCAGCAAAATTGATTCGCTGGGCAGTCCCTTTTTCGAGCAGCTTTTTAAGTGTTGGCCGCGTGGAGATTTTAATTAAACAAGGGGCCGGAAACCAAGAATAGCGGTGACTTTATTTGGGAATGTGCACCTCTTCCGCTAGCTCTGTCACCCCAAATCTCTCTCCAGCGTTTCCAAAGTGGAGGCAACTTCAAGTAACATAGAGACAGACCCTCGACGGCATTTAAGGTGGGCACTCTGAACATTTGTCGATATTGTATTTCGCGTCTGACGGGTACAGACTTATGGCATAGCAGAGACTTTGAATAATGAAAAGGAATGTCAAAAATATCGTAACGTCCATAAATTCCCAATTGGAATTGGTTCCCCCCCCCCCCAATGAGACGGAATTTCGCCTGTGATGAGGAAGGACCCTTACAAAAGCAACTAAATTGGTATTCAGTACGTCCACAAAAGTTATCAGAATTTATGCTTAACATCAAGAGTGATCGGGAAGGAGTTTCGCCATGGTAACTAATAAGAGTGCCATGAAAATTCTGGGCTTCCTCTTGCTGCTACCCTAACGAAACCTAAGGGAGATGAAGTTAGTTTGTACTCGACTTATATAAAAATGAAAACTAGTTAATTACTATTCTATTATTTATGAGAAGAACTCAGGAACCCAACTGAAAGAGGAGCAAAATTGACCAATGTCACTCTTCACATAACTCCATAACCCCTCACCACAGAATTTTTAAAAATAAAGTCCTTCCAAATAAAAACCCCCTACGCAAATCAATACCTTAGAGCAAGGTCCGAAAGAAGGATTTATGCCTTTCAATAGCTAAGAAAAATAAAAGGAACAATTCCTTGCAGCACTAGGGAATTCTTTTATAAATGGATAACAACATTTTTGTATTTATTTTATTTTTATTTCATTTTATTTGTTTTTATTTATATTTATATAGTATTGCAACACGTATAATAGGTCCTTGATCGTGTATTATAGGTCCTTGGTCCTGTATGATAAGTCCTTGATCCTCTATTATAGGTCCTGGTATGTCCTATTTAACAGTGAGCGGAATAAACGCTGTATTCTAGTCGAGAATTCAGAAGATCGACAAGGTCGAGAAGTTGAGGTATCGAGAGATTGTTTTGGAACGTCCTTTTAGAAAGTCGTATCCAAAGCATTTTTCTCCATCCTGATTGCTAGAGACCCAGCCTCGAAACGAATTTCAATTCAACTGAAATATGAGTTGAAAATTTCGGATTCTTCAAATCGGCAGCTCGAGGCAAGGCCCACGTGATGTTTTTGAAAGGTTTTATTGCAAAGTTGGCGGTTTGGACAGTACTCAGCGGATGAAGCAAAGTGCTCAGTGGGATAATCAAGGTAGGCGTGTAGGAGACTGACATTTCTAGTCACTGAAAGTACTGTACTGTGAGAAGTGCGAAAAACCTTTCCTAACTGTTGGTTGATAATTCTTGCTCTTAACTGACATTTTTACCTCAAAAAAGGGACTCACACAGTCCTGGGGTATCAATAATAATATTCAAATTTTAAAGGTAGGAACCACACACACACACACACACACACACACATATACATACACACACAAAGAGAGAACCAATTCTATAGCTTTGAAAACAATTTTTTTGCTGTTGTTCTTACAAAGCGGCTGAGGTGAAACTTTCGCAGCTACTTATGACACGGAATGAAACAGGAAGTTAGGCACATTTAAATGAAGCTACTCTACGCCACGAGAAGTGCAAACCCACACACTCGTACTCACACACACATACACAGACTCAGCCGCACACACAAAGGAAAAGCCTCACACTGCGGTGGCACAAAACCCGCGCGGCCATTATGCAATTGCCAGTAAACGCTGCACTCAAAGATTCAAATCAACGCATTCACAGGGCGTCTCTAAAGGGGACCAGAACTTTCGAGCACCGGCAGTTCCGGAGCAATGGCACTCCTGATGTGGCGGTGGCGGAGGCGCTGGCGGCGGCTGGAACGGCGGCGACTGTTGCCCGCCTTGACTGCTTCAAGTGCTCTTGCACTTCCTTAGAGCGCTAATCACACACAGCAGCGCCACACAATGCTGCATGCCGCGGGCGGCAGTAGGCGGGTTGCATAGCGAAAGGTTGTGACCGTTGCAAGTAGCGTAACCACCACCACCCACGCCCACACCCACACCCACACTCACCCCAAGTGGTGCTGCTGATGTGTTTATTAGCTCATTTCACCGAATCCCATTTTCGAGAAGTTAAGAACTCGCTTTGTTGTTGCATTTTAAAGCGATTTCTGTCCAAGTGCCTGCACACACATCTTAGCATGCATGCGAGTGTGTGAGTGTTCTTTTATTTTAATGAGTCTGTGGCGCAGGGGATGAATCGCTGGCAATCGTTCACTTCAGCGCAATAATTTGCAACATTGCTCGAAGAAGCAATATCAATGGGCGCAGAGTGGGCGAGAATCCTAGGAATGCAAAATAAGAATGGAACAGCCACGGAGAGGGGCCCAAAGGCAGCAAGGATTTCATCGCGGAACTTAGGCAGTAAATCTTTTACTGCATTTGCATTACGAGTATATTCAAAATCATTAAGAACAATACGCTTGGCTTTCAAAGAACTCGATGAGTACCTGCAAGAAGTCGACCCCTGGAGTACATACTCATGATTTAGAGAGATTCATCCACTCCGAAGATATTTGACATAACAGGGATCAAGAGAAATCTCCGCTAAGAGGTGAGAAGAGGAAAATGTTCTTGTACCGCCACAGGCAGACCCTTCAAGCAACTGGAAATATAGGCTACGACCAACTTCAAGAAAAGCCCACTTTCCGAGGTTAGTTACTTCCTTAGACGGACCGGGTTGAACCCATGATAGAAGTAAAAAGTGAGTCTTTATTCGACATTGTGAAAAAAACTGAAACTGTCTCAGTGTAAACTAAATAAGAACAACAACAGGGATGGAAGGAATGACCAAGGAAAGAGGAAAATATGCACCAGCCCCATTACCTCCTTTTTTCATCAGGAAACAAATAATTACGAAGAAAGTTTCCCCGCTGAGTCACCCACTTTGCACGAGAACCTTTAAAAAACATCACGTGGGCCTTGCCTCGAGCTGCCGATTTGAAGAGCCCGAAATTTTCAACTCATATTTCAGTTGAATTGAAATTCGTTTCGAGGCTGGGTCTCTAGCAATCAGGATGGAGAAAAATGTCTTGGATACGACTTTCTAAAAGGACGTTCCACAACAATCTCTCGATACCTCAACTTCTCGACCTTGTCGATCTTCTGAATTCTCGACTAAAATACAGCGTTTATTCCGCTCACTGTTAAATAGGACCTACCAGGACCTATAATAGAGGATCAAGGACCTATCATACAGGATCAAGGACCTATTATACGTGGTTCAATACCATATAAATAAAAACAAATAAAATGAAATAAAAATAAAATAAATTAAATAAAAAAATTCTATGTATTCATTTAGAAAGAATTCCCTAGTGCTACAAGGACTTCCTTTCGTTTTTCTTTGCTATTGAAAGGCATAAATCCTTCTTTCGGACCTTGCTCTAAGGTATTGATTTGCTTAGGGGGTTTTTATTTGGAAGGACATTTTTTTTTAACAGTTTTGGGGGTGGGGAATTATGTGAAGAGATAAGAGATCTTCAATCCTTTTGATCTTTAACCTCCTAGGTACACTCGGAGGCCACTTTCCCTCTCCTTCTTATAATTCACCTCCTGAATGCACTCGGTGGCCACTTTCACGCGCCTACTTATAATTGTCCTGTTGGGTGCACGCTGAAGCCAGTTTGTGTCTCCCAACTATATTTACCTTTTTGGTACACTAAGAGTGTATCTCATCTTTAACCTCCTTTGTACACTTTCAAGCTGCACCATCTTGGACCCTCACTAATCCTTGCCTTACTTTCACTTTCAAATTTCACAAACTATCGCAGAAAAGAATCTGTTTCAAAATGCTGGGGAAACTGCCATAGAAATGTGGGGGCCCTCTGCTCTAGCACCCCTCTCTGTCTCTTTGCTTGACTATGCCCTTCACTCTTATAGGAACTATACAAAAGCATAATGGCCGCTTGTGTTGGCATCCTTGCTAGTTGCCGCACCCGAGAGCGTTGTGCGCCCGTACAACTGCCACGGCGGCAGTTGTCACCACGCACTTTTGTGAGCATGGCGCTGGTGAATGCAATTATAAATTAAAAAAGCTTTCGGGTGCCGCATAATTATGGAGTCCAAATGAGCCGCTCTAATGCAACTTTTTGGCAGGCAACTCGTCCACACAAGCGTCCCAGTTAAACGACCCCGAAGTGCAAAAGGGTTGATGGCAGAGCTCAGTGCATATGCCAAGTAAATCAACGCAAATTAACAACAGCAGCAACAACGGCAAAACATGGGAAACCCAGGGAAAAGAATAGAAAACAATTTGAGCTGCCCAACGGCGTCAAACAGCATGAGTGGCTGGCTGCATAGTGCCTGCCTCCTGGCTGACTGCGTCGCCTGACTGCCTGCCGAGGCCGAGGCAGAGGCAGCCGCCGCCACCGCCGCTGGATCTCGCGCTGTAGTACGCCATTTGAAACACTCATGGCTGCCGCGTTTGCCAATTGCCATGCTTTCATTTTTTCCACCTTTTTTCGTCAGTTTTTTAAATATGTTTTTTTCAAGTTTCCCACTTTTTCCCCGTTTGACTACGA
Source organism: Clusia tigrina (assembly GCA_920105625.2). NCBI lineage: Eukaryota > Metazoa > Arthropoda > Insecta > Diptera > Clusiidae > Clusia > Clusia tigrina. The sequence goes on from OV050033.1 coordinate 122,566,098, forward strand.
GTGCGCTATAAGTGGCCTAATTAGCTGCCGTGCGATCGACACTCGTGTTGCATGTACACAAGTGGGTTTACATGCATGTGTGCCTACGTGTGTGTGTTGTGCACTTATACTTATGCTGTTTGCATATTATTTCACACCGTCACCAGCACCATCGCCATAACCGCCCTCCCTAACCCAAACGAACCCAACTCAACCCAATCCGATCGGCGCGGCGTCCATAGTTGGCGGGCTGGCGAAATGGCAGGCGCGCTCTTTTGTGACCCGGGCTGCTTTTGCAGGGCTTCCGTGGCTAGTTTATTTATTTTGCAAAGCGTTAAGTGCCGACACACCAACACAACGCCACTTGTTTCTCATTTGTTCACGCACACATACACACACTCACACACAGCGGGGAGTACAGTCGTAAAACATGAGTAGGAATATATGCAAAAATCGCGTGAAAAACAAAACCTCTTCGCCAGCCATGTTGTGGACACATTGGAGTAGGAGAGCCCTGCTAAAGTCACAACCCCAACCCCCATCACTAGAGCTGGATTGGAGGGTAGTAACGGCAACTAAGACTGAGACTGAGACTAAGACCAGGACTGGGACTGAAATTAAGACTGAAATTGAGCCTGAGACTTAGACATAGACTAATCATGAGGCTTCCATTCCGACTGTGAATGAGACTGAGACAGTGGCCGATATTTAGACTGAAATGGAGATGGATTGAGACTGAGATTGAGATGGAACCTGATACTGAGATGGATACTGAGACTGAAGCTGAAACTAAGGCTGAGGCTGCACCTAAGGCTGAGTCTAAGTTTGAGATTGACACTGAAATTGAGTTGGAAACTGAGACTCAGATTGCGACTGACGTTGAAACTAAGGCTAAGACTCACACTTAAATTGGAAGTTTGAAGAAATCCACCAAAATGGTACCAAAAAACCAAATCGGCTTTTGGGGAAAATTAAAATTAATTTTCAAAAATTTTTTCTCAAAAATAATTAATTTGAAATTGCATTGAGAAGACACAAAATTAAATTTAAATTATTTGCCAACGCGTTGTCCTTAAAGAAATTCGCTTTGCATTGGCTGGTGCGGAGGGGGAGGCGGTTTTGGGGGGTTTGTGGATGTGTTTGCGCTCAACCAATCCAAAGCAAAATTTTTGCATGAGCAACGGCAGCAAAAACACATGCAGAAGCAACAACAACAACAACTTCAGCAACAAAAACAACTGCAGAGGTAACAAATACAACAACTACAATAAACACAACCAATTGTGGCAAAAACTGCTAATGGCAGACAGCCACAAAGCGTGTAAATCCGTGCCTCGTGCAACTGCAGCCGAGCATTAGCAGGCAATGCAATTACCACCGAGCCCAGCCACAGTTCTCCGTCCAGTCCAACTAATTAGCCAAACAGATGAATGCAGCTGTGAAGCAGTACCAGAGAAAAGCCAAAGAGAGACCAGGGAGAGAGAAAGGGAGACCAAAGTAAGATCCCAAAGTCACCCGAGAGAAACTAGGGGGAGACCAAAGAGTGACCAAAGATAAGCCCCTGAAAGATCAGTGTGAAATCAGGGAGAGTCCCGATAGAAATCATTAAAAAAAACAGAAAAAAATGATAAGGTTTATTTTTGATCCTTATCGTGAAGTGAATTGTTGTCTTAATTCCCTAAAGTAATATAGGGACATGTGGAGTGATCCCACTCAGATGCCTTTAGTACTATTCTGATGTGAGTCCTAGTTCCTAATCGGACACGTCAATCATATTTCGTCTGAGTTTTGGGAGTTGCTTGGAAATGTGTCCTACACCTGTTCTGTAGAAATGTGTGCCTTATTTTTGAGGTTCCTTTAAAGCCAGCGGTCAATAATTGAACTCTCCTTGATCACAATGGTTCATTTGCGATTTTAGTTCTCGACTTGACTGCCTAGTCTGAGTTAGTACTAATAAATCAAGTGCAGATTCATCCAGTCCTCAATTAGAAAAGCATACAAATATCCTTAGAAACTCACAACTGCCTCCGTTCACATTCAGTTTTGCACGCGAACAGAGTGCTGTGTGTTGACGAGCTTCCTAGCTTGACTGCCTACCCGCTGCCTACCCGCCAGCCTGCGTTGACATATGTGCAGCATAATTAATTCATGCAGTGCAACCCAGCATTCTCTACACTCTCACACACATTCACACACATACTCACTCACACAATCGCACAGCCGTGCATAGAAAAAAATGTCATGCAGTGCACCGCACAAACTTGCGTTGCAATGCAATGCACCGTAAAAATAATTATGGCGCTGCAATGAGCCACAATTGCTGGCTGCATTCTTCGGCATTGGCCACCACTGCTGCTGCCCCTGCCCCTGTTCTGCTACGCTCCTCACCCTGCCATTACTGCTGCCGTATACAATTCCTTTTAATTCCTATTTTTCTCTTTTCACTTAAGTTATGCTGACGAGCTAAGTGCGTCCTCGCCTCGATCCTGCCACCGCCAACGTTGTCACCAGTGCCAGTGGCAGCACCAGTGCTAGTGGCAGGCTTACCTGGCTGCCTATTGATGCCTAGCATGGCGTTTGTTGCTGTGCCTGGCGCACGCTAATTGGCTCCACAATGACACTCGCTAAAATTGCATTGATTCTTGTTCGACGTTTGAAGCTGCTCGTTCCCTGCTCCTCGCTCCAAGCTCCTCGTTTGATGGGCTGACGACACATGCACTCAATGGCTGTGATTTTTATGTCATTAAGTTATGAGGCAATTTTGCACTCATTTATTTAATCCTGTTCTCCTTGTGTCCTTCGTCCCATCTCACCTTCTTGCATTTTGCCTTCCTGCCTTCTTGTCTGCTTTGTTTTCCATTTTGAATGCTTCCTTTTGCACATTGCTCATGTAGACGCGCATTCTGAATTAAAACTTAATTGATATTACCTGCGTATGTGCATTTCGCAGCCCTCCTGGACGGGGGAGGGATCGGGTAGACAAGCTAAAATTGTAACACAGTTGCCAACATGGTTGTGGACTGACGTTTCCAGAGCGTGAGTACTTGAAAATGTTTATACTAACTGGAAATGAGGACATGAGAACATGAAGGGATTGATAACTGAGGAGTTTAGTAGTGAAGCGAGGGTGGCAGCATAGTTTGATAATAGATGAGATGGAAGTTTTCTTATTTATCTGTCTTAAAGCATCTCTGATTGGGGTATTTATCCATCAAATTCTCTCAGAGACTGGGTCCATCAAATTCTCTCAGAGACTGGGAAATATAAAATTTGCATCTTTCGGCATTTTTCGAAGCACAATTAAGGAGATTCCGTCAAAACAAAATTCCACCAACTGATTTTTGAGGTATAAATGAGAAAAAAGAGGATATTAAATTAAAGAAAACTTGGTCTGACATAGTCCCTCATATCTCGAAGTATCGTAGTACCTCATAGTTTCGAAATATTTTCGCTCAGCATTATTAGAGACTAAAAATAGTGTCCAGGAGAAAATTTTCTGAAGTTGCATGTAACCCATACTGGGACGAGTATGAAGGACAATTGAGGCATCCTTAGTGATGATACTTGAAGAACCGAGTTCCAAGGTCTGGCCATCAAACTTGGGACCAGTAGTAATATAGAAGCATACTAGGAGAGAGATTATAATACTAAAGAGGGAGGAAAAGTTTTAACTATACGAGATGAACAGACTCTAATAATAATAATAAGAATTCACCAGGATTCAACTGGACTATCAATGAATAACGAAAATCATGCAATCTAAAATGAGGATGAGGAGTCAATTATTAGAGCAACTATCGATAGGAATGGCTGAAGATATTAAGACTGGAGGATTAGTTAACAATTGTTCTTATCATGAGCTGACGTTGATATTAATTCTGAGGATTCAGCTTCAACCAGGTCAATATGAGAAGGGTACTAAAGAGAGATCAGAATTATCAGGTATAAATATTTAGCCAATAAGAAACAGCTTACTCTTGTTCTGGGTGCAGTCTCCCTATTAAAAATAATGCTGGGACAAGGTATTCTCTTTTGGAGGGGAAGGAATGGTCAACTTGAAAAAATGTTCTGAGTTGAACTGAGTAACTCCACCTTGACGAACACCATTCAAGTAAGGATAATGCTGAGGAACTGTAATCTACTTGGACCAGATTTAAAAAGGAAATAATGTTCAACAATGTAAGACACCATCCAAGTAAGTAAAATGCTGAAAAATTGAATTCTGTAACTGGGCCAAGGAGTGGGAGGACAGAATTTTCATTCAATAGCTAATGTTGTTCTGGGTTTAAATGGACAAGCCCAAATACAATTCAAATGAAAAACAAAAGCGATGAACAGATTCTAAGAAGAGATTCCTAGAAGAGATTCCAAGAAAAGATTCCAAGAAGAGTCCAAGAAGAGAATTCACATCTTACACAAAGAATCAGAGAGACAGCATCATGGAAGCAATTCTGATGATGCTGGTGATTAGCTGGTAGCAATTCAACTTCTCGAGAAAAATTGCAACAAACTAGTCGATTGTTGCGAGGCTGGGTTAACTTCAAATGAGGCTTCCAACTAGAATGTTGACGTGGAGGTGATGATGATGATGATCATGAGCAGCTACGGCTTAATGTGTCCATCAAGGTTAATCTAAATCCATCTAAACCAGAATGGAGTTGGAGGCTACTATCATTGAAGCCAGAATGTTGGTCTTTCCTAAAACTGAGCTTAATTATCCAAGCACATTTCAACTGGAGACTAGGGGGATCATGTGATTAATATAAGGGAACATGGACTCAGGTCAATTGTGAGAGGAAGACTGCACTAAGAATTTTCAGTTAAGGATGATGATGCAGTTTAATTAATACTATGAGTGAATTAACCAGACTTCCATTGCAGAAAAATTTTTCAAAAGTGCTAAGAAGAAGGTGGAAAGAAGGTCAATTGGAAAGGAAAGACACTGAGCCCGCATCTTTGAGCAAAACGTAACAAAAGTGCCCAGAAAAAGCAGCAACTGAGATCGACTGGGGAGAGAAGGCACTACAACTAGAATCTTTGCGGAAAATATGACTAAAGTGCTCGCGAAGAAACATGGGCTAAGCTCAACTGTGAAGGTGAGAGGCTTCTACTGGAATCTTTGACAAAAATATTGTTAGTATAAGAAGCTAGAATCAATTGTGAAGGGGAAACAGCACTAAGACTGCTAAATTAAATATGGTGGAAAGATGGTTTGTAAATTTGGCAGACAAAACTTACAGTAATATCAGTCTACATCTCCTCCCTCACTTTGAAGCTAGAGGCCAAATTCCAAGGTGGCCTTTTGATCACTAGAAGAACATGTTGCTGATTGTTCCAAATTGTTCCGAGCACATAGTTCCGAACACTATAGGTGCATTTGCCAAGAAAAACAGTAATGCTGTTAACAGTCTCAGTGTCAGATTTATGTGGGTGCCGCGCTGATATCATTCTTTCAGTACTGATATCTCTGTCTGTCTCGAACAACTGCAGCTAGAACGGCAGACGAGCAATTTCGCATCACAATTGCGCGTACAAATCTCGCCCACTTGAAGAATACGTACACCAGCACAAATTATTGCGGCAATTTTGTGCACATCAGCCTAATTGAATAAATCAAACGACGACGAGCGAATCAAAAGGCCCTTTTAATTGAACGCAGACCACCATGATGGGCCCCAAACGAGCAAGCGAGCCAGGGAGCCAAGCAGCCAAACAGCCAGAGAGCCAGTGAGCCAACGAGCGACCGATCGAGTGCAGCTGAAACAAAAGTACGCTGCATGCGACGCAGTAAATGTCGAATATGAGTTATCGCTGGACTGGCGGCTGGACGGACGCAGCACCGAGAAGCAACGACATCGTTGGCCGATGCTGATGCTGCTACCTACCACTGATCAAGCGGCAGATGACGACGACGCTGACAACAATGATGAGGACAATGATGATGATGACGATTGTTGCTGTTGTGTTGATGTTGGTGAAATGCCTAAATTCATGTGCCGTCAAAACGTTGACGATCGACGAACCACATAAAAAAGAATGCTCTCATTTCCTGACTCTGCTGCGACGGCTGCAACGGCTGTGCTGTGACTGTGGTTGTCTTTACCCTCTGGTAGGCCTTTCATAATTTAGCAACACGATTAGACCTCCTTCAAAATTGGTGGGTTGTGGAAGTTGTCTTTGTCGTTGCCATCATCATCATCGCCATCATCATCATCATCATCATCATCATCATCAGCGTCGTTTTCGTCGTTGTCGTCATCGTCAATGAAATCATTATTTCTGGGTAGTTGGCCGAGCACTTGTGCAATCCGCCAAGCTCTGGTGCTGCGGCGGTGGTGGTGGCTGCCGCTGCTGCTGATAATTTCATAACGTTTTTCCGTCCGTCTATTTTTCCTTAAGTTTTTGTTGTTGTTTTGTTGTTGCGTTATTGTGGGTGAGCGCGCACTCTCTAAAAACGTCAATCACTCAATTAAACTCAATTATTATTATGAAGCGATGATGGCGCTGCAATGGCGGCCTGTGTGACTTGGACTTTGGGACTAGCAGAGCTGGGGAACGTGATTTCTCAGCCATAAACGTATACGTAGCTGCAATCCGGACAAGAAACAATTTCGCAGAACTGCCAAGCAGCGCTATAATGAACAATCTTTTTCCACTGAGGAGCAGTGCGACGATCATTTATGGTGATCGTGAGAACAACGGCAGCAAAAACCAAACGGAAAGACATCAGCAATAACAGCAACAACAATGACAGCAGTAGCTATGCAAAATAACTGCCGCCTGCATGCATAAAATTTCGCCCACCCACTACGCCAGCGGACTCATCGTACTCGTACTCATACTTTCACCTCCAGCCTGCTATCTGCATGGAGCGGCGTTCGTTATGGTTGCGCCCTCCCACCCAGCAGCAGTCCCAGTCGCCAGTACACGCTCTGACAAGGCAGTAGTTGCGACATCATGCTACACTCAAGCGGCGACGAGTGGAGAACGATCACACACACACACACACACTTACACATGAGAACACCCACAATCTACAATTGCACTGGGAGCCAGTGGGGTCAAGTATTCAGTTCCTCATTCGTTATTCTCATTTGGAAGAATCGTTACTTTCGACTCGTTGCTGAGTAACGCTGCAGTTGGTGATGATGAAAGAGGGATCAGTCAGGAAGAGCATTTCAGGACTGCAGCGTTGAAATATAAGTATGACAATCTATAAATTGAAGCGAGATATTCTTGAAATTTAAGTATGACTTGCTTGGAATTGAACGATGGCATTATCCTAATTGAAGTATAATATCCTTAAAGTTCACGTATATTGGAAGCGATTTCTATGAGCCAAAATCAAGTGTACCAAAGTGACAGAATATGAGTTCTAAAGAAGAGCAATTTATTAATTATGTTACTAGTCTAATCGAAAGATGAACTGATGAGGTCTGACACTGAGTGGATTGCAGTTTTTCTAGGAGCTAATAGGTTGTCTTTGCATATGTAAACTTGACTATAAGTACAGAGTTTTTGCACCGTTCGGCTACGTGACCCTATTAACGAAGATTTGGAGAGTCAAAGTTTGCTGAGGGTATTGGACCTTTCACTGTCCAAGCTGCCTGATAAACTCGTAAGTTCCTAGAGTTATTTCCTGAGTATGTCAAATGTTGCCTGTCGTATGTATGTTTTGTTGGGCTCTACAGCCTGATGTGAGTTCCAAGCGACCTTACCCATAATTGCTGAGTGTATTAGAAGACTTTTGGAGCCAAGCAGCCTCAAGAACTTGTAAGTTCCAAGCTTTCTTTCCCTTACTCATGTACTCTTAAGTTCCCAGAATTCTTTCCTGAAGCTGCTGAGTATGTCGAATGTTTCCCTGGGTCAATCAGCTTGGCGCAAGTTTCCAGAACTATTTTCTATTCGTTGCTGAGTTTGTCAGAAGTTTCTTAGACTCACACGTTCCCAGCCTTCTTTTCCATAGTTGCTTAGTGTGTCAAGAAGTTTCTTAGAATCAAGCATCCTTGCGTACTCATAAGTGCCCATTGTTCCCCATAATTACTGAGTGTGTTGGACCTTTCAATGGAGCAAGCAGACTCACCAACTCGTAAGTTCGCAGAATATTTTGTTGAGTATGCCAAACGTTTCGCTGGGTTGTTTAACCTGATGTTCCAATACTTTCTTTCCATGGCTGTTGAGAATGTCAGACGTTTCTCAGAGTCAAGTAGCTTCATGATCTCGAAAGTTGCTTCTCGTAGCTGCTGAGTATGCCAAACATTTCAATCGGTCTAGCAGCTTGATGTAAGCTTCCAGATTTCTTTCCCGACATTGGTGAGTGCGTCCAAATTGTCTTAGAGCCAAGCAGCCTCAGGAAACAGTAAGTTCCAAGCCTTCTTTCCCTTACTCATGTACTCATAAATACCCAGAATTCTTCCCCGTAGTTGCTGAGTCTGTTGGACGTTTCACTGGGCCAAGCAGTATTCATATCTTCATTCCCTTGTCAGTACTCGTTACTTACAAATACCGCGATGGAGTAACGAACCCACTTCTTTCGACGTCTCCATTGTGCGTTGCGGCATATTTGGAAATATTTCGTTGGACATTTTCACATGGCTGCCAAGTAGGTGGCCACGACGGTGGCAACGGCGACTAGGCCAGCTCTGTGCATGTGCAACTGTGCTGAAAGTGTCCATTAGTTGCAGCACACCACAGAGCAGTCCATCACAGACTGCAGACTGTGTGTGCCGCTCTGTCACATAATGAGCGTACCACTTATTGCCACATACGCGCACATTGCAGTAGCCTCCGCCGCATTGACGATAATTGCAGTGATTTGAGCTCAGTTCATTTCATTTCATTCCATTCGGCTGCCAGTGGAGCAATTGTCATGCAATGCGCGCCGTAATGGTTGGGAAACATTTACATGTAATCACTAAGTACGCAGAAGGGATACGCTACGCTAAGTCGAAGACCTTTTTTCAATTCCAAACAACAACAAGAGCAACCAAAACAACAACAGAAGCAACAGCAGCATGCAATTAGGCAGCTCATTGCTTGCGTTACGAAACAATTTGCGAAAAAAGTTCACATTTGCTTCCTTGTTAGTTCGCAGGCAGCTCTCAGCTCTCAGCCCTCCAAACTCCTCAGCTTATTTCACTTCTAAACGACGAGTACGCTTACTTGCACACCCCTCCCCCGCGAACCTCCTTGGTTCCATCTATGCCTGCTTTTGTGTAGCGTCCCGTCTATATTTGCATACGCTCCGCTCCAGCTTCGATATCAAATTTCCTCGTTGGAGCGGTCATTTCTCTGATGTAGCTCGGCAGCCGAAAAAAGGGTTTCTCTTTGTGTGACGTTCAAACGTGCCGCCTGCATCCTGTTTGTTGAGCTTTGTTTTGAAACGAGGAAGCAAGCACACAACAGCTCAGTTCAGCCCAGATCAGATCAGATCAGATCAGCTCAATTTAGTTCAGCGACGCTCGGCTCCGCCATGTGATCCTGTGCACTCATCAGTTGCGGCTGGTGTCCTTTCAGGTCGCTAAAGCCACGTCGCGACGTTCTAATGTGCTCGGCTCGGCTTTTGTGTTTGTGAAGCGAAGGAGGCGAAATTCTCGGCAAGGATGGCATTATTAGCTTGTGCCTTAGCTTTGTCGGAGTCAGTCATTGAAAGATTAGCATGCCGAGCCTGAGTGAGTGACTGAAAGAGTTTAAAGTTTTTTCTGGAGCTCCAAGTTTTGTTTGTCAATTCAATTGTGCTTAATTAGGCCCTCTAAGTAGCGAGAACGCCTCAATTTGACAGTAGAGATGTAGATGAGCGTATTTGATAAAAGCGGTAGTAGGAAGAAGGTGGAGGAAGAGGAGGAGGTGGAAGAGGAGGAGCAAGCAGAGTGGGTACTTTGAGAGTGTTAAAGTAATGAAGTCTAACAATAGAGCGGATGAAGTCATTTTTTGAGCTCTTGTGCAAATTACTTGTTGATCAAATTACTGGAAAAGGGATGATAAGAGAGGGTAGAAGAGATATAAAGGAGAGAGTGGAAAGAGTAAGAGAGAGATGAGAGAGAGAGATAATGTAAAGGGAAAGAGAAATGGGGAAAAATAGATAGGGACAAAGGAAGTGTTTAGACAAAGATTGTGTAGAGACAATGCAGGTGAAGAGAAAAAGAGAGTGCTGAGACAGGGAGTTGAACTGGTTCCAATAACTCAATACTGGTTCCAATAACTATTGATATTTATCTCGTCTGTCGTCACCTGGCGGAAATTATTCCAGCAAGGATGCTCTATTTATCTATTCCCTTATTGTAGGAACTTCATTTCGCTTGACCTGAAATTTGCATCATGTTCAATGATCTCTCTCCTGATATCTTTCCTGAACTTGTTTAATGAAACGTTGTACTTCCACTTAAATACTGCTAAGCTTCGTCCTTTCCGTGAACCAAAATCGTTATCATGTTCTCCGGGATATTTTTTCAATCGAAGAAGAGTTGAGAAGAAAAACTGTTCCCACTAAATGAATGCTGGAAGTTGTTCCACCCGCCCGCGGTTCTTGCCCTTAATTATGTAGGAGACCGTAATGCTTAACCCAACCAGCCATCAGTGGCACAATTCGGGCAACAAAAAAGCGTACCAAGCATGTAGAAGTACTCAAGCTTCCTCTCCTTCCTCTCTCACAAAGCCTCTTCAATTATGGCGTTCATATTTGGCAGCCTGTGCTCGGCTGATTACACTTCCTCAGTTTCCTGTGCGGCTTAAGGCAGGGCACTTAAAGCGTGCCTACCCCAAATGATGAACGCCGTTACAATTCAAATTATGTGATGCTCCTCTGTTTAATTTTGTTTGTTCTTTTTGATTGTTAGTACGCGTGTGTGGTCAGCAATTATTGTGCGCCACATGCACCCGGCGGACCACACCAAATTTAATTGCCTCCTTATGAGCGTTCATAATGCTGCACGTATATTTGGCAGCAGCAACAGCGCACAACAAGTTGTTGAAAGGTATTTTCTCCACTTCCCCAAGAAAGAACACAAAAAGTTAATGACTTGTTCAGGCGCACAGGCAAAAATTATCGCTCAGTCAAAATTGACGCAATAAATGAGCTCCAATAACAACAACAGCAGCAGCAACCGAGTACAGTGGCAGCACCGAAGGTACATGCTCGGAGCTGGTTGCTTATTACGAGTACAACGTTGGTGAGGTGAGCGGGGTGGCCGAAATAATGTTGTTATATGAATCATTCCTGTCAAACTGGACCACCACCACACCGTCAGCGGCTGTGGTCGTGGTCGCGTCATTGCCAACATCAGCGGCAACGCGAATGCGAACGCGAACGCCAACGCCGCTCAGGAAGCGGCAACCAAATATTGTGGGCAATAAACGCTAACAAGCTGCGTAGAGCCTGACACAAGAGCGCGCTCAGCGTAATTACGAAACACACACTTTGGGCTCCGAGTGCGGTGGTGGTGAGAGCTCAGTGGCGGATCCAGCTGCAGGCCGAGGAAGCCCAGACTCTCTGAAATGTTGTTGGAAGCTGAAGACTTGTTGTTGCGGTATGGGAGAGTGTTGAAAGCTACACCACAAGGGCCGACTACTTTTTGGGAGCCTATGAGCGGCGGCGGCGCCGCACTGAAATCCGCCAATGGCCGAGCTGATCGTTGATCGCAGATAATTTACAAGCACAAAAGCTACAAAAATGCGGCAACGTGGGTACCTCTGCCCTAACTGGAGCTGAAGCTGAGTCTGTTACTGGTGCTTATACTGAGACTTATACTCAGGCTGATGCTGGGCTGTTGCTGAGGTTGATGCTGCTGATGCTGAGGCTGCTGCTGAGGTGGTTCTTGGCGTATCGTGTGTGGCGTTGCCTGCTGTGGCTGCTGCCGTTGCTCTTTGGTAGCGCCAATAGACTCATCAGTCTCGTAATTAAATGCACGCACGCGGACTGACTGCATTTAGTGAAGCTGCCACAGTCGCTGCCCACCTACCCCGCAAGTGGCTCCATCAATTTCTGTATAATTTCTCAACCTGTTCCCATCTTGCTCGCTCGTACCTTACGTGTGGCAGAGTCTACGTGTGGCGTAGCGCAGGCGTTTGCTGTTTCTTTTTTATTGTTTGTTTGATTTTTAAATTTAATTTTATTTATTTTTGATTTCGTTGTTTTTGGATTGTGATTTGCCTCCTCTGCCGCCAGCTTTCAACAGATTATCAATCTTGTCAAATTATGGCCAGGCCCGCTCAGCACCAGCGCCACCACCAGTCGCTGAAGAGTGCTGCTGTCTGCGGCGTAACAAATCACGTTAATCACCCGCAGCCACTGCCGCTGCCGCCCATGAAGCTGTGTGGTGTAAACGGCGGACCGTGCTGGGCTTACGATGGGAACTGTGGATGTGTGGCTGAGAGTGTGCCCAGTGAGTGTGTGTATCCACGGTGGTGCCTTGTTGATAATGAGCTGCTCCACAGCAAGTGCTGTGCCTCTGATACACTTTCATTAGGCGGCGGCTGCGTCATGATAGTGGACAATTAATTGGGCGCCAGTTGCTGCAGGCATTAGAAACATTGTGGCTGTTTCCAAGGAAAGCACACAAGAGTTTGAATTTTGGTTAATAATTGTATAATAATATTGGATTGGATTTCACCTAATGAAGTCACAAAAGGGACGACCACATCCAAAGCCTCAAGTCTGCCTGGAGGCACTTGCTGCTAGTGTTGCTGGGGCCACTGCTGCTGATGTCGTGCGCGTGTTTCCGCTAATATGTTCGTGGTACTTACTTCCTTGCTGGTTGTGCTTTGTTCTTGTTGCTATTGCCGTGGCTATCACTGTGGTTGTTGTTGTTGCTGTTGTTGTGCTGGTGATAACTGCCCATCCAGCGCAGAGCAGAGCTACTGATCCGTGGAGATCGTGCCGTCTGCGAGCGGCGCAATTATGACAACACTGTCGCAATAAACCCAACAACATGTCAGTTAACGCATTTGTCTATGGCAGCTACAGCGGCAATAGTTGTTGTTGTTGCTTTTGTTGCAGTTGCTGTTTGCAATTAGAAGACGTTGTTGATGTCACGAATTTGTCGCTGTATTGTGGCTGCGGCTGTGGTGCTGGAGACACCAGCTTTCGTCGCCAGACAGTTTAGAAAATTGCTGCGCCACAAGTTACGCTTGAGTAGCAGGCAGCTTCCAGTCGGGAACGGTGGCATATTTCATGCACCAATTGCAAAACAGAAAGGCAGAAATTAGTTCAATTTTTTTTCTACAGAATTCCTGAAATTCGAATACATAAAAATGTTGTTCTTTTGACAAAACCTGAGCTTTGTCTTGGAAACTCCAACAACAACAGCCGCAGCCACTCTGCTACGGCTGCTTTTTAACTGCCGCAACCCGCCAGCGTAGAACATAAACCACTTGGCACATATCTTAAATTGGCACTGCCCGGAGTTAGATACCGCACGGCCGCTTATCTGCGATCTGCTTCCCAAACGTTTGTCGTTGTTGTTGTTACTGTGGCTGTTTGTGTTGTTGTTGTTGTTGTTGGTGTTGTCGTTGGCTTGGCCTAGCCTGGCGCTTTCTGGGGCTGGCAAATATCGTCATGCGTATCAGCGGAAATCTGCTGCTCATTGTCAGTTTTGTGTGACGCCGGGGCATAAATGCTGCGCTTTGATTTTGAGCCTTCTGTTTTTGTAGAGTGTGGCGGCCGGCGTCATTGATGACATTAGTGTGCCAACGCCACCACCATTCAGAGGCGGCCGGCAGGCATTCAACCCTGCATTCGGGCAGGCGGACAGATCATCGTCGCTGATCTGCTGATCTGCTGACACGGCGATGACAGATTTCCACGAATTGTCGTTTTTGAAGTAAAAGCGCGGCGTCTCCGGCGCTACTGTTTGCGCTCAAGCATTGCGGCGGCAAAATGACACACAAAAAGGCATCAGCACCAGCAGGAGCAGCACTGGCAGCAGCATTGGAAAAATAAACAAAAGACATGCCACAAAGCGACGTAAGACGCCACTTCAATTTATTTGCGCAAATTCTATGAATCTGTGCCGCCTCCGTTGCTACCGCTGCCCCTGCCTCCGCTGTGAGCGCCAACTTAAAACTCTCAAAGGCGCACTTTGTCTTCGGTGGCCACTGTTCCTGCTCTGAGCCGACCCCTGTTGCTGTTATATCAGCACTATCAGCAATTTCGCCCATTAACGCTTGAGAGCACGGGAACCTAATCAAAGGCAGGCAACTAGGCAGCCTGGCAGCCAGGCAGGCAGGTTCAAATCTGTGCCCCACAAGTGCTCTGCACATATTTACGCTGACAACGTGCCTCTCACTTTTGATGTCGCTGCCAAAGTTAACATTTGTAGCTGTAAATTCGCCAACTTAAGCGAAAACGCTTCATCCGAGCGCGCCACAAGTAGATACCACAATAGGTGTAGCCAGCTCCACGTACTTGCACGGGCCACTCCACGCCGACGTTGGTATAATTGAAAAGACTCCAAGTGGTGCATGTTGCATATTTGGTGAAAATTCAAAGAAGTGCTTCAGCAGCGCTGATGGCGTAGCGTGCGAGTGGGGTCAAGTGATATAATAAACTCCCTCAGCAACCGTTCCCATGCTTTCGTTTTTGGGCTCGGAACTGACTGGTACCTCACCAGGCACAGTGAGTAGGTGGCAGAGTTACGCAACAGCTCACGTGTTTTTAACACCATCACTACCTAGACTGAAATGGGGCGATGTGGTCGGAGATAATGACAAAACAGTTTCAATTCTGTATAGTTATAGTTCTAATGATTTACATTATCCCCAGATTCTAGCCGAACGTCTATAAAAGTTTCCCAGAGTTGGTTAGAGCAAAGATCCAACTTTCGCTTATGATTTTATTCAAGATAATGAAGAATAGGAATAGAAGCTGTTTGACAAACTATTCGACAATCATGGAAGACGTCCTTAAAGACAAGAATTCGTTCTTCGCCTTCTAGACTGGGAGGGTCCCAACCCACATTTTCTTTCTTATTAGTCAAGAAGTGAAAATATGTCGTGAGAAGGCTTCTTATTACATGAAGACTTACTTTCCTAGAGGGTGGCTCTCTCAGTACCCAAAGTGACGAATATTCTCAGTGCTTCGAACCTGTTTATTTTACGAGTACTATCAACATGATCAACAATGATATCATTAAGTTTTGGATACCGAAGGATGGGGCTGAAGGCGTCTCTACACCTGCATTTCCATGGGGGTTGAACTATAGATGAACCCCTGATGAATCTAATTTAAACTAAAGCTGAAAACTGTCTGATTAACAATTCACAAGTTTGTAATAAGAATCATTGTGGATTTCCTTAGGGATTTTATTGGTGATTTCATTGGGATACTGTCCGGAAGCGGTCAATAATGGAACACCCAAATGAGGTATGGTAGAACACAAAAGTGGAAGTGAGAGTGTACTTGTTATCTAGTACTTTACATTAACAAAAGCTCAAATAAACGCGTTGACTAGACTAGTAGACTCCAAAACAATTGAGTATTTTTACCATAAAAACCGAGGGGATCCTTATAGTCCATGAGAGCGAATACCTTAGAGTTCAGGCTCTTATTGAACCAAGGAACCTAAGTCAATTAAACTACGATTTGTTCTGAAAGCTCCCCTTCGGCATCAGTCATCGTGATCCATAAGGAAATCCTTTATTGATGCCTTCAACTTCATTGGTATTCGGTGTTCCAGGGAAAGCACTAGAGTTGCCACAGAAACCCAAGAATATCTAGAATACTAAGAAAGATAGAGTTTTCATACGTCGCTTTTTCACTTGGATGAGTCCTGGGTTCACCAGTACACACCACGAACAATATTTCAGTGAAAACTGTGGAATAAATAGTGGTGAGCCGGGTCCAAGGAAGACGGAATGGATATAAGCCTTGGGAAAGGTAAAATGCAAGATGAAGGCCTGTAGAAATTTGATTTGACAATATGTATGTTGATGACTGACGACTACTTTGAAAAAGGGAAACCAGATTAATACTCGAGTACCCGGTCACTTTTGAACTAATTTCAGGGAATGTTTCCAGAAAAATGTCCTCTTCGCAGCCAACAAGAAAATGTTAATCCACGACAATAATGCCTCGGATCATTCAAGTGTTTTAGTGGCTCAAAAGCTGAAACTGAATCTGAGGTATGAAATGATTCCTATTCCCCCCATTTTTGTCTGCGCTGGACCTGGAAAAATCTCAATTTGTGTGGCCGCGAGTCATTGCCATTAAAGCAATGACGTCAACAGTGTCTTAAATTACTACTTTCCGCTCGTTTTACGTGGTAGAGATTGAAAAGCTGAAACAGAGCTGGGAATAATGGGTTCAGCATATATTGAAATATTCAAAATATCATAAAATGTTGACCCCGCCCTCGTGTTCCATCATATTATATCCTAATGCCGGCCTCCATTGTCTTGTGGTAAGCATGCTAGACTCACACTTGGGGGTCGTGGGTTCGAATCCTTCCCCGGATAGGATCTCAAAAATGCTTCTTTCTAAATCTTTTTCTTTTCGAGTGGAAGGCCTTAGTTGCCAGTGCTCATTCCCTCAACCCCTAGCAGACATAATTAACAATATAATAATGATAATATCCCAATACAAGAGTTCAGTGATGTTCCTTCTTTAAGCTCAAATACCCCGGAGCTACTTGCTAGCGCCTCTTCCCCGCCGGCAGGCTCCACAAGTGTGCTGATAATTTAAGCCAAAAAAAATGCTGCCATTTAAAATGTTGAAGTTTTTGTGCCGCTTAATGCCACGTCAGCCCCCACCCACTGCCAGCAACTCCCACCGCCCGCAACGCCGCCCGACTCTAGCCGACTAGAATACACCAGCAAACCCGGCAGCCAGCCAACCAAACAGCCACGTTACCAGGCCACCAAGCGCTGCTCGCATTGTAAGCGTTGACACTCAAAATCCGTTAATTAATTTAACGAAAAACAAAATGGCGCCGCTTGGTGTGTTTTTCCCGAGCATTCAACTGTGTTAATGGGCGCAGCGAACCGCCGCGGTTTCTGGAAATGTCTTTGATATGCCACAAAATAAAAGAGGAAAAAGACGCAGAGTGGGCGGCTAAGAGTGGGGCGGCCAACACAAGCTGGAACAGGTGAGAATGCAGAGAAAGGCAGCTGACGCAGTGGAGGCAGTGGTGGCAGCGGCCGTGTGGCTGTGCTGGGTGTCGTTGCTGGCTGTCGTGCTGTGGCGTGGCGCGATTGTGCGATTGTGGCTTGGAGAATTTTTCACGCTGACTAATCAAAGCGAAGTAGAGCCAACAAAAGTCAAGTTCTGCCATTGTGCCGGGCCTGATGCTGTGGCAATTCGGGAGCAGGCAATACACTGCGTGTGGCTGAATGTGTATCTGTATGTGTGTGTGTGTTGGCATTGAATTGAGCATTACACAAATTTATGAGCTGCTTACCTCGAAGAGGAGGAAGCAGCCACAAACAATGAGCAATGAAATTGAAGAAATTGTATATTTTAACTGAGTGCCTGGCGACTGGTTCCCTGGATGCACCATAGGAGGAAGCGATTGGCAATGCAGCCACACGATATCGTTTACAGATGCAGTGTGCCTTTCTAATCAAGCAGACAGCTGCGTTTGGCATCATAATAGAAAAAAAATTAAATAATCACAAAAGAAGAGAAATTTAAGCCCGATTTTCCAGCATTTTCCACAAAATTGGGAACAAAAATTTCCAAAAGTATCACATGCACCACGCTACCTGAGAACCTCCTACGAAGAAAAGTGAGGAAATCGTCTTAAGGAACAATGCTGAAACAGCTCGCGAGCAAAACTTGAGTAGAGCTCCTCAACTAATTGGTGGTTGCCCTAGTTTGCACGCAGGCAATATATGGCAGAGGCTATCAGCATAGCTGGAGGAACCCTGGAAGCTTAGCGTGAACCACGGGCACTGAAAATATGTGAAAAAAGAACATTCTTTGACCTAAAATGAGAATGAGATGGAGATGAAGAGGGAGTGAGATA
Organism: Clusia tigrina; assembly: GCA_920105625.2. Taxonomy (NCBI): domain Eukaryota; kingdom Metazoa; phylum Arthropoda; class Insecta; order Diptera; family Clusiidae; genus Clusia; species Clusia tigrina. The sequence goes on from OV050033.1 coordinate 122,584,034, forward strand.
ACGAAAAAGTGCGCTAATTAGTTAAAAGAAGAGTGAGCCAGAAAAAGAGTCAGTTAGAAAAAGAGTGAGTTAGAAGAATAGAGAGTTGGATGAAAAGTGCCTTCGAAAACACGTGTGTTAGATGATAAGTGAATTATAAGAAGAATGAGTTAAAGGAAGAGTGAACTAGATGAAAAATGAGTTAAATGAAGAATGAGTTAGAAGCAGGGTGAAATAGATGAAAAATGAGCAGAAAAAGAGTGAGTTGGGTGAAAAGTAAGTTAGAAAAAGAGTGGATGAAGAAGAGTGAGTCAGAAACACTCTACTTCTGAAGAAGAGTGAGTGAGATAAAATAAAATCCAAAGTTTCATCACCTTATTTCTCATTTTCTTATTTACGGAAATGCCAATTAAATTCAATAATTGAATCTCTGAATTGCAGAAATTACATTACTAAATCTCAGTAATCAAATCACTGACTTACAGAAATTTCATTACTAAATTTCACCAATTGAAAGTATGAATTTTTCACTACTTAGGCATTAATTATCTAAATTTCTGATTTTGCAAAACACAGTTTCAGTAATCGAGTGCCTTAATTACGAAAATGCTCTTACTTCAACTCAGCAAGGGAATATTTGAATTTCAGCAATCTCATCACAAATCACACCGATTGATATTCTGAGTCACAGTTTAACTAAATTTCAAAAAATTATTCCAAGGTCACATTACTCCATTTCACCAATTGTCTTTCAGATATCTCATTACTTAATTTCAGTAATCGAGACTCCAAATGACAGATATTTCAATACTCAAGCTCACATATAGAATTTCTTATTGAATGATATTCGAGTATCTTTACTGAAATTTAGTAATTGAGTTTCAGAAGCACAAAAATTGATTGCTAAGATGCATTAATGGAGTCTCTGACTCACTGAAAAGTCTCTTTATCCGGAAAATAGTTTCGGAATTACAGAAATTGCATTACTTATAGCCAGGAATTGGGTTTATGTAATACAAACATTTCATGGTTCGCATACAAATTAGAATAAAATTCAAATATAATTGGAAAGATTCAAGCAGATCTCTGAGCCACTCTGACACAAGCGAATGCACCCACTCAGCCCGCTTTGCCCGCGGACACCGATAGGCAATGTGGCTTAAAAGTGAACGCTGTTGTTGTTGTTTTCTGTTTTGAAGATAGCACAAAATTTCGCATTGAAATCGATATTTTTAAATTGAAATCAATGAACAATTGTCTGGGGACCTGCACGCAATTAAAGCATACTTGAATGCATTTAAAGCAAACAAAACAATAAAATAGCCGCACCTAACGCAGAGAGAGACGGCAGTGCGCTTAGGAATCGGTAGAGGCATGCATTACACCCCCGCCTACACGAGGTACGGCAGTGTAAATTTGTATGGGTCGCTCCCGTCGCAGAAAATCGTCCTGAAATTACTCGGAAATCTATCTTTTTGCTGTTTGCGAACAACGCATTCATGACCGCTTTTGTTGTTCCCTGCCGTTGTTGTTGTTTTTCATGTTGTTGTGCATGTTTTCCTGTTTTAGTTGATGATGTTCTTGTTGTTATTGGTGTTATTGTTGTTGTTGTTGTTGTTGTTGTTAGTGTTGTTGTTATTGTTGTTATTATTGTTGTTGTTGTCTAACAAGAACCATTATTTGTAGGCCATAAATTTTATTGCCCGCTGCCGTTTGCAATTAAATCTCAATGGTTCCCAACTGCAGAGCGCGCATTTTGTCGTTTGTTAACCGGCGTTAAACGCTCACCGAGGGATGAAGCGGCACATGCAGTCGGCTGCTGCGGTTCTTGTTGTCGTTATTATTGTTGTTGTTGCCTCTGCCGCTCTCTGGAGATAGTAGCTGAAAGTTGAAAGCGAAACTGCGCTACTAGGCTTGCAATAAACCGCCGCACGGTGACGCGTTTTGACGTTGGCGGCTGTTGGCGCAATTTGCTATAAATCAGTTGAGCGCCGTTCTACAAATCTCCCCCAGCGTCCGGGCCAGAAAGTCCGTTTATGTACGCGGGGGTGAGGGTGTTGTTTGTCATGCTCTCAGCGCAGCATTTTAAATTGTAGCAAAATATTTTGACAACTTTGCTGAGTTATGTGCTGCGGAATCGAGTGTGCCCTTGTGTGTGTGGGATGATCACCGCGGCCTCGCCGGATTAAGGAGAGGGTCTAGCGCAAGTTTTAAGTGTTATTAGACTGATGACCTCCAAAGTGTGTTAATAAAGTTGCTGCTTTAGAAGCAGAAAAATGAGGGGAAATTAAAAGGAATACTCGCATACCTCCCTCGAGCTCAACATGTCCTGAGAACGCTTAGAGAGGCCCAAGTTGTTTGGTTACCTGTACAAGCGTTTACTGTCACATATCCACTAAAGATGTGTATCAACACCAGTGAGATTAATCTCTTCATCTTAATTAGCAGGAAAACAGCATCTTCTTAGCCATGGTCTGTAATCCGCCACAACCCTGAAAACTTGATACTTCAAAGGAAACATTAAAGAGGTTCATAAAGACAGAAGTCCTGGAAGCGTTTCCATTCCGAAGAGAAGTAAAATTGATTGTGAAAGACCGCAATCGATTAATAAGTCTTGCAGAAAGAGACAAAGGTCCAGGAAGCGTTATCATTCCAAAGAGAAGTAAAATTGATTTTGAAACACCGCAATTGATGAAGAAGTCTCGCAGATATTTGAAGTGCCACTGGGTGCACACAGTACTATCTGCTGGAACATGTTTAGTCAAGACTGAGACCGACAGAAAATGTCCAGTGAACAGTTCCATAATAGCCCTTCAGAATTACACAGAGTTCAATCATCAAGAGAGGAGCGTACCCCAGCTTGAACGACTGCAAGGATTGCTCAATCACTGCTAGTTGAGTTAAAACATTTCAAAAAGGAGGAAACACTACTTTTAATATAATTTGTGAGAACTCAAAGAAGTCAAGAGCCACCCTCTCAACTGCTGCTTGATGTCCACATTGGCTCCACTGATTGAAGACTTCTAATAAGGATGAATCCCCGCACCACCCTGGAAGATGGTGAATGAACGAACTGACTTTAGCTTAGATAGATAGACGTATGTGGGGTAGGCCGCAGAACCCCCGAAGAAGCAGGTCTCGAAGCACTCATGCACTAATGCCCATTATACTATAATCAGAAAAATATTTGTGGAAGGGGGAGATAGAGCATTGTGAAAGGAGAGTTACATCTTTTACACTTTAGATTAGAAGTAGAACCGCTGCAGAAGGAAGTATCCAAGTACTCAAGCCCATTGTACTTTACATAATGAGGCCGCATCGACCTAATGAGGCCGCCATAGACAGCGATCTGCTGTGGTCCACGGCTTAGAGAGGCGGGTGAAATATTGAACTGCTTCTTACGTGACGCCCTCTTTCACTGAGTGGTCAATGACGGCCAATCAAATATAATTTATGGGCGTTTATTGATTTTAATTGCAATCAATTAAGTTCAGCGTTGGGCTCTGGAGCGGCCAAAGCCGTGGTGAGACGCGGTTTTTTATATGAAATATGATTTTTATGTTTCTTCCTTCTTTTTTTCTGAGTTCCTCGTAATTAATCCCACTTAACGAATCTTGTTTGTTTGCTTTTGTGAAATTGTGAATTTGTGTGTGTACTACTGTGCTCAGCACTCCCACAGGTTGCCGGGTTGGCCGGCGACCCCTCCCACGCCACTCAAATAGTTCCCTAGCGGAAGTTTCAATTCGCAAGTTGCGCTTCCGATCACGTGTCAATGTGCCGCCAACGCAGCCGTTGCTTCCGGGCACGCTGGCTTCCGTTGCCTGTGCCATTGTCAAATAGCAGCATCGGCGACAGCCCTCTGTGCTGCGCATCCTTTCCCGCCCGGGTGACAATTGCTCACGATGTGTCTGTGTGGGACAATTCTGCGCCGTCGAAAATGCTTTCGCACACAGATTGGCTTTATTTATGGTTACTTTGCGGCAAAGCGGCCAGCCAGCCTGTTTGCCTAGCCGGGCCAAGCGGAGCTGAGCTGCTTTTAGTGGCATTTCCATGGCGTATTGTTGTTGTTGTTGATGTTTGTTGGCGTTATGCCTGGCCACCCCTCGTAACCAATGCAATTTATTCATTAAGTTTTTATCGCTTACGCGTTAAGTTGGGACATGGCGAATGTCTCTGTTTGCATTCAAGTGCGTTCGGCGGAGGATTCTTGGCGGCGGGCGGATAGCGTAAAGCGGACAGCGGCAAACGTCTGTCAGCGGTGTGAGTTTAATGCGATTGCCGTGCCGTACTCCTATTTCATTTGCCAGACTATTAGAAAAGTGGTCATCAGCGACATTAGCAGCCTCATCAAGAACACGACGAGAGTGCGGCCGCCTGGCAGCCACCCCTTACACAGAGTTCCATTCACTGGGCATTTCCACACTGCCACTGACTGATTCCGATTCTGACATTTAACGTACGAGTGCCACGGAACGGTCCAAATGCGCTCAAGTGTCTCAATCGGCTGAAATTGTTGACGCTTGTTTAATGGCGCGGAAATACGCGCGCATCCCTGCTCTTCACATTAAATTTCTAAATTGCTTGACTTCATTTTATTTCTCTTCTTGTCTGTTTTTTTGTTTCAAATTTGAATCTAGAAAATTTTGAGCGCAAGTGCAGCCACGGCAGCGGTCAGCGAGAAATCAGTTGGGCGGCATATTTAAATTAGGCTGAAATGCCTCTCAAGAATTAATTAGCAGCGATTGAAGCCAATTGATATGAGAAACATACAACGACTGGTCACACACGCACACACACACATGCACTCGTACAAACTGACTGCCTAGAGGACCCCCTAATGACAGGCAAAACAGTTGCCAGTTGCCAGTTGGCAGTTACCCGTTGACTGCGTTGGCTGCGCATGCGTACAAGAGACAATAATGATGCGATTATCCGAAAGCTAACATCAGATAAGCGTAGCGATGCGATCGACAAGATTGATAACGCGACAGCGTGTAAGTGGCGTATAAAAAGGGTTCCAAAAACCCGCATTGCCAATGACCCAGCAGGAAATACCAGGCGGCCAGATCAGTCAGGCAAAATATTGCGGCAGCTGATGAGAACATTTGAAGGTTTCTCTATTCTGCTCATCAGAGAAAATGAAAAAAGATTAAATTTATTGAAATGACGCAGACATGTTATGACTGATTCACTCGATGACATGTCAGTGAAAGAGTGAGTATTCTTGTTAAGGAAACAGTCATGTCTCCAAGAAATATACGTACATTTCCTCAGGCTTCCCGTGACTTCCATAGAAGAAGTCTAACTTCGGAGAAGTGTAATGACTGACTGTCGATGAAATGTCATCAAAAGTGTCAGTAACATTGTTACGAAAGCAGTCATATCTCTAAGGAATATATGTATGTTGATTTATATAATTGTGATAGAACTCCCAAAGAAAGTGTGCAACAACTGACTCCATCGATGCAGCAGGTCTCCTTTGACCTCCAAAGGAGAATTGACTCACGTAATGACATGACACTAGTCAGGACTGACTAAATGGGGTTGTAAAGTGAGCAGGTGGGAAGCCTGAGAGTATTAAAAGGAGCTGTTCTCATAAGAAGGCTTTGGTAGACCCCTCCTGAGTTTCCCTAGTTAGAAATTCCAAGAGATGCCATTCTTAGCTAACTGAACTAATGGTTGGGAGAGGTCATGAAGTTCTCAAACCCAGAAAACCTGATGCATCCCCCTAGAGCCAACTGGGAGCTATGAAATCAGCTCTAACCTTGCCCAGACCTGCTGAGATTTCCCGCGGGGAACCACACGATCGCACACATACACGCTCACCCCAGCTACACTTGCATACACCTTTCAAATGCCAATTAAAGGCGCCGCCGAAGTCTGCAAATAATCTACTGACTGACTATAGTGACTGTTGTGACTGTGGTGACTGTGGTAGCTGCAATATCCGTGGTGACAGCGCGAACTGGTCATGCTGCAGGCCGAGCAGGCAGCTCACAATACAATCCTTGCCGTGTCCATTTGCTTGGATCATGGCTGAATCCGATTGGTGAGGGGGGGGGAGCCGGCCACCTAACAGCAGCGGCACAAACGGCGCCTATCCACGGCGTTCCGGGCAGTGGTGTACGTGTATGCACACCAGCGCTAATAGCCGCGCCATCGATCAAATCGGCAGAAATGTCTGCAAGCAAATCGATTTGAATACGCGGCGACAGGCGACGCTCGCTCAGTCACTCGCTGATCGACGGACAACGACAGGCGACGGTGATTGGAGGATGGCGGACAGTGGTCAGTGGTCGGAGGACGTTTTGTTGAATGGTGCAGCGCTGATCGGTGCTGACCGTTGAGCGCATTTTGGGTAACTACGCTCAATTAAGCACGACTGAAAAGGGTTTATTTTAATTACAATTTTTTGTGCCCCACTCGTAATCTTCTTCTCGAAATACTCGTATTTGATAATAAATGCGCATTAATGTTGCCATTATGGGAGAGCAACTATGCAGGGTTCTTGGAGGAAGGTTGCCACAGCTCAAATCATTCCAGTCTTACTTGGTGTTCCGATTTTTATGAGGCTCATTCAAAAACTGGGCAATAGCTTCCTTCCTCCTTGCGAGTAGAGTAATTTTTCCAGTGAGTAGAATATCCTGTCCAGTGGAAAGCACAATAAATTTTCCAATGGATTGTAAAACAGTTTTTCCAGTGGAATGTAGATTTTTCCTATTAAAGTCAGCCTTGAGGGTAATCAACAGAGAAAGAACACAAAACTGGTTTTGATACAAGTACTTGCTTGCTTCCAGGCTCTATTCCAGTCAACTGTTGGAAGTATTACTACCTGTAAACTGCGTACGGAGTGTTAATGGAAGTACTCCTTCCTTTGAAGGCAAGAGCGAGGGGCCACTCCCAAATTTTGAGTCCACCATTGTCATTCTCTTCTCTCTTTTTTCTCTAGAGAGGTAGAATTTCTATATTTGTTCTCTCTGCCACTCCTTCCCTCCTTTGCAGATATTTTATGGCCCCTTTTTCCTCTATTTATCTTTCAGCCTTCATCTCCCTCTTTATCACCGTCTCTATTTTCCCATCTATCTCCCTCTTTTAGAGATATTTTTTTCTTTCGTTCATTATTCATCTCACTCCTCTCTCTCCAAATTCATCTCCCCCTCTCTTTTCTACCCTCCACCACTCCATCTATTTCACACTGTTTCTAGCCCCTTCTCTTTCTCTCTTTTCATGCCACTCTCTACCTCTCTTATATATCTTCTGTGTACATGACCTCAAAATCTCCCTCTCTCTGTCTGCCTATATATCTCCTTTACTATATATCTGTCTCTCCTTCTCTTTCTCTCTTTACCTGCCTCTTCCTTCCTCTCTTACACTTTTTCTTTTTATTACATGATATGAGCTCTAAATATCTCTTTCTTTCTCTCTCTCTCTCCCTCTGTCTACCTATCTTTCTTCCTCCATGTCCCTCTGTATCTCCCAGTCAATTTCCCACTCTTGAGGATCTTTTTTGTTTCTTTTTCCTCATATCTGAGTACTCTTTTATTTCTGAATACATACACAATACTATCTCTCTTTTTTTCAAAAAAAAATTGCTGAAAATCCCTCCCTCTCTCTGTCTGTCTATCCCCTTGTCTCTTCTTCTATATTCATGCCTGCTATCCACTTTTCTATCCCATTTCTCCCTTCCTCTCTTATGCATCTTATTTGCATTACAGGACCTCTCTCTGTCTGCCTGCCTATATCCTTCTCTCTTCTTCTATATTCCTGCCTTCTATCGCCTTCGCTGTCTCCCCCTCTCTCATTCCCTGCTCCTCCATTCCTCTCTTAAACTTCATCTGTACATCAGATGAATATCCTTTTCACACTCTTAGAAACTTCCGTCTATTCTTAGCTGGTGGGACCCTACGTAGGATACGATTGCCGCTTATTTGAGCCACATTTCTACCTGTCCCTACTAGCAAAGGCAGAGTTTAGATTTATGACTCTCAACATACTCATAAGAGCGCATTTGCCTGGCTACTGCTGATCTTTCAGGTGCTTCCAAACCAGCTTCAAATTAACTATTTTATTATAACTTCCGCAAGAATTTTCTCTTTGCAACCCAGCCAACTTCCTCAGCAGCCCCCACACTGCCAATGCGAATGAGTTGCTCGCGACGGCACAGTCAGTCACAGTTGCTCCATTTCCATTTTGTTAACACAACTCCCGCCCTGCCCGAACTGACCGAGCTGCCTGCTTAGTTGCCACATTAACTGTGAAGAAACGTTCGCTCGATCGATCGTATCCACGCTTGATGGCTGGCGCCTCAAGTAGCGGCTGTGCGCGCCGACTGTGCACAGCTCTCTTCGCACTGGTGCGGCGGTGGCTGGCTGAGCGCTGGAGGCGGCATTTCATCAAAAGCTTTAAAGAAATCCTTACGTCGTGTTCTGTTCATGTCCTTCTGCGTTTAAAAGTTCATTCATTCAGTCGTCTCGAATTGGTTTGTGGGCTCTTTTTTCGAGTTGAGTTGTCTTCTCGTTGCCGCCGTTGCCGCCGTTGCCGCTATTGCAGCGGCTGTTGTTGTTCTGATACTGTTCGAGTTGTTGGTGCTGTTGTTGTTGTTGGCGTCGCCGGCATGGAGCTTTTGGCAGCGCGTTCGTTTGTGTCTGATCTTCTGGTGGCGCCAGTACGAATTTTTTTGAAAGACAATGAGTGCTGCTGTGGACGTGTGTGTGCGCGCATTTTTTCCACTGATCTCATGGTGGCTCCTCTGCAGGCAGCAGTTGACTGCATTTTTGCAGCGTTCTTCTTCGCAAATAATTTTCGTTTTCGGTTTTTTTTGTTGTTATTTTTGGTCCAACTTTTGAATTCAAAATCAGGATCAGGAGCGGCATTTGTTGTTAACAAATTTTGCTGGGCGACTCTGATGCCGCATTTGCATGCTCAACTGACAACGGACTTTCCTGGCGGTAGGCCTGCTGCAGCGGAAATCGTGGCCAATTGCAGGGCACTCGAGTCTGCTGCAGATTAGCATCGAGGCGTCTTGTCGTTCTGATTTTCAATTCCTGCCCGAGAAGTACCAACTTCATTATTTCATTAAAATGTGCATTTTATTTACTTATTTAGATTTTTTGCATCTTAAATTTTCGTTCAGCATTTGTGCTTCCTTCAAAAAGTGTGCTCAAGCGCATAAGGATGCACAAAGGATAATTACTTTAGTGTGCAGTTATGGGATTAGTTTATAGGCCAATAACTCTGAATGAGTATTTTATTTTTATTTTCATACTTTCCTCTCCATACAAAACAACTTAATTGGTTTGGTTAGAGAGGCATAGCAAAGAAATCCGGTTTTAGGCGCACATGCGGCAGCAGTGAACGCACCTACACGCCTCTAGACACGCTTCCCCAATGAATACCGAGTACCCTCTTGGCGTGATTCGCAATTTTCGAGAGTGGTGGAAACTTCTTCTTCTCTTCTCTTTATTCTTCTCTTCTCTTTATTCTTAGAATAGAGATAGGCATTGTTGCCCATTGTACTATAAGCCTGAAAATATTTAATGGAAGGGGAGATAGAGGATTGTGAAAGGGAAGTCCTTTTATTCTTAATACAAGCTTCAAGAAGAATCGCCACTGGGACGTTCTCTGAAACCATCCTAATACTGGAATATGCAACTGTATTCCAGGATGACCTGCTATAACAATCAATCTGCCTACTCCTCCCTACCAGAGAAGTAAGTTTTAACAGGGATATGGCTAAAATTCCAAGACACTACCAGGGAAGTGGTTGTTCAACGCACTACTAAATGAGAGGTCTGAAAGTATTTTGATAAATATTTCTCAGTACTCAAATTTTTCACTGTGGACTCAGGAGAACAACCAAAGGGAGTTATTTCAGCACAATTCCTGAACATAAGAAGGAAACTGAGATATAATGACATGAAGGCATCTTCGTGCCAATGACGTCACTAGAGCCCGAAGAGACGAACTTAATTTCAAGGTATTTCAGAGTGAAGGGAAATGTGTCAGTAAAACTCTTGAGGAGAGGACAATAGAAACTTGTGACGTCACAACAGGGTTCAAATGGTCACTTTATTTCAAAACATTTCTGTCCGAAGCGAAGAAGTTCGAGTACGTAATAATGACGTCACAACAGATCGAAGAGAGCCCCTTTTATTTTTTAAAGCATCTCGGCTGTATCAGCATTACTCCTGAAATTTGGAGTGGAAAATACATATTTGTGACGTCATAAAATACTGATGAGAGCCCCATTAATGTGCATCTGCGTCCACAGAATATTTCATTGATATGATTCTTTAGATTATTAGAGGAAAATGCTTTCGAAAGTACTCTCAATGAGTACCCTTGTATTCGTTTTACCAGTCTAATGAAGAGTCCGCACTTTCCCCCTTTCCGATCCAGCTGTAAGAAAATGATTCTTCATCTCAAAGATCAACCTCGCATATAGAGTTGCTTTATAGAAATCCACCTACTTCAAGTATGGCGCTAAGTTTCAGCAAAGTAGGTCTCACATGACCTACAATCCCGACCCCGAGGCACTGTCATGACCTTGCATTCAGGTCACAGGGAAATTTGGCTCTTAAAATGAAGCACTGAAGCCAGTGAGGCACTTTTTGAGCATCCAGTTCCTGTTCATTTAAACTGCCACCTTCGAGCCTACACTATTGAAAAATTTGCCCGCCATTACAGCTGAGACGCTCTGCGATCGGGTTCACGCGAGTAGTTCCCACACTCTGATGTACCTGCCTGGAACTACCGACTATCAATTGCTCTGACCCAGTGGCTCGTATCGAGCACCTATTCACATTGGCAGTCCTTGCGCTGTCGAGCGTTCCATGGCATTAGGCTCGCTCACACACTGCAAATCCTATCCTTGCGCGCACAAAGGCAATTATACTCGTATAAATGTTGATCCTGTTTAATACAATTGAGTGCGGATTATGCCGCAGGCCTGTTGTGCCTGCGAGTACGAGTACTTTGGCCGTTGTGCTACTTTCAAACACTCTTCCTGTGCAAATTGTCATTTACCTCTTCAGCTCGACAGTTCCTTCAGTTGTTTTCCTTGTTTGGTCTGTTGTCATTTATGTTGTCAACTTAACAGCGCACATACGCACGCACAGAAACACAGCAACACTCGACGTACTCACTTGCACAAGAGCCGAGGGACAGGCGGGCAGACGGACAGAAGGACAGACAGACAAACGGATACATTTCAAATGCGGGCCAGTGATGAGCAAACTACGCCATACGCTTGGATTAATGACAATTTGCGTTATCCTTTTATTGTAGTTTGCGAAAACCCAGCGCACAAAGACAGCCAACAAAAAGGAAACTAACAGAAAGGAAACCAAAGCAAAGCGAAGCAGAGCAGTGCAAAGAAAAGAAACGGCAAGGCTAGGTAAGGCAACGCTAGGCTAGGCAGGCAGACAACGGTGGCCGCTTCTTTCCGACAACTCAAGTCGGGCGGGATGCCGGTATTTAGATTTAATTGAATGTAAACAAGCGCTCGAGTTTCCCGTCAACTCGCCTTTTTCACTTTTCCCGCAGAGTATCCTGCATTTGCGCTGCCGCTCGAGTGTCCTTCTGCTGCAAGCAGGATCTCTCGCTTGTTTGCTTTTCAGCTTGTTTGTAGGTTTGTTTACTCGGACAACGCTCGGGGAAATCTTTTCATATGTCACACAGTTGCCTTTGTTTTCGCTTTTTGCTGCAGCAACAGCAGAAGAATTAATAACATCCTTTCTGAGCTCGCTGAGTACTGGGGCTGGTTTCGGCTTTTGTGCAAAATATTTCAGAAGCACTATTTTCGCTAATTGCATTTGGACGCTGACACAAATTCCTGTGGAACCTTCTTCAATGGGTTAGGCAGATGAGCAAAAGCCCAGGGAGCAGCCACTTGCAGAATATGGCGATCTTCTCTGTAGCGGGATCAAAGGAATGGTGAGAAGCGACAATGAGCAAGAGCCAAAGATAATGCCAAAACCTAAATTCGGTCGTTAACAACTCAAAGACAAGGATGGAGGCACATACAAGCTACTAAAATGGAAGTCCAAAGAAGTGCTGCTACAATAAATTATTTTTCTATCGTAGCATGCTTTGTGATGCAACTTGAGTATTACAAGTTTCCATCATATTGTGATGTCAGGGTCATTTCATCACTAATCAAATTGAATCAAAGCTATATTGAAATTATGCTCACAACATTGCATGTGCTGCATTGTTCCTATTTTGTTCCCTCTTATCCTATATACATATGTCATTAGCGACAAGTCATAAGTTTTTAGTAATGTTGTCTCTGTCTTTCATAATGTGAAGTATGACCAATGTTACTATCTCTGTTTCACTAATGAACAAGCATCTCATACATACGAGAACAATCTGGAGAGTAAAATATAACTATATATGAAAAGGGCAACGAAGTACAACAACAGTTCAATGGTGAATTGAGAGTAGCACTGATCAGATTGATATGGAGGAAAAAGTAAAACTTGTTAAACTGTTCTGGAGAATTACATTTTTTAATTATTTATTAACTAAATTATTGTTAAAATAACATATTTTCTTAAACCCAATGAACCGGTTTTGGTATAACTTGACACAGTTCAGTGATGGAACTATTAGCAAGAAACAAATTTTCGTAACAGCATCAAAGTTGAGGGTGGTACTACAGAACTATTCAATAGAACTGGTCACTACAACTATTCAATTGAACAATTCAGAAAAACGCTTCGAAAGAACTATTCAATAGAAATATTCAAAATAAACATTCAGAAGAAGTCTTCGAAAGAACTTTTCAATCGAAATATTCAATACAACTATTAAAAGGAACTGCTCATTACCACTATTCAATAGAACTATTCAGAAGAAATATTCAATAGAAATATTCAATAGAACTATTCAAAGTAACTATTCAATTGAACTGTTCACTACAATTCTCAAAAGAACTATTCAAAAGATCTGTTCAATAGAACAATTCAGAAGAAATCTTCGATAAAATAGAAATTTTCAATAGACCTATTCAAAGGAACTATTCAATAGAGGTATTCACTTTAAGTATTCAATAGAACAATTTAGAAGAATTCGAAAGAACTGTTCAGAAGAACTCTTGAAAACAATTATTCAATAGAAATATTCCAAAACTATTCAAGAGAACTATTCACTACAACTATTCAATAGGTATATTCTATAGAACTATTCAATAGAACTCTTCAAAAGAACTCTTCATAAGAACTGTCCAGTTCTCAAATCAGGTGGCTTCCCACACGGCGTCTTCAGCGAGCCCAATCTTCAGTTAAAATGGCATGCCAATGGACTCAATCAAAGGCTTTAATGAACTTTTTATTTGGACAAAAATTACTCTTAACTACACTGAAGACAACCGATCTTAGAGCAGTATCCGTCTCACTTCCGACCATATGATTTAGACCCGCTTCAGTCATCAAGAAAATTGGAAAATAAAATATCACAAATAAATGTTCAGAATTCCAATGAACTTTTTGATTATTAATTTTTTTGGGTTTTTTTTCATTATGCAAAAATACCCAATTTATTACAGGGTAAAATGTTTTTCTTGTTTTCCATTTCTTCCCTAACTTATTTGGCACAATTTTCCAAAGAGGGTTAAAAAGGACATGTCTAATTCATAAATACCCGTGAGCATATGAGTATGAATAGTATGTGTTTATGTGTGTGTTTGATTGTGCGATCCCGCCTGCCTTAGAGCGACTTCGCCACCTGAATTGAGATATTAGAAGGGCCACGTACACGTCGTGCTGGCAATTTCGCAAGCACTCATTAATTATCCTATTCCACAGTTATCAATTGGGCCGAATGCGTGTGAGCATTTGTGTGTGAGTGTATGCGAGTGTGCGTGAGGCTCTGTCGGCGCGTGTGTCCGTCGCCGCGAAGCTGGTTCTGGTCGTTCTGCGGCTGTTCAATTGCGTTCGATTATGAGTGCTCGCCTGATCTGCAAAAGTCGCCACCACGACGACGACGACGACGCCGATGACGACGAAGATGAGGACGATGATCATCGATTCACAGCCAGCGCACAGGCTGCAGCCGATGAGGAGATTGCTCGCTCGCATAATGGGATGTGATCGTGGCAGTAAACTGCAACAACAAAATACTCGCAACAGAAAGAAGCAATGCACAGCCAGGCAGCCAGTGAGCCAGTGAGCCAGTGCGCCTAGGATGAAGCAGCTACGAACCAACGCAAAAATCGATATTGAGTTGGCTGGGGCCGTGTTGTTGCTGCAGTTGTTAAATAACTGGGCGGAACTTGATGAGATGATGGGCAATTATCTGCGGGAGGTCTTGTTTGCAAGTAACGCTAATATCAGTACTGAGTGGCTGCGCGCTTGCGCCCGTCTCTGACGCTGATGAAATGGTGGAGGCGGTGGCGGCGACGATGGCGGTGGCGGGCTACAGACTGGGACGCGGCTGTTGGCCACAAAACGAGGTGCAAACCCAAGTGAAGTATTTCGCCAGCAATTGCAGCCCAAGGCCAATTTAGACCAAAACAACGAGCAACGAAAAAATGTGTTGCAGAAAATGCAGCAAATGCTGCCACAACGTTGGCTGCGTTGGTTGCGTTTCGCTCGTTTTTCCCTGCCTTCTGCTGACTGCAACTTGTGTCTGGCAATGTGTGTATGTGCATCGAAGGTAGACGCCGGGCGGTTGGCCAAACACGATGAGGCGTTGTTGGCGTCGCGAGGCAACATATTCCTACAAACGAATACATGGCAGCAGTAATCGGACGCCAACACATGGGCGACAGACGGACGGATGGACAGACGGACACACACTCGGCTGGGCGGACGGACGGAGAGTCAGCAGGCGGACAAATGGACGAATGGACGGCAGGACGGGGGGACGCACGAATGGACACAATCATGTACAGAACCTCCCAAATCGCACAGTGATCAAATGCCATGAGCGAAAAGCCGCAACACGGGCGCAGTTGCGCATTTGAGACAAGTACAATAATTGCATTGGCAGGGCACGCAGCGATGCGCGTCTCTAAAGCCATGTCGCCACCGAAGCTCGCGAGCAGACCGTTTGGGTAGCCTGCTCGAAGTGACTGAGTGGCATTTTTGTTAGATAGACAGCTCGGTGAGGTTGACCAGCAAAATTAAAAGCAGGGAGCACAAAATGGCGATCTTAGCAGAGGTGAAATTTGAATGGATTTGAATGGTTGATTGGGAGGGATCCCATTGGGTATCTAAACTGTTTTAAGTGTGGCCAGAATCATGTGATAACCAGGCTCATGTGCTACCCAGGCTCATGTCATAAGCATATAAAGAAAAGTCAAATTATATTCACGCTGCTAAGAGACCTTAATGAGGTCACCACAAAGACGCAAATCTCCGAAACTGGGTTTCAAACATAACCAGGGATTTGTTGAAAAGAGGATTTTTATAATTACCTGTTGAGATTCTGTTTAGCATTTTAAGAGCTCATCAGACATATCAGCCTCCTATTCATGCTCTGTTCACCACTTTAAAAGCTCTTCAAATATGTCAGCCTCCTGTTCAGGCTCTGCTCAACAGACGGAATGCGCTTATTATAAATCAAATGAACCTGTTTGCTGACAAGGTCACAAAAGAACATTCCTGATTTGGTCGGATTTTTATAAGTAGATGAAATGATGAGTTTGGATTATTGATGCATTTTTGATGAATTTGGAGTAAAATTGAAAGTGGATTAGTTTTCTTTTGCAACTCCTTGTGAAAAGCCCATGAACTGAGTATTATCAAAGTTTCCTTCCCATTCGGTCAGAAAATAATTCAATCAGAGTCCTATCAAGTATAAGGACAACAGAAATGACCCAATGTGATCCTTTATGATATCTTTAGAAAATTTAGAAAGTTATCCACGAATACAGCATTTAATTTCTCTGTGTTCCAGACGACGATTTCATGCCATTCACTGTCAACAATTTGATTTCTGCTGGTTCCTGGCAGATGCAGTCTTGTCTGTCTGCTTCCGCTTCCTGTAAAGAGAATAGAGCAAGAACGAAAAGAGTTATTGGGGTGGACTGTTATATGTAGATGAGGTTCCCAGCCGAAAGAAGTGCATATATATTTTCGGAGTTATTCGGACTACAAATACGCCCACTTCCAACTCGTCTATATGTAACTACTATTACTCGAAAAGAACTGTTCTCAAGAGATGTTGGTTTGAAATTTCGTATAAACCTAGTAAACCTCACTAAACCCCAAAAACCTCACTAAAATTGGCTGAAAATCGGACCATTAACCTAGGCTCACCTTCCAAACGCATATTTTCTTGAAAAAATCATATCTTTGGAATGAAGAAAGGACATTTTTGGGATTTTTCTTATTTATTTCTTCCTTTTTCACACCATAATGAATTATGTCTGCAAGGATAGAGGAGAATGACTAACAGCGACTGAGTCCCTCGAAGAGAGAAAGATTTAGGAGGAAGCATTTTGAGAACATGCCCTGGGTGGAATTAAACTAGCATGTGGCCCGCATTTTTGAGGATTATTTGGAATACTTCTGAGAATTTTAATTTTAATTTTCATTCTTTTGTGAACGTTTTTCCGATCCTTTTGTTCTAGCTCCTTTCATATGTTTGTGTGTTTGTTAAACAATTTTCGTTGCTTATGAAAAAAAATACAGTCCATAAATTATAAATAAAATTTGGCAATATTTAATTTGATTGTTTTTCAATGCTTCTCATTTCGTTGCTGACAATTCAAACAAAGGACTATTTTGCCAGACTCAAACGCGAGCAATCAAACACTGCCTCACACACTCAAACACACCCACATATGCTAGTACAGGAGGCAGCCTTACAAAGTGCCCGGGATCCGTTTTCTTATCTTGATATTAATATTGCCAGTGTAAAAGGGACATTGCGATTTGTTATGCTCGTGCTCGACTGGATTTTTATGTGTCCGCTGCTGGTGTGGTCTGGGCCATCACCCCGCTCCCACCCAACGCTCCAATCTGCTGCGACTCATCCTGCTGTCTAACTCAAATAAAAGTTACAATAACACACAAGGACACGAACACGAACAGGACGCGTCTATAGATGCCGAGACATATACAGATACAGCTGCCGACCCAGCTACACTTGCTGGAACTCGTGCACAAGTCCGTGTCTAATTCTGCGGGTTCCGTTTATTTGTGTGACTTACTCTCGAACCTCCTCCGCAGCTCCCAGATTGCTGGACTACTCGTGTTTGCGCTGCCACGCGCTGCGACTCAAATCCCTTTGGTTACACACTGTTTCAAAATTAAATATTTACATTTCGTACGCATGGTGCGTGGCATGGGGAGAACGGTGGCAGCGTTAGAGGCAGCGGCAGACACGACAAATGGTTACAATTTCATTTTGATTTGATTTGTGCGCCCGGTCCCTGCAATCGCGATTCTTCCACGAGGTCTTGTATGATTATATTTTGTCACGGTTTATGGTTGACATATATTTTATGACCGTGGAAAATTCAGCAGATTTGCTGATGTTCTTGTTGTTGTTGCTCTCGCATGGTTGTTGTGGTTGTTGGCCGTATTGTTTGGGTGTGGATTTATGATGTTGCTGCTTGGGTGTCCGAAGTCACACCACATCTTCAAAGACAGAATTCGCTATGAAATATGACCGCAATACATGTCCGTGGACCAAGGAAAGGCAGGGAGAGTCAAGGAAAGGCAGGTAGAGGCAAGGAGAGGCAGGGAGTGGCAGCTAGTGGCAAGAAGAAGCAGCGACAGGTCTCGACAGGCAGTGAGAGGCATGGAGAGGCAAGTAAAGGAAATGGCAGCAAAGGAGGGGCAGGGAGAGCTAAGGATTGTCAGGCAGAGGCAGGGAGTGGCAGATAGTGGCAGGCTGAAACAAAAGTTGCCGTTGACCAGAGGTGTAGTTGCAGATGGTAGGTACCCGGAGGCCAATTTCAAAGGGAACCTCAAAAGAAAGGTTGCTCAAGAAAAATTGTGAGAAAAGTTGAATTTTGCTCCCTGGTTCTCTGTCTGAAATCCAGGTGAGTACTCATTCCTTGAACAAGTCTTGTGTCAAACCAATGATTTCAGGTCTTATTTAAGTACTTAGCTTCCTGTTGGGGTTGTTGCAGAATAACTTTATCACTCAAATCCATATGAAATACTCCAACGTCTCAAGAAAACTTGCGAATTGGCGCCATGGAAGAAGTTTGATTTCGCAACCTGGAAACCATCTTCTTTGTTATTCAGCAAGGACACTTTTATTCTTGCAGAATGGAGGTAGTTTCTGTGCATAGTTGGACCTTATTTAATTGTGTAAAAGTAACATAATATCACAAGGATCTTAGAGAAACGGATACTGACTTACATCTCCAGGTTTCCTGTAGAAACCTCAGCTACTTGAACTGTTAAATAACTGCAGATATTTCGGCGTAAAAGAATCAACTCTGGCTCTCTACCCTTTACCCATTAGTGCACCTCTCAAACGGTGGTCATAAATTGTCCGCCACTAATAGTTGATCATGTCATCCCACTGCAGTCGCTTGCAGCAGCTCCACCCTAACCCAATCCAGCCGCGGCTTAGCCCGCTGCAATGTCAACCACTCGAAAATTAACACCCTCATGCAAATTTGTCAACAAAGCTGTTTTCTCTGCCTTTATTTATTTATTTATTTCAAAATTAATTTCAATGAAAATACCCGCAAATAGAAGCGCACAAACTGAACTAACTGAGGACGCGTGCGGTTGCGGCCGCCACAGAATGCGCCTCGCATCCGCGCTGGAGATTCAAATGCCGCAGAGATACTCGCTCAAACCGGGCCAGTGTGCATCCTCATCATCAGCATGAGCGTCATCGGAGCGGCTACGACTGTGGCTGCGGCTGCGGCTGCGGCTGCGGCTGAGCCCGTGCAACCCTCTCGCGTACATAAATCACGGCCACACATTTAAATATTCACGCGGCTCGGCTGGAAATTGAAATTGTGTGCGTTGGCCCGGCCCGGTCGAAGGGCGGAAAAACGGGCACCACCCCACGCATTCAGAGGCAATTTGCGAAACACGATTTAAAGTTTTATCTTTATTTTTATTTTATTTATTGCCACTTCACACAGTGTCATTTACGGTTTCATGCACTCCGCGAACGCCGCCGCCGCGCCGTGGGAGTAGCTGGGTTGGGATTTGTCGTAATTGCAAAAAATTAAATTTAAATAACAATTTCTGCTGAGCTACGCAAGAAATTTGGGAAGTTCTCCATGAGCTTGCAGCGATTCACTTGGATATTGGGATGGATTTTAGTGTATGGAATATTGGGGGGTTGAAGAAGCCTCCACCAATTGGGGCAATTGTCATTGGTCGCAGGAAGACCCCAGATAAAAACATAATCCTTTTATACTCCCACTGAGTGTTAGAATAAGGGTGGGTATCAGACCATCCAGTTGATGAGAACCCCGTCTATATTCATAGCAACCAAACAAGATGATCGGAAAAATGGTTCTAGACCACATAGAGCTGCTCGATAGGTTTGCTAATACTCCTATTGAATTCATAGATCGAAAGAGAAGCCCTGAGACTTTATTTTGTATGCTTGAAACATGGTTCTATACCAAATCACCGCCACTAGCAAGGGTTGCTGATACTGCTATTGAATTCGTAGATCGAGTGAGTACCTGAGACATCATTGTGTATGGTTGATTCTCTTCCCTGCCCAAATCAAGCACTTCAAAACATAGTTATCGAGCCTCTAAAGGCCCTCTCTCTTTTAATCTAGTCACCATATCATTCCATCATTTGCTCATCATAGCCATTCAAGTCTCTTCAATGACCAGAATAGCCTCCAGGTTGAAAATCACTTCCAGTCCAGGAAATTCTGCTGAATGAAATGCTGAACTATGTTTAGATTTAAAGTTCCCTGGAGTGTACATCGTATCTTCTTTCTCTGCTCTAAAGACTTTAAAGTCCTTGATAATAATAATAATTAATTTCTATGGCTCCGCGGGAGAGCAAAGGGTACAATATAAAGTCCTCGATTAGCCCAGATTAATATCGGTGATTCTATTTCTCTTTTTCTTATTTTCTGATATCACGCACCTTCATGAACCAATGTTCTCTGTTCAATTCTTATTATTTTTGCTATCATACCCTCAGAGATTCATGCCAACCCGATATATTCTTTCTTTTCTTTTAGGACATTTGATTTCGCTTGATACTCGTAACTTCATATATTTTTCTACTTGTTCATCTATGGTTGTCTTGGCCCTCGTCTTCTTCTTTATGAAAAGCATCGCAGTCTTCAATGGACCAATGATTCCCCTTGAATCTTCTTCATATTCTTCATCCTAGAATCAGAATGTTCAAATAGGTTCATCCTAAGCATATGAATTTCTGCTTTATTTATAGCATCATCTTCTCTTATAGCCTCAATATTCTCACTGAATATTACGAGTATCACCTTCTGCATCTCTCCCAGCATCACAGACTTTGTTGGATCAATGCTTTGTGCTTGCTGTTTGTTTTGTTATCAGCATCTCGACTTATTACATTATTATTCTTCTGTCTTACTGTCAGGGTCCTCACTGGATATTATTATCTTCTTCTTTATATTTACTAGTATCAGAAACTTGAATGTCCTGTTCTTCTTCCATAGCTTCCAAGTCCCCCATGAATCCATGTTTCAGCTTGGTATAAAATTATTTTTTTGTCTTGTCTTATGTTATCCCAGGCCTTGATAGACCACACTTTTCATTTCTGGCATCCTTCTTTCAATTGATTCACAGTCCACTTTGCTTCTACCATGGTCTGATTCTTATTTTTTCAGTGGAAGAATGACTCGCTTGGCACTGCTCCTGTCATAGAGGCACTGCCTCGCTGGACAAATCGTGCTTTTATCATCCTTTACTTTTTCTTTGCTCAGTGGAAAAATTGATCCGCTTCTTCGACTTTAATAGATTCAGTGTCCTCTTTGGACAAATGGTGCTTCTATCATCGTCTGCATTTTCTGTGCTCAAAAGACTCGGTACTTCGAAATTCATAGATTCACAATCTTCGTTGTACAAAAGGTGCTTCTATCATCGTCTTCGTTTTCTTTCATCAAAAGACCACTGGACTCAGTACTTCGAATTTCATATATTCACTGCCCTCGCTGGACAAAAGGTGTTCCTACCATAGTCTACCTTTTATTTCCACAGTGGTTTTCTAAGCTCAGTGGACTAATGCCCCTCCTGATACTTTTAATAGCATAAATTCACAGTCCTCGTTGGACAGAAAGTCTTTCCACCGTCTTCAGGAAGGTGTTTCCCCTGAACCAATGCCTCCTTTTGTTTCTCCTACTGTCATAAATTCCTAGGCCTCAGTAGACCAACACTTCACCCTCTTTTCACATTATCAGTGGACTTGTTCCAGTTTGAGGGGTCTATTAACACCACCCTCTGCCTTCGACTTCCCCCACTGGTCCCAATACTTTTCATATTTTTTAATCCGCAAAGAAAACCTATTTTTAAGTTTTTGAAATATGTTAAAAATAATTTAATTACAAACAAATGCTGCTCAGGCACGCCAAATGCCAATTGGCCATTTTCCTGGCCGAGGCAGAGGCAGAGACAGAGGCTGGATGCCTGATTCCTGCCTGGTGCCTGCCTTCCTTCGCCTGCTCATAAGTAATAATCCGCTTGCATGCATTAATCTCGACTGCGATCGCAAATAACTCATGTACGGGAAGGCGAGCGAGTGAGCGAGCGATGCGAAGAATGAAGGAAGGAAGCGAGCGAGCGAGCGCGCGTCGGAGCCAAAGAAACCATAAAAATGCAAAAGCAAAGCGAAGGCGTGCAAGGCAATGTTGCAGCGCCGCCCATATTTAGGCCCTATTCGTGTTGTACACACACACACAATAACACACTTATATACACACACGTGCTCAGGCACTAAAGCTCAATTGGCCGAGGCGTTGCAATGCAGTGCGCTGCCATTTTTAGTTGCCTTTACATTTTATTATAATTCTTTTCCATTTTCTTTTCGCGTTTTTCCTCAAGCAAATTCATACCTTAGATTATAAAAAATAAGTGAATACATACAACATATAGAGAAAAAAATAAAGAAAAACATATATAAAAAAATGTCAGTTGATTAAAATCAAAGTAATGCACTGATCGCACTGACATGAAGGTGGGAGTTAATCTTGTAGAATTTGAAGTGGCCTTCTTGAACACGTTTAAGGGCACGAAATTTTAAAGGGAACCATAAATATTTATGAGAGAGAACCAGTAATTAGACCACATTATAGCTCGGAATACAAAAAGTTCAAGTTCCGAATCGAAACTTAAATTTCCCAAAATGCAAATTAAACCAGAACTCCCAAACTTGTGAACTAACAAGCAATTACAACATTGAATATTTGAACGGAAAAAATGTCCAGTTCAGTTACCGATACAGCAAATTTAACAGGAAGTAAACTTTTTCGTACAAAACCAAAAGTAAAGAACATAAAATTGCAAACCTTTAAAGTTAAAGTTCAATTTCACATACAGCAAAATGAACAAAAAAATGCCAGGCTACGAATTGATGTGTTCGATCGAAAAATTCAATTTCCTTGGACATAAAAATTCACTGAAATTCAAAATTCAAGTAAACCAATCAAAAATGGCACAAAAAATTCTAAAAGTTCCTCAAACTGAACATTTAATTCAAGTATACCAATCAAAAAATTTATTTCACATATGAATGAACCACAATAAATTCAAGTAAACCGAATCAATATTGAATAAAAAATTCCAAAAGTTCGGTCAATTGAACAATCAATTCAACTACATATAGAAAGTTTAGTTTCTCATAAAAATGAACTTCTAAAATTCAAGAAACCGTTCCAATATGGAAAAGAATTTCAAAAGTTCTCTAAACTGAACATTAAATTCAAGTACACAGTTCAATAGTTCATATTACCATATAAATAAAATTCGAAAATTCAAGAAACCGATCCAATATGGAACAAAAAATTCCAAAAGTTCCGCAAATTGTATACTAAATGGTACAAAAATAAAAAAGTTCTACAATCTGAACATTAAATTCAAGAATGCAGATCGATTAGTTTCTCATTTGAATGAGGTACAGAAAATTAAAAGGTACACGAATCAAAAATTGAGGACAAAATTCGAAAAATTCTGCTTTATTAACTACAAAATGGAACAAAATGTTCCACAAATTCAACGAACTGAACATTTAACTCAAGTACACAGATCGACAGTTCCAATTACCATATGAAAAACTTCTAAAATTCATGTAACCTATCGAGTAAGAAACAAAAAGCCCAAAAGATCTGCAAATTGAATATCAAATGGTATACAAAATTCCAAAAGTTCTCCGAACTAAATTACACAGACCGATAGTTCATATGCTAGTTCATAATAAACTTGTAAAACTTAAGAAACCAGTCCAATATGGAACAATAAATTCTAAAGGTTCTGCAAACTGAACCTTAAATTCATCGATATTTCATATTAGCGTATGAATAAAATTCCTAAACTTTAGTAACCAATCCAATATGGAATAAGAATCCGAAAATTCTCCAAATTCAATACCAAATAGAACAAAAAATGTCAAAAGTTCTGCAATCTGAATACTACACTCAACGGTACAAATTTTAAGCTTAATTTCCCAAGAATGAAATAAAAATATTCAAGTAAATAGAACAAATGTGGAATCAAAAAGTAAAGTTCCAAAGAAAAAAAAAGCTTTGTAAACTGAACAAAATTTTGAATTGAGCAAAACATTCCATTACAGAAAATGAATACTTATTTTCGATATCGCAAACAGAACTTAAAATTCAAATGTTCAGCTGAATAGTTCATGTTTCTCACATCAAATTGTGGGTGAAAAAAATGTCAAATGGCACAATTCCACGGTGGTGTTCGTCACCTTCTATGGGCCAGTGTGAACAGGGCTTAATAAGAGCATTTTGATTTGTAGTGGGACCAGCGGCATGTTTGTGGCAGTTGCCTTGGAGGCCAAAATACACCAATCAAATGCATATCCAGGCACACAGGCACCCACAACAACAACCTACAAATTAAGACAACAAAAAAGGATACCCCCACTACCAGCAGAGCAGTGGTGGCAGTGGTGTTTACATTTGTATTTAGTTTGGTTGTCCAAAGGCTGAGAGCCAAATTTGTTGGCTTTGCTCTCCTTGCGCGGTGTTTACACAAAATTAACAAAAACCCACAATCACACTTCCATACTCCCACATCCCCGAAGCAGGCCGAGCAACATCACAAAAAATGAGTGCCGCTTCATCAGGATAATGATTTCAAATCTATGCAAACAGCTGCCCAAACACACTCGCATCCCATCCCCGAATCCGCTGGCGCTGTGCCTGCTCCGTTGCTAGAAATAATGCGCCTCATTAGGAGCAAATCGCCGGCATCCATCCACGGCAGTCTAGTGCTGTGTCCTGCGGACGTTGTGTGTGTGTTTTTCTAATTCTGCGTTGATTTCCTATCTGAAAAACAAATGGAACGCCTTCTGCATATTGAGCGTCTAATTTAATTTGTGCTGGGAATTTTCCAGTGGGCAGCGAGGTGTGCCCCACACCCCAACACACTCCTGCATACCCAAGCACGCGCGTACACTTGCACTCAGCGGCCGCCTCAGGCGGAAAACGGCCCCGCTGGCTGGGGAAAAGGAAGTGGAATCTGTGGTTACTTTAACGGATGTTTTCAAGTGGTTGATTGCTATTGTTGTTGTTGATTGATTGTTGTTGTTGTTGATGTTTTTGTTAATATATCTATTGTTGTTGTTGTTGTTGTTTGTTTACGCGCACAAATTATGAAAGCTAATACGACTGTCTACGAAACGTGCCGCGCATACAATTCGAGCATTGATATTGATTTCCTCGATGCTTCGAGGATTTGTTTTCTGTTGTTGCATTGTTGTTCTGGTTGTTGTTTGAAATGTTGTTGTTGCTTTAACTGTGATTGCTCCGCTGTTTTTTGATAATTAAAGTCAAGCATATGGCAGAGATTTCAGCCGCGCTTACCGTTGAGATTAAATCAAACACGGAAACTTTCCGCTTTCAATATCAACCCCCTTCACACTCCCATGAGGTTGGTGTGTCCTTGCAAATACATCGTTCTAGTGAATAGAAACCTCTCCCACTGACTGTTCTAAGCAATTGAGAGCTTAATTGCGGTAGAAAGAGTGTTTGTCATATTACTCCCTTCATTTTAATCAGTTATTCCAACTTGTGACTAACAAACAGAGAGGTCCTGTACCCTATATGAGACTCTAACAGATGACTTCTGCCTTAGAAGATCCATAGCCAGTTCATTATCTTGTTCGCGAGTAATTTTCTAGTAATTCTTGAGCGTGATTTTGTTCCTTTGTTTTGACTTGATCTGATGTTCCTTAACTGCTCTGAGTTCCACTTGGTTGCAAAGCTGAGTAACCTCAAAGAAGCAGGAGTAACTCCTATGCGTGCTTTTCGGAACCCTTTAGACCCAATATAATTTTCCTGCACAGCTTCCGAATTCTGCCCTTGCTTTAGTCTCTTCCCAACTGACTGTAAAAACACGACCATCTTCTCGATCCTCCACGACCTCATTGCTAAAGGGTTTTTGCGGTCCAATTATCGTCCAACCAATCCTTCCTGAGCGGTTTCTGATGAGAATCGGCTTCATTAAGGACCAATAAACTGTTGATTCGTGTTTCCTTTGCTGACAAGGAACTGCAGGTGGCAATTATGGAGTATTTGACTTAAACGGGAACCCAGGATTACTTTGAGCTCGTCGTCAATATCTCTTCAATTAAAATCAGAATCCCACAAAAAACCAGAGTGACATTGATCCCGATAAGTAGTACTGAAGAACTCGATGGCAAACGAAGTGAGAAGAAGTCAGCATCATTTGAGCATAGTTATGAGAATAGAAAATTATTGAAAAGGACTTCAATAAAATACTAAATAAGAGGAAAACAATATATAGTTGGCTGAGATTAGTTGAATCTCCATTTCCTCCTGACTCATTGTGGAGCATTGTGATTCCACTGTCCACTAAGCGCACTTTCCACTAAATCTTTATATGTCTCTAATGATCTCCTTTCATCTCTCACTGTCTTTCATAGTATCTGAGATGAGAGACTCGCGACTTTTGATATGGATTTAAAGGATATGTTCAGAGACCAAAGTATCACATGTAAGAATCTACATCGTTGGGCTTTATATCTCACTAGGCACTCAATCTGTCAGTTAGAATCTATTATAGACGTAAATCGTCGCTTGGCGAAGCTCAGAGACCGAAAGATTGTATCTTAAAAATTTCTTCAGTTATTGACATAATTTTTCTTTTTGACAACGAAGCGGCATTAAGGATCAAGCGTTAATGGAGCTCCAAGACCCGAAGAGTATTTCTAATGGAAAACTTTGGAAGTCTAGAGGTGTTTTGGTCAATCAACGGCAACTTCTTACATGGAAAATTTGTTTAGGTAATGATCCCAATGAATTAATTTACTGAGAAATCTTCGCCTAAAGAAAAAAGAAGGTCTCTTCACTACATACGAGTAAAAGAAATATCAATTTACTTCGATATCTGAAAGAAACCAGTAGGAAGGGAAATTCTTCCTCTGAAGTATTCAACCAATATTTGCACCGAAAGGATATTTAACTTCCTGACTACCAAAAACTTAGTCTATCGTCACACTAATAAATCTAGAGTAAGTTTAGGAAGAAGAAAACTCATCACCAACTAAAACGAGAATAATCTTTCCTAGCTATCAGCAAGCAACTATTTTGGAAGCCAATTTTTCCTGTGGAGTTCCATTCAGAAATAAATGTTCACTTCCTGAAGTCCTCAGACGCCTTAAACTTACTGTACCTCACAAAGCTAAAGCTAGAAAAAGTATAGGAAGAAGAAAATATGCTTCCCTGTCTAAAAGGAGGAAAATCTTCCTTTAACATCCTGAAGGTCTCGGACGCCAAAAATGTACTCAAGCTTCACTCAGATGAATGCCCCAGTCACCTTTGTTCGAGAATCATTTCATTCGGAAATGATTCTCGAGAACCATTGATCAACATGGTCATGGATCAACAATGAGTCGGAGTGATTAGGAGGCGAACTGAAGATCAGGTCGCTAGAGCCATGTTAAAATAAAGCTTCCGAGTTCTTTGGAAATTCACAAATTAGAGGAGTTTCGCTTCGCCCTTCTAAACAGACTCCGCACGCCGAAGAGTACGCCGAAGAAGAACAGAATCTTCATTAGAACCACTGCATAAACCGCATCCAAACTGAGTGCCACATTCCCTGGACCCAGCACGATCACAATCGATTGAATTTCTGTCCATTTTGGATTTTTTATGCGCTCACATTTTGTGTGCCAATCTTCAAGAAACCGCAACAAATATTTCAATCTGTTCCGCACATTCCGGCCTGGCATGCAGCCCGATCATAAACGATCAAAGTTAGCACGAAAATTATTGAAGCTGCCTCCGGCGACTTCGCAGTGCCCACTGCAGCATAATAGAGACAGACTTGCCACTCATGTGGCCCGCTGGCGAAGGCCGCAAGGAATGTCAAATGTGATTTAGAGCACGAAGAGTTTTGCGCAACCTCCCGAGTGGGACAATAAGCGACGAAATGACTAAGTCAGTGCGTCACCGAAGCAAGCGAGTTGTGTCATCTGGAAGGAGCAGTTCAAGCCCTCAAACAGATCGCCACAGCACAAGCGATAGTAAGAACAACAACAACCCCAACCACATCACCAGGAGCACCAGCGACGGGAAGCAAGGTGCCCAGGCAACTGCTGCAACAGGAGCGCAGCGTTGGCGCCGCTCTAAATCTTAACTTGCGCATAATTTAAGCCCAACAACATGACATTACAGCAAAAACAACAATAACAACAAATACAACAACAACGACGACGACGAAAGCAACGGCAACACCAACAACAAGCATCACGTTAACAAAGTTCGTAGGCAGGAACATGGCGATTGTTGTCGCGATTGTTCTGGGCCTCAGGCAATATCAAAGCTCATTGTGTGCGACATTTGCTCAGCGGGGAGGCATGCAGGCGGGCAACTGAGCGGCTGAGCGGGCGTCTTTTGCGCATACCTTCGGTCACACTTTTTTGGAGCTCTCCAGCGCGCACCAGTTCACACTGAGCACGTGACATATGGACACAGGCATTCGCTATTTATTGGATTGCTCGGTCCAGATCTTGGCAGGAGGAATGCCTGCCGCAAAGCGGAGGCATTCCAAATATGAGCCACCTAAAATGGACAAATGCGTGTAGTGCAACGCCATCAACCTTGAATTTGTCAAGCCGCACTACGTTAGTAAATTAGTAGCTGTCGTGAGATCAGACGATCCATAAAATCACTTGGGGGATCACTTAGCAGAACCATCTAGCGTTATTTGCATAGAACCACTAGTCTAAATGAATTCATTGTAGGCAAATCACAGTTTAGTTAGAAGGCGTTGTCGGTGTAGTGAATTGAAATCTGCTTGCGTGCTGACCTAAAATGAGGCTGAAATTTCAGGCTATGCTTGCCCAGAATAAATGAGGTTCTATGTGTGTGAGTTGAGATCGTGTTAGCAAGATGTCGATAAAGCTCCCAGTCTCAGCATAAGTCCGATTTGTCCAAAATAAATGGGGTTCTGATTGACTAATATTGACTGAATGGATATATGTATATACACGAGTTGAGATCTCATTCCCAAGATGTCGATAAAGCAGAGTTTGGCTAAACAATAATGAGTTCATTTCCGCAGCTTTCTATTTCAGGCTTTGCGCGAGTTTTTCTAAACTAATATGAGGTTCTAATTGACTAATATGGACTAAGTAGGTTCTTATGTGTATATGGAACATGTCGATAAAGCAGACTTATTGAAGGTTAGAAAGTTTTAAGATTTTTTTCAAGATACCGTGAATCTCTTTTTACTTCAAAGGTCGGCGTCTGAACTAAACTACGGTCACTTTTTTTAAAAGTCGATAAACACTCCAAAAATCCTTGCCAATCCCTTTTCAAAATGACGGTTTGGCACAGCTTTATAGACAAAACTAAAATTTCCCCTTTCTTCAAATCGAACCAGACTTTAATCCTGTCCTCTCTAATAGAAAATTTCGTTCCCTCCGCTCCTAAACTTCCTTAATTAAGTGCAATATTAGCCGACAAGAAACCCGAAAGATGACAAAAACAGGACAAAAGGTATGCTGAGCATTCTAAGCAAATTAGTAAAATGTAAACATGGAATCATACGCCACGGTCCAGCACAATCCCAGTCACATTCCCATTCCATGCGATTGTCCTGGATCATTCAAAAGACGTCTCCGGTCCCAATCAACAAAATCAACATTTCCTTTTTTAAGCTAATTTCTGATGTTAAGACACAATACAGATACACTCCATCAGGATATGCAGGGTCGCCTCCAACCACACAGCCGCCCTCCTAAATAAATACTCCTATTCGGCGATGCTGGTGCTTCATTGCTGGAAAACGGGACCGGTTCAAGGGGACAGTGAGCACCTTCAATATTTCAAATTTCCAAGGAATTCCAGTATGCCAATATTCCAATATTCACAACTGCGGTAGTTACTTTACTCTGATAAGAGAAGTTCTAATCTCCTATACTCAAGATGACTCAAATCTTTCCCAAGCTAGAATGAGTGACTAGAGACGGTTAGTTGATCATCCAGCTGCCTGGAAGGATTTACTATTTCTGGACCAGTTACCCCAGAAGCGTCATAATGAATAAACCAAAATTGTCGTCTGAGAAGTGGAACTATAAGAAAAAGTATTCGTATCTCTGAGATTTTTCAATAGATCTTCTTTTCCAGGATTCATCCTTGGACCATAAATGGAATGTTACGTCGCCAAGGCTCCATCAAGCCCTGCAAGCGGCCCTGATAGAAGACAGAGAGCAACCTCTGCTAGACCACCACGAACCTCTCATGAATGCTTAAGAGTCGGGAATTGTCGGTTACCAATGCAGTTGGACTGTGTTGTTTGTCAATTGCATGTGCTGAGTGTGGGTGGGTGTGCTGAGTGTATGTGTGTGTGTGTGTGTGTGTGTGTGTGAGTTTGTGTGTTTCACATATGAAAGCCATTTGCAGATTTTGATTTTTAGTTTAGTTTTCATTTTCGGGTTTAGCTCATTTGAGGCAAGACAGCAACAACACCAACAAATGCCATAAAAACCGTGACTTTTGTGTAGACACCCAAGCAACAACAACAGCAACAACAACAACAACAGCCATAAGAAGACGAAGAAGACCTACAACAACAGCAACAAGAATAACCACAGCAACAACAACAACAAATAATGTCACGTTTAACGTGTGCAACTAATTACTATGAGAGTATGACAACAATAAAGTAGCCAGCAAACTTTTCAAAGCAAGCCTAGCAGGGAGGAAAATAAATTGATTTCATTTTCATTTCTGCAATTTTTGTCAATTGTTTTCTCTTTTTTGTTGTTCTTTTTATAATTTTTTAATTTGAACTATTTTGTTTGAGATATTTGCACAATATACGTGTGGATGTGTGTGCGTCTTTGTGTAATTTACCTTAGGCACGGTATTGAGAGGAGT
This sequence comes from Clusia tigrina, assembly GCA_920105625.2. Classification (NCBI taxonomy): domain Eukaryota; kingdom Metazoa; phylum Arthropoda; class Insecta; order Diptera; family Clusiidae; genus Clusia; species Clusia tigrina. The sequence goes on from OV050033.1 coordinate 122,614,535, forward strand.
GACCAAAATTAAAGCAACAACTTTATCATTCACAACACAGGCCTCTAACTTTCTCTCTCTCACTCTCTCGGTGTCTCATTAGTTACAACTTTGTTTGGCAGTGATCAAATTACACACAAAGCTACAATACAACAACAGCAATAAAAGCAACAACCAGCCAGCCAACTTTTGATAATGAGTACTTATCAACATGATAGTTGCCTGATCCTGAGTGTGCTTGTGCATTTGTGAGTATTCGTATCAGTTCGGCCTCAGCTAGTTAGAGTCAGTGATGATATTTGTAGTGGAATTGTACTTTTTTACCTCCTTTCGATTTTAAGAAGTCCCCAAGTCCTTTCGACCCAAAAAAAGTACTCTCCGATGCACAAAATTCCTATGTTATGCTCTAAAGCTGACTGCAGACACATCAAATGCCGGTCAAACATTTAGAGTGTGTGAGTGTAAAACGACAAACGTATACATCACCAATTGTTTTTGCTTTACATTTATGATTTATTAGAAAAAAAAAGTACTCTCGAGCCGGAAAAAGTACTTTACGTTGAGTAAAAAAGTACTTTCGAAAATTCGGAAATATCATCACTGGTTAGAGTACCGCCGCAATGAGGCGTGTGTTTTGTCGTCTTAAGTCGTGCTTACACAGCTTAGCTCGGCTTTGGCGCACTCATTGCTGTGTTTAATTATCCCTGTGAACTCCAATTTCAGTGGGCAAAACTCACACTCAGTGCGCATATCACTCGCTGTTGTTGTTGCTTATGTTAGTGTAGTTGTTGTTTTTGTTTTTGTGTTTTGCTAGTGTATTTGTTGTTTTTGTTCTTGTGGTTTTTGTTTTCGCTCATGTAGTTGTTGCTTTTACATGAGTAGTGTTGTGGCCATTGTTTTTGTTGATAGCTATGCCAGCACAGCCTTCGTAAAAGTTCTGCATATGAGCCTGGTGAGATTTTACAGCACGAGTGTGTGTTGGTATTTCTATTGGCAGATTGAGATTCTGACATAATCTTTCTCTCTCTCTCTCTCTCTCTTCACACACACACCCATACACACACTACAACGGCACGCCACCCACTTGGAAAAATAAAAAATAAGATATGAGCAGCAACGCAAAGTTTTGCTAATTGACTTGCGGCACAAAAAACAAAAACAAAGAATTACACCGAAAAAAACGCATTTTATTAAGTTTTGATTTTATTGCGCTGTGGTTTTTGGATGTGAAAATGCTCCTCTTCATTATTGTGTGGCCGCAAAGTTTCTTCCCCGCTCGGCTCGGCTCGGCCTCTAATAAATAAACTTCTATACGAAGTTGCGGTTTATAGGAAGTTTAGTTTATTATGGCGTTTATTTTTTCGTAAACAAAAACTTAAACTGAAAAGTTTAAGCCAAGAGTCGAGGCGAGGCAACAAAATATTTGCTGCTACCCAACAGCTGAAATAATTGCTAGCCATAATTTGTGAACATCTTTTTTTCTTGAATTTTGGTTCAACTTTTTGAATAATTTCTTCCGGATTTTATATGATTTTTGTTTCATTTTTATTTGAATAAAAACACCAAAGTATTTGTAAGTTAAGAACAAATTTAATTGCAATAAGAAAAAAAGTCGTTTGTACAATAACACAATTAACTGAAATTGTGCAACAATATTTTTTATATAGAAAATATAGAAAAATGGCAAATTAAGTTTAAAAATACAATTCGAATCGATAACAATTGATAAATGCTTTAGTTTAGAATTAGTAAAAATGCGCGGCAATTGACGCAATCATGCTCAGCGTACACTTTATAAAGATCCTTTACAGTTGGCCTGTTATAGCGCAACTTTGCGTTACCCACAAATCTGGGTTTCCCCTTTTTATCTGAAGATTCCACGCATATGAGAGTAATGGCTCGAATACAATAACGCGAGAGACCGAGACGAGAGCGAGACCGAGTCTCGGCCGAGATGTCAAAAAGAATTTGTACCAAAGGATTGTATTTGGCAATATACAATAATGCGTGATGCGGTACGGCGAGACGAGGCATTTCTAAAAAATTAGAAATTCCTCGCACTCTCGTCCGAGACAATTTGTCAAAGTTCTCAATTGTTTTGTAATACGCATTTGTTTATTTCTGTTTTGCTGTTTGTGGCTCCGCGTTTATTTTATTAATTAAAAAATTTCAAAACATTTAGTTTTTAATAGTTTTTTAACACTTTTGCTTTTGTGTAAATATGGCTCGCACTATGTTGATTGTATATTAGAATGCGAGACAGTGCAAAACGAGATCTCGGCCGAGACTCGGTCTCGCTCTCGTCTCGGTCTCTCGCATTATTGTATTCGGGCCTTAAAGGAGCTACTGATACGTTGTTCTGTCAGGGCATTTTCACACGACTTCAAGTTCACAAAAGTGAATACAAAACACTATTTTTATCCTCAATGGAACAAAAATGGAGATCTATATTTATATTCTCCAAGGAGGAAAAAAATCCTCCTAGAAAAGGCCTATGTAAATTGGGATAATTCTAAGATGGCTCCATTTCCTATTGGTTACTCTCACGCATCAAAGCGCGTCACTGTACAGTGAACGTGTGAAAGAGCACTTCACAGTATTTTCACTCAAACTGGACTGAATGACACTCATTCTGGGCTCAATAACACTCAATCTGGAGTGGATAACACTAAATCTGAACTGAGTGACATCTGGAATGAATGGCACTCAGTCACCATAAAATTGATTCTTTTTAAATAGAGAGGGCAGCGTGTGAATACCAATGCATTGAAAGTCACGCTATCATCTTCCAAAGAGAGATATTATGATACCCACTATCTACAGGGTAATCTCACACGATCGGGAGTGATTGTATGAAAAGCCCCACTGGCGCGTAGCCTTCAAGGGTCTTTCGCACAATCGATAGTGAGTGACACTGAAATCACTCCCAAACCAACAAGAGAATCAAAATGCTTATGTGAATTATTTGCTCAGTGATAGTGTGAAAAGGCTCAAGGTGTCCACTTGGCATTGACAAGCTTAGCGTTCGTTCGTTCTTAGTCCTACTCTTCTGGCCCTTCGAGTCATTTGTCAGTTTCGTCTTCAAAAGCCCTCCTCTAAAATTGCCTGGCCTTGTCTTTTGTTTTACATTGCAACATTAATTAATTAATTAATACTTAATATACATACTAGCTTAACAATTAGTGTTAATCACAGTTTAATTGGCTGCGTCAATGACACGAATGTAGCTGGAATGCCCAGATGCCAGTGGCGCAGCCGTACAAAGTGGCAAAAACTGTGCATTCAAAAAATATTCCTTTCATTTTTGTCTTCATTTTAATTATAATTATAAATTTGTTGTCTTTTGTTGTCTTGAGCTTGGTTAGTAAAGAGCAAATTCGTTCCATTGTTAATTAAGTAGTAATTTGCTTGTATGCTAAATTTATGCTAATTTTTAATAAGTTGAAAATATAAAATATAAAAAAATACCCAATAAAATTAAACTTATAATTGAATAAATTGGGGTCACCACCAACTGGACCCGGGTCCGTACTTGTAAATACTGTTAATTGCATATAGTTTGGATTAGTATAAATTTCGTCTTCCTTAAATATTCCCCAGCTTATGTACACGTTCCGGTGAGTCCACTGCTACGGCTCCGACTCCGTGCTAGGTCAGGCTATTCGATGCACTACAAAGTGCTGGAGTACGAGTATTACAAAAATAGGTATTAGTATGATTTGCTTTAGTAACTACGCGCGTATATATTAGTTAAGTTGCCTTAAGTTTTAGTGCGGTGAGGTGAGTAGTGAGTGTGCGGAGCGGGGCAGCTGGTGTTAGTCCGACGGCCCGAGCCCCTCAACTCTGGAGTGCATAGTTTAAATTGCCATTAATCTACATACGAACATACATGTAGGTAAATAAATAAGTATTGCATTCGATTTAGGCACTTTTTAATAAGATCCCTTTGACGTGATCCTTTTAGTCTTCACAGCTGGTCGCTACGCAGCCACACCACTACGAGGATTCCTCCTCGGTGCGGTTTGCTTGTCTTTTCTTCTTTTCTCTTCTTCCTCGTATATTGTGCTTTGTCTTTTAAAATCTAGTGTAAAACTGCGAACGATTTGCCGTGCGTTTTCGTCGCTCAGTCTGAAGGGCCTGATCGGCGGTGCTGCTGGACGTGGTTGAGGGTGTGGGTGTGGGTGTCCGTATGGTTGTGGACGTGTACATAGAGGTCGTCATTGCAGTGGATCTGCTGTTGTCCTGCTGCTTGTTGCTGGCAGCTGTTTCATTTATCTTCTTCTGATCGGTCAGTTTTGCATTGAGGCGGTGAATCTTCTCGGGACTCAGTATGGTCAAACGGCTGGGGTTGGCTTTGGTGGGCGAGCTGCTGAGATTGCTGCCGCTCTGGCGTTGGCGTGTAAACAATGGAGCTGTGTGTAAAATGGGAAAAATTTGAAATCTCTTTTTTATATAGAAATAATCGCATAACTCACCTGCGGTTGCCTCCTGCCTGCTGGTGATTCTTCTGGCGTCGCTGGCCTTAGTGGGCGACATGGCACGTTTGGGTATGGCCTTCGGCTCCATAACCGCCATTGGGCTGGGCTTGGTGCTTCGCTTCAAACCCAGCATGCGACTGCAAACTTTGACTTTGTCGGTCTTTTCGGCCGCGCCCTCTTTTGAGCTGATCAACTTGTTTTTCTTGGGTGATATGTCGGAAATTTTCACAGCGGGCTCCTCCAATTCCAATAAGTAGCTCTTGAAAGTTTGCTCCTTTGGTGACTTGCCACGCTTCGCAGCGCTCTTATCCTTCTTCACCGTTTCGCCGTTTGTGGGCGGCAGACAGGTCAAATTCTCCAGGGACTCCGCATGCGGTGTGTACATCTCCACGGGCTGTGGTAGGCGTCGTCTTCCAAATATGGGCGTTTGATTGACGCGATACGTCTGTGGTGAAAAATTTCGTTCGGCATTGGCCGCCTCCGCCGCCTCGAGGCGCTTGAACATCTTCAGAGCCTCGGGGGGTGTTCTGTAAATGGTCTCAGTGGGACTCACTTTGAAGAAGGTCTTCATGGAGTTTTGCGTATTGGTGTAGTTCTTGCGGTTTGCCTCATCCAAGTTCTCGAATTTACTCTTGCACAGATGCAACTTTGTGCGGATATCGTCGAGGGCGTTCTTGTATGACTTTTGGCCAAGTTTCTTCTGGATTTTCTGCATGGTGTTCACGGTTTCCTTATCATCATCCGTACTGCTGATGGAGATCTGCGGTTTGATTTTGGGGCGCACAGGCACAGGCGTGACCACGTCTCTTGAGTTCGTGGAGTCATGAGATTCATGTTGAGGTATGTCCTCCACCAGCTCCACGCTTACCACAGGCCTTGTGGAGGCCTGAGCCGCTGGTGCCTGGTCTTCCACGGCTGGCACTGCATTCACTTCGTGGTAGTTGAGGCTCGTGTCACAACTCGAATCGAAATCTGAACAATTACTCAGATCCTTCACGTTACTCAAACGCAGATCGCCATCGCGATTAATGTCCAGCAAAAAGCCCTTCTCGCCGTAGGGACGACTCTTCTTGGCCACTCCGTTCTGCAGGGTCTGCTTAACCGCTTCCAAAACGTGAGTAGTGGTTTTGTTTTCTGGCGTGAGGCCACGCTGCTGCTGCATCAGGCGTTGGCGTCTTCTAGCTCGCATGCTGTCACGTATGCGCTCGCCTGTGGGAGAGAAATCCTTGCCCAAATGGGGCGATTTTGGAATGTCGCAAGGTCGAATTTGGGTATTTTCTTTTTCCTCAATCCTTATAGGAGCATATTGCTCAGTAGATCTGGGTTCACATTTCTGCGCTGGTTTGCCTAATACATCCAAATCATCACGACTTAGGTTAGATTTGGGTGTGAGTATGTCATCCGGAGTAGTGCTGATGCTGATCCCGGGATAGTTCTCTATGTCATACAGCAAATCGTGAGGCAGCGTCTGATTTATAGCAATATACGCGATCAGACTCTCCAACCAAATTTCCAATACATCAAAGGACGGTCTAAGGGAAGGAGGAAAAATGTTTAATTAAAATTCTAAATTGCTAACCATGCTTTGAAATTAGGATTTGGTTCTGGATAGACCTTATTCTCCTTATCTCTAAAGTACTTTTAATGCATGTCCATACCTTTTGTCGGGATTCAAATCACAGCAGAGAAAAGCAATTTTGTAAAACGCCTCTGGACAATGCATGCAGAACTTCTCACGGAAGACCTTCTGATTCAAACCGAAGTCCGAAGTCCGCGGCAGGTAGTCCGGATCAGCCTGAACACGCCCAATTATCTGGAAATATATTCACATATAAATTATTTTGTTCCACAATATTTTCCATAGAATTTAAGAGGATTCCTTTTCTAAATTGAGGGAAATATTCCAACCCAGTCGCTTCCTCACCTCGCACAACACAATACCGAATGAAAACACGTCCACCTTCTCATCGTACTTCAGACCCTTCATCATCTCGGGCGCCATCCAGTAAGGATTGCCCACCACTGTATAACGTTGGCGACGCTGGCGACTTTTGCTACGCAGCGTTCCATTATTTGAACCGAAACTATTCGTGTTGGCCGTGCTCGTACTGCTCCACTTTTCGCTGCTGTACAGCGGGGAGGTAATGATGCGAGCCAGCCCAAAGTCCGCCACAATCACTGATTTGTCCTCGCGTACCAAACAATTCAGCGAGTTCAGGTCGCGGTGAATGATGTTCATCGAATGGAGATAACTCATGCCGCAGGCAATGTCCTTGGCGAACGACACGCGCTCTGTCCAGGTAAGCGGCAGCCCAGAATCGTGCACGAGCTCCTTCAGTGAACCGCCTGGAATGTACTCAGTGACCAAGTGTAGCTTCTTGTCCTTGTACAGAACGCCTATGAACTTAAGCACGTTCTTGTGGTGCAAGGAGCGCAGCACGGCCACCTCTTTGAGGAAGTTCCGCTGAGCTTCCTCATCGACGCGGTACAGCTCTTTCAGCACCATCACCTCCTTGGTTAGGCGATGGGTTACTTTGTACACCTGCCCGAAGAATCCCTTTCCGAGTAGTTCGCCCAGTACTAAATCAGAGGCACGAAAGATGCGCTGCGGTTTCGGCTCCACGCGGAACGACTTTGTACGCGACAAGTCGTACATATCATGCGGATGGGGGTGCTGCTCGTCCAGCAACTTTGACATGCTGGAACAGCGTTCCTTCTCCTTGAAGGGCTGGTTTATTTTGACGCTTGTTTGCGGCGGTGGTGCCGCTATTTCGTGGCTAATCATGTTGAGATTCTTGCTCTTTCGCAGCTGGCGCGTTTTCGTGCCGCTGATGTAGCCCTCATCTTTGCGTTTGAATATGCGTTCCCGGTCCTGCTTGGTAAAGCGTGTCGGCGAAATATCCTGCCGGTTGTTGATGGCCTTGCTGTGCGGCCGTCCATACACTTCGATGCTGGAAGCGGAGGTAGCCAAAGGAGGCGCCTCACTGCTGGCTTTTTGTATATCCGCCTGGCTGCAGCTACGGCACACCTGCACGGGATCGTGCTCGACAGTCAACTGCAGGATTTTCTCCGTGCTGCGTATGAGTTTGTCGATGTGCTCTATGGAAGAGTCGCTGACGGGGGTGCCGTTCACCTCCAAAATGCGGTCACCGATGTGTAAGTTGGCCAGATTCACGTCAATTCTGGAAGAGCGGAGGTATTAAATTAGTTTGAATGCTTTTCGCGTTATCATAAAGTTAAAATGGTTAATAATGAGGTTTTACCTATAAACACCACAACATTGATCGATCACCGATGTTATGAAGGAGAAAACGTACTTGCCCAATCTGCCATAAACTCTACAAATGAATCTTTGCGGGGTGGGAGAAAGTTAATAGAATTAGTAATGCATTGTTCGGCACCCTTGATGAGTTGCTTGCGCTACAAATGTTTTATTGTGTTAAATTCTTAAAGAGTAACTTCGATAAATGTGTGGAAAACAGGTGTACACGAAGTGCGATGATTAATATTAGAGGTGGTGATGGTATTTTTAAAGAAATCTAGTGTCATAGCAGACGGCATACAATCGAAAGCTGATAACGTAAACGGGGATAGTTGATAAAAGGAAAAGCAGCGAGCAAAACACAAAAAGTGCAGCAAATAATCTTAAAAGCGTGTTAAAGCGATAAAGTGAAACCAACTGATAAGCTCAGCACCAACTCACTCGGAAATACGTATGGCTGGGCAGTTGTCGCTGCCGTCCAGGCGCACGACGGGCGACGTGGGTCCGTGCGCTTGAGTATTGCCATCCAAGTAATGGCGCTGCACCGTGACATTGTCCACCGACAAACGCAGGCTGGATGTGGCGTCCTTCGGAATCTCCACCAGACGTATAGAATGTAAGGGATTGCTGACTGCGTCCGCTTCACAGAGCGGTGCCAATTGTGCTTTATAGCAACTGCCGCAGTAAAGTTTCGAACGCTCTACCAACGCATACGAATCGCCATCGCCGATAAATGCGTCGCAAGCGCTGCAGCAGAAGCATTCTGGATGGAATTTGTGGTCGCCGGCCACCATGACAGGGCCCGTGATCACAGAGCTGCACTGTTGGCACGCCTCGCCAAAGCGCTGGTAGTAGTCATCGCGGCAGAAGAGCAGCCCCTCCTTTTCGAAGTACCAGTTGTGCAGGTGCGAGTCGCACACGGAGCAGCGGAAGCAGTCGTTGTGCCACTCCTGTCCAAGCGCTATGACGAACTCCTCACGACTCAGCTGCAGCTCGTTGAGGCAGCCCGCACAGGCGGTGTGGCTTTGTACTTGTATGCATTGGGGACGTGCATTTGGAAACGTGGAAGTCGCTGGAATGTGAACGGAATCTAAAAACAGAGCAAACCAAAACCAGTTAACAACAAACAGCCAAGCTGTGTATTAAGCCAATGTGAGAAAAACGCGCTCGAACGCCGAGCAGCGCAACCTCATTAACTCAATTTTCATTGCGCATTAAATTGTCACACGTCAACCGTGACCCTCTCTCGGCTCAGCTGAGCGCTGCGTGTGCATGATTCATAAAAAGTACGCAGAGCGCTCACGTCCCAGGCACATGCGAAACCGAAACACCTGCTGCAAGTCCTGCCTCGCTCCATGCTCATACCCACTATCCGAGCACAGGAATAGTCTGGGCTGCGGAGGCTACTAAACTTAATTGGTCTGCCTTCAATTTTTTACCAATTTCTCGGCCCACAGCCCACGCAAATCGCGACACTTCTCGTTTGTGGCCCTTTTCTACGGTTCTTTTTAAACTATTTCATTATATACGCACAGTTTGTGACTATAAAAACGTCGGACACTCTAATTCACACAATTTTAATTGTGTTTATTTACCGAAATTTGGTTTTTTATCCATTTTCCTAGCAGCTACATTATTTTTCGCTGCTGTTTTGTTGCCATTTTCTTGGTAATAAAAAATTCTTCGTAAACCGCATACTGCGAAAGGCAGAGAAACAAAGAGCAACTTCGAAATTCGAAGTAAGAAGTCGCGGTATTTGTGGGCTGACCATAATGAAGGCGTTGACGATTTTCTCAGTTTATAACTGCATTGTTTAGGACAAAAGCCCCGTAAGGCAGTTGGGTCTTTTCTGGGCAGACCATAAGAAAGAATATGACGACTTTGTAAGATAAATTTTTAATTTTGGGCATTTTAAAAGATATTGCAATTCCTACTGGGAAATCACTCATCTTGATAATAACATAGACACGCGGAAAAATACCCAGCATTGAGAATTTATTGTTTTTCACCCAGAATAAAAGCTAAAATACCTACATATCTCAGAACTAGCTATTTTTGGATAAATGTAAGCAGGGAAACCACTGTTTTTATACCCTTTACCTGTAAAAAAGGTATACTAATTTTGTGCTTTTGAGAGGGGTTGCAATTTCAAGAAGGAGACGTGGCAGGTATGGACATACATATACAGATATGATCAGATTCACTTTCTAAGCAATTTTTATTTTGACCGTCTGTCTCTCCGTCTGTCCGTCTGCGGCCACTTTTTTCTATACCCTTAGAACTATCTTAATGAAATTTTGCAAAAGTATAATCTGGACAAAGATACTGAACCAGATTGCTATATGGGCCGATATGGACAAAGACCACGCATACAACCCATATAAGGAACTTTTCTCATCTTTTTTAAAATTACAATCACAAAACGCAATTTGCCAGTTATGGAGATGTGGGTCCTACTAAACACTATGCAAAAAGTGGGCGATATATCCACGTCCACTATTAACCTATTTTCATAACATCAGATCTGGCTGAGATAAATGGACGAAATTTTACGGGAAGGAACATTTGGAGCTATCTACAACAAATAGGGTTGATCAGGGAAAAGATTTGCCCACTTTTGATATAAAGTGGGTCAAAAATTAAAAATAACCTAACCTAAGATCGTATTGATGCCATCGAAATAAAAATTTGCAGAAATATACATAATATTGTGTGTGCAAAATATAGAGATCATAATACAACTGCCACGCCCACAATTAACCAAAAATCATTACTAGGTTCTTATTAAAGATTTATAAACGAATTTCCACAGGAAGGTTGCAGGTACTAACATTAAACACCACACAAAAAATGGGCGTGTTATTTTACAGCCGCGGCCACTATAGACATATTATTATAACTTACGACCAATAATATATTTTTGGACGAAATTTTATATTAGTACATATATTGATTCTACAAAGCATATACAAGAAATGGGGACGATCAGATAAAGGCCACGCCTCCCACTAATATAATCAGTTCAAGGTACCCGACCGAAAATTACCGTAGATATTCTCCTAATGATGATTTATGAAGAAAACATCCCCATTGTTTAAGTCGCACGCACAAGGAAAGGTAAAGGGTATTTCGAAGTCGGTCTAACCCGACTTCAGACTTCTTTACTCGTTTTAATAGAACAATGGGCATCAATGTCTGAGTGCTTCAAGACTTCCTTCTCCTGTGGTTGTCCGACATCAAACTATATGTATACAAATATCACAAAAATTAAGAAATATATTAATATTATATCTTACACCATAATAATTAATTATATTTGCAAGGAGTTGGGGAATGAGTACAACCATCAAAGGAGTTCGACTCGAAGAGAAAAAGTTTTTTAGAAAGGAGCATTTTTGAGACCAAGCCCGGGGCACGATTTGAAGAACCTGTGACCCTCTGAGTGTGAGTCTAGCTTGTTTTCACTAGACCACAAATACACATATATACATATATTGAATAGTTTTACTTTTTAATTGTAAAATATTATTTTTGTTTTAAGCGACCCCGAGACGTTACTGCATGATGTACAGAATCGGAAAGATTTTTTAGTGAAATTGCTATCGATGCGTCTCACCCTACGTCTCCACGGGCAATTTTTGGTATGGGTATGCCATTGGCAACTTCAAGCCAATTGCCAATGGAGACTCCAAATTGCTTCAAGTTGGCAATTTATGTTATGAAATATGTTATGCCATAAATTGCCAACGTGCTGTGTTGCAATCACTTGTCATTTTGTTTGTTTGAGAGCCTTTTTTCATTTTTTCGTGACGCTCACAGTGGAAGCATCGTCGGACATTTTCGTTTTACCGCATCTATTAAATTAATAAAAACGCTAAAATGGATGGAGACTGTGCATTTACCTTCTTTGTAAAAAAGATTCACCCAGAATGTCGGCTTCCTTCTTTTTTCTTCTTCATGACCAAGAATGGTAGAGAAGAAGATTACGCATTGCGCAGGTCCGTTATAATTTTCTTTCTAAATTTCGTCGCTGGGCTGTGACGTCAACATAGCAAAAACTGCATAAGCCTCGTTTCACACAAACGGCGCGACACGGCGTTGAAAAATATACACAAACGGTCTCCTCCGCTCTTTTTTCTGTTTTATGTTTTAATTGGATTTCTTATACAATGGAGCGTAGATATACGTACACACACTTTGCATTAAGGCAATAATAATTCAATTTGAACTTTCTGCAGTCTCATATGTAAGTAAGTAGGTATACAAATTTATTCTGCAAGTGCCAAAAAATGAATTTTCCAAAGGAATTAAAAAGGTCTGTCTCGTCTGTTTTTTCCCTCAGAAATTAAAAAAAAAAACGAAAAAGATGCAAGCAGAATTGTCAAAATAAACGACAAAATCGCTGGACGGTTGAAAGTTTCCGCCGGCAACTATGTGAATTGTGCAGTATTCTTTATCTTGATTTGGCATTTTTGTTTTGTTTTGTTTTGTTTTTCAGCCGCAATCATAGATTGTCTGATCGTGTGAAGCTCTTGGTATGAGCATACACACTTTTCGTCGTTGTTGTGAGTTTTGTGCAGTTTTGTGTATATATATCATCGCCGTGTCGCGCCGTGAGTGTGAAACGAGGCTAATGCGGATAGGTATTTTTTTGACATTTCTCTTTGCAACCATGCTATTGTGACATAAATGCGCAGAACGAAAAATTTTTGTACTCAGCTTTGCACAATCTTTGTTTCTATTATTTTTGCTTCATGACGATGACATAACATCGCAATGCCCACCATTAAAATATTGCCAACCTTTGCAAACAATTCTGACAGTTGTTATGCCATCAAAAATTGCCCGTGGAGACGTGGGGTAGGGTTACCCCACGTCTCCACGGGCAATTTTTCATTGCTTGCCATCTGTCTAATTTCTTTGAAAGCAATGGCAATGCCGTAGTGGTGGGCATTTTTATGTTATACCATTTCCATTTTAGAAATGGCATCGAAACGGTAGTATGCTACGTGCGAGCGCTTGACTGCCTCAAAGAATTGTACGATTTGTATGAAGAGGAAGAAAAAAGGAGAAAGCCTAGATTTTGGGTTAATCCTTTTTTAGAGAAGCGACAAATGCACGATTTGGTAGCTCATCTTTTGAAAGACATATTGTGGGAAGATGGCCAGGACTTTCAAAATTTATCTATAATAAAATAAACGAGGCTCATGGATTAATTCTGCCGAGGATCCAGATTTTTTACTGTTTTGCATCCTTTTTTTCTCGGCAAGGTATGCTGTGCGCAAATGTTTAATTTTTCTTTTCGTTTCGCATACATCTCGCTTCATTTCTTTTGCAATTTCTCGCCATGCATTGTTTTTTAAATCTGTCCTCTTATAATTAGGACTTCTGTAGTTCCATATCAATTCGAATTGTCGGTATAAATTAATGACTTTATAGATTTCAGTCGCGCACCACTCCATATTTAGATGCTTACACTTTCGCACTTGTAGAAAAATGAGAATCGACTGTCAAACAGCTAAACTGACAGCTCAATTGCCAACTCTATGGTGGCAATACATGGAAAGCAATATGGCATAACATGAATTGCCAACCATGAGCAATGAGCGGTCTCGATTGGCAATTATTGCTAAAATTGACAATGCAATCAATGAAATATTGCCTGTCGAGACGCCCAGTTAAGTAGCATTTCAAATATTTGCTGCGAATGCTGTATTTCAGGTCTAAAACTCCGAACACTTCCTAAGCAGTTGAGGGAGAGTATTGCCAACTTTGAATATTCCAGATAATTAAATCAATTATAAATCATGGCTATTTCTAGTAGTAAACAATTAATGAAAATTTAATAGTACACATTTATAATATCGAGAGTAGTTTGCAAAAAATTCATTTATGTCATTTTATCATTCCAATTTTGCAAAATGAAGTCAAATGAGTCCCATCTCGAGCCTCAATTACCTGCTACCAGTGGTGCCTCAATTTTCTGCTAACAGTGGTGCCTCAATAGCCTGTTACCAGTGGTGCCTCAGTTGCCTGCTACCAGTGGTGCCTCAATTGCCTGCTACCAGTGGTGCCTCAATTGCCTGCTACCAGTGGTGCCTCAATTGCCTGCTACCAGTGGTGTCGTATGTAATACGCTTGGCCATGAATAAAACTCGAATATTTTGTTACATATATATTTATAATTTTATTACATTAAACACATATATTAATTTTCTTTCATTAGTTTCATTATACAATGTTTAATTTTTTTTTTCTTCTTCAATTGAATTCAATTTGATTGGGTTGGATTTTTGCTAATACTTTTTTCAATTCAATTTCGCTTATTAGTTTAAATTTAAATTACATTTTTCAACTTTTAGTTTTATGCCAACACATTCCGCAAAAGAGTTTAAAAATATGTGCAAAGGGAATCCCAAAACTTTTATATATTTTTTGTGTTCCCCTCACTTTTGCTCCATGTTTTGCCGGGTAGGTTTAGTGTGGTTGGTGGTATTGCTTCAAATTTCTTTTTTAAAGTAATACAAATAAAAAATAGTTACTGAGCGCTAATAAAGGCACGCCCGCCTAAAAACACTTAAAATGTTGTAATTATTTATTTATCGGTTTTCTTGTTCAAATATTTTGTTATTATTAGTTTGCTTAACGTTTGCAAAATTTTAAATTTTTTTTGTTTTTTAATTAAAAGTGTTATTACTGCTTTTAAAGTTATAGTTGTTTTGTTTTTTTTTTCATTGTTTTTCCTTGCTTCATTATTTTTTTGTAGCTATATCACAAAAAGTGTTTGACATCAAACATAAAAACTCCGCGCTCGCTCCGGTTCTGCTACGTCCAAGTTAGTGTGTGGTAATGAATTACTACATTGAATCAATTACTACTACATACGTTATTACATAGGTTGCTGCTGTGTGTATGCAATGCATACTATGCATACATCATATAAGGTTAAGTTTGAATGTGGTTCATTGTTTTTTGTTTGAATTACGCAAAACTTACAATTCTAAAAACTACTTCTTTTTATTTAATTTAAGAATTTTCCATTTACATATTTAATGCTGCTTGTTGCTTATTCTTTTCTTTTTTGTTTTCGTTTTACTACATAGTTAATACATGCTTGGCTGTCTCTTTAATATATTTATTAAATTGTTTGTAAACGTACGTTTGTTTGTGTGTTTGTGTGTGTGTGACTGTGGTGTGTGTGTGTGTGTGTGTGTGTGTGTGTGTGACTGTGGTGTGTGTGTGTGTGACTGTGGGCGTGTGTGTGTGTGTGACTGTGGTGTGTGTGTGTGTGTGACTGTGGTGTGTGTGTGTGTGTGTGTGTGTGTGACTGTGGTGTGCTCTCTTCTGTGGGTCGTCTCTCAGATTTAAATTCATCAGTGTTGCTCAGGAACAAACAACTACATTACGCTAGGTGCGCACTGAACGGATTATTGTCAATGGAAAATACTACACATAGTTTTGAACGCAGCGAGGCGCACAGAAGCAGTGCGTCAGGTTGTACTTAAATCTGTGTGCAGGACGCTGATTGACTAAGAACTCTAACAGTGCGTTCATAGGCTAACAGCAATTGTTACTACTAAATGCACAAACAATGCATGACTGCACACAATGCGCGCGATTGCTCTAAAATATGGTTTCAATAACTTAACTTAGCTTACTTAACATCTGATTGCATTCCAAATACAAATTGTGTTTTATTTTAAATTAATTAATTATTTAAAAGTGTGTTTCAATATTTACAATTCCATTATCATCATCGTGATCATCATCTTCGTTAACATCTCTATCCTCAAATTCATCAAGTTCCATAATTTTTATCATTTTCAACATCATCTTCAAAATCCTCTTCATCTTCAAATCGCCTTCATCTTTAAAATCTTCTTCATCATCTCCACCATCATTATCATCATCTCCGTCATTATTATCATCTCCATCTCCATCATCATCATCATCTTCATCATCGTTATCATCATTAATTATCGTCCTCATTATCCATTATCGTCCTCATCATCCAATATGCAGTCCCAGTGACTGTTTACAAATATTAATTAAGTTTTTTTTTTCAAATGGTCTACGCGTGCGTGCCTGGTTTAATCCAATCAAAAGTAATTAATCCCACCAAAAGTAGTCCTGCATAATTGGACTTGGTGGTTAATTACAAAAGTGTTTTTATTTTCGTTTGGCTTTTCTCGTCGGCAAAAGCCCCGTTTAAGTCCAAATTCCAAATTAGTTGCTATTTGTTTTTCCTTCTCTTTCAAATCTTTATTTCCTCTTGACAAAAAATTTCTCGACGCCCTCCCCACCATGGGGGAGGGCGACTACTCACTACAACGGTTTTAGTTAAACAAATTTCTTGAGTTGCTCTAAGCGGCATACGGCATTACACGCAAACCCACGGGGATATGTTGAAATCTGCTCAAAAAATAGAGCTTGGATGCGCAAGTTTAAGTATGCTCGCTTGTAAAAATGTGGTTTCGCTTTAGCTGATCAAAAAATTTTAAAAGTTTTCCAAAGCTCGCCTCAGCTTCTTGCAATAAAATGGACATTAAGATTCACGCTCCTTCTTCACCTTGACCTCCTCTCCCAGGATTGTGGTGATTTCGCCCTGCATGAATGCCCACGGTATGGTCGAGTTGGCCAATGGACAACGATCGCCGCTGGGACAGTAAACCTCATTGCCGAGACCCTGCAAGAGAAGTAAAAAAATTAAGTGGGTGTGTTAATCAATGACCACAGCAAACAAGGAGAATTAGTGAAAAATCTACTTAAAAACTGAGCAATAAGAATGGTACAAAATATAAACGTATGGCCAGAAGGCGCTAAAACAATATATAACCTAGGGCACCATAAGTAAAAAGAGGCAAAAATATATAGGCAATTAAGTATGTTTGATTGAATGTCAGTATGTATGTTTGTCTCTGTCTCTCTGCCAGTGCATATATTTGTCTCTGTCTCCCTTTGTAAGACATAAAATTAATGCCCAGGCAAAAATTAGAGCTTGTCTCTGTCTCTCGTAATTGATATTCCATTTAAAGACGAAAGAAGAGACACAGACAAATACAGTTTTAGTAAAAATGAGGCATTAACTGGGTTACTACTAAACCCGCGCCTTTTTGCTCATGCGTCCATATTTTGTACTATTCACTATATACTACTTTCATGGCCTTGTCTCCTTGCTCTTTGAATATGTACTCACGTTTTGCCGCTTAATGCTCTCTCTACTGCAGGGGAAGCAGAATTTGTGGTGATTGACTGAGGGGCACTGTACAAAGTGGGTATCCTCCAAGCGTTCCTGGCACAGTGTGCACTTCAGGGTGGCATTCTGAGCGGCAGTCGGCGCCGCTGTGCCGGCCGCTGTTGGCGAAGTATTCATGCCGGGTCCCTGCTGTCCGGCTCCATTGCTGCCGCTGGGTCCATTAGCGCCGTCGGGGCCGTTTGAGCCGGGAGGCATGCCCGAACCGCCGGGACCCACCTGGCCGGCATTCTGCTGATTGGACTGCACCTCCGAGCTGGTGACAGTTGTGCTAGAAACGTGACGGGAACCCGATGAACGTCGTCCCGATGAGGAGCCAGCTGCAAAGAAAAAATTCGATATATTTTCGGCAATAATGCGTGTGGATGCCTGCTGCTGCGTTGGAAACTCACCCGAACTATTCGGTGAATGTTGGCTACCGCGTGATGCTGTGCGCGGCGGCGGCGGTCCCGGTGGACTGGGGCCATTGCGTGGACTACCGGGGGGTAATGTCTCTGTTATTGACATTAGGTTAGCCATCGGGCTTTGAGCTAATTGTGTGGCTGTCGATGATAATTGTAATTGTGGCAGAGGTGGTGGTGCTATTGACTGTGGTAGAGGCTGTGATGTAGGTAGGGCTGGAGGCGTTGAATTGCCCAACCCTACGGCCGGATGTGGCATTGTTGAAAAAACTATAAAATCACAACAAAATTTTCCCCATACGAAAGGGAAATGGAAAATTATTAATTTTTGTATCAATCAAATCAATTTAAATTATAATAAAAACACAACAACAACAAAGAACATATACAAATTATAATGAAAGTGAGGGGAAAAGAGAGAGAGAGAGAGAGAGAGAGGGGTTTTGGGCAAATACACTTAGGATATCAGGAAATAGCAGTTCATTATGTTGGTTTGACCCCACCCAATTTAATAAAAATGTTCAAGTTTTACTCAAAAGAAACGATTTTTTGGTTTTTTTTTTTAGCACCATTTCATAATTAACATGGAAAGAAATAAAGAGAGAGAGAGAGAGACATATAGTTTTAGATCTAATAGAGTTCTAATTTTAGAGAGAGAAACAGTATAGCACCTAAGGAGAGGTCATCTCTGATCTGAATTACTTTGAATTATTCCGTTCAACCAAAATACATTTACCAGGTATTATTAATTGAGAGAGTGAGAGGAAAACAGTCATAATATGTGTCAAATCTGCTCTCTTAACGAATGTTGTATACGAAAACAAACTAAAGAAGGGAAATTAATAAATTATTGTGCTTGGAAACAAGTAAATTATTGTCGTCAGCTTCCAAAGTGTAGTGAAATCACTTAAAAATTTATATAAACATTAATAAATAGAAAAATGGTGCATTATCGTTGCTGCTCTTTCCAAATTCGGTGCCGACAGTTTTTTATGGTACATTGGAAAACCGTTTGCAGCCGCTTTCTTCATTGGAAAATGTGTGCAATATTGAGCAAGGCCCAGTGACTAAAAGACCAAGGCTCTCACAATGTGCAGTTCCGTCAGTTTTAAATAATTCTCAGGAACTCTGTACTTCGAGTATTAATGCAGATTGCTGCACTCAAACCGAGTAAGTACATTTTGAATTTAAATTGCTGTACACATGTATTTTAGAATTAAATTTTTAAATAAAAAATTATCAACTCAAAAAAAAACAGAATAATAGGCAATAGTAAATTATTAAAAATATAATTTAAGTGTATTAGTTGTTATATGTGTGTATGTATAATTTTGTTTTTAAATAATAATAAAAGAAAAAAACCCAAAAAATAGAGGGCATTTGAGTTTTTACTTATTACGAAAAAAAATGCAAAGCCCGAAAATAGCGGCCAAAATTTACAAAAGAAGCAACATTGTTTATTCATTTTGACACTTATTATGACTGAGAGAAAATTACATTTGGAGAGCGGTCTTCTATTAATAATACCTGGTAAATGTATTTTGCGTTCAACTAAAAAGAAAGAGAGAGAGAATTATTTCTATTATGGGAGCGTAGTTTAGAAAAGAGAGAATAACTTTTCCTATTATTGGAACGTAGACCCGAAAAGAGTAAATATGCTTTTATTAATACTAGATATTTATAGCGAAGGAAATGATATATGAGAGCACATTTTGGAAGACTTTAAAATGCCTAAATCTTGTCTGTCATCAAAAAGAAAGAACGCTCTAGAGATTCGCTAAGAGAGTAGATTGGGAAAAAGGCAACAATTCTGTCCTGAGATCAAACACTTACGGCGAAGTAGCTCTAGATTCGTTTGGAGAGCCAACCGGGAAACTTCTACTCTCTATGATCGGTTCTAGAGTTATGTTATCTTCGTAGACCTGCCACCATTTTTGTAAAAGTCTGAGGTGAGCGAGTAGATATAAGAGAGGAAAATGGCGGGGGTCGGGTGTTAAATACCAAATGAATTGCAACCAGTTAAATTGGATTTCAACTAAAGGTGCGCTTGGTCAGTCATTACAAGGTACGTGTTTCAATATGAATTTCCTTAGCGTGTCAAAGACGTATTATATCCACGCGCGCACGCACACATATACACACGGACTCACACGCATGCCGGCCTGCACGCACCCTAAACAATTAAACATATTCCCAGCGTGTAAAAATAGACTCCCAACTTTTCGTTGGATACCTAACATGAATCTCTGGAGAACCAACCGCTCCATTCAGTGTCCCTCATTGTAATTTGTATTTTTATCAGCATTGACTTTTCTTCTTTCGTTTTCGTTTGCTTGCCTAATGCGTTAGCGTAAAATCGTGTTGCTTTTTTTACGTTAATTACAATATTTTATAAAGATATACTATATAAGGAGGTGGTGATTGTTGTTGTCTCGTATCAAAGCAACATGGTCACAACAACAACAAAAACCGCGCAAGTACAGCTGAAAGCCAAACAAAATCAACAACGTCAGAGCAAACAAATACATCTGCTCCGTTCGTTCAGTTCGTCGCTCATTCGTCGTAGATACGAACAGGAGTACTTCGGACAATGTTAACAATGCTAAAACAGCAACAGACCCGACACGAGGGGTGGTGTACATGTAAGTTAACAGCAACGCATACACACACAGTCCCTACAAGAAGCGGTTCCTCGGTCGATCGTACGGATGGGATTACTGTCAAGGGTAGGTGGTGAGTGGCGTGGTGTGGTGTGCTATGAAGCGGTGAGCGCGGCAAAGCATGTTTTCATTCAATTTTGAAGGCATACGTCACTTTTGCAGTAGTAGTTGTAAATCGTGTTGTAGGACGGGGTTTTTGTTGCATGTCGTGTACTGTGTGTGGTGCTGTGCTTCTTTCGTGACGATTGAAACGACGTTACGCGCTGCTGTACTGAGCAAGAGCGAGCACCAGCGGTGGCGGTGTCGGCAACTTATAAAACTCGTTTATGCACGTAATTCCGATGCTTGTTAATACAAGAGGGTAGAAAAGGTAGGCACAGAGGGAGTGATTTTGCCACATCGTTCTAAAACTTGTGACTTCGTGTTTTTGGCAGCAGTAGCAGCACCAGCAACAACCCGCATGCTAACTATACCAGCGCAACAGCCAAGCTACACACATACTAGTATTGTACCATAGAGTCCACACACACAGACACACCCCAAAGTAATGTACACCAATACAAGTTCAAATTGCAACGCCGCTACTTTGGGTCTAGTTGAAGTGTACATACACTCGTTCACGTGCTGTGTGCAGGCCAAGTGCAATGGGCGGGGGTTTGCACGTTGTGGTTTTTTACTGCTGTGAAGGTGCATGGAGAAAAAACGAGTTAGCTATTCAAAAGAGCTTTGACATTAGCACTACAAAGACAGAGCGTGCAAGTACACAATAGGAGTAGTAAAACGTAGCAATTTGGCATGGAATTCCAAGTGTAATATAAGCAAAGTCGCGACAAAGGGGGTTATAGCACGTTCACACAGTCACTATACGTAAAAACTGGGCGCACACATAGGCACATTTTATCCAGCCAGATTGGAATAATCAGATATTTTTATTTAATTTTGAATTTTTGGCATTTCGTACACAGAGTTGCACCAATACTCATACAGGGAGCGTAAATATGTATTTATATATAGTATGTAGGTGCTCCTTAGCATATACTGCCGAATATATGTATGTATAATTCATACAATAAACAACGATATCGATATTTATAGAAACGTTTTGTTTACAATATTAAACACGCCAGCGTGAGAGCATGCGTCCATCAGCGGCAGATGTATGAAGTTTGTGTATACGTGAATAATGTATAATATATATGAAATTTCGTGAAGCATCCCAGTTGGAAAATTCTCGTATTCTGAGTGTTCGTAAAGTTAGGTACGATATTATAAGGAAGTAAAGTCGCAAATTATTGTGAGCGACATTTATTGTCAAAAATTCCTTTATCACATGTGCCCATATAAATCAGCATAAAGAGAACAAACAATCACTGATGCGAGAATCAACGCGTAGAAAAATTGTGAAGCGAATAAGCAAACATCATTTTTATTCTATGGAATGTTGGTTGGGATAAGTTTACCTATTCAGGTAAATAACACTCATAGAAAGAGATAAAACTGCTGAAATTTTCTAATTTTAAAGAAGTGAAAAAATTTCGGATCTTATAACGATCCAAGAGTATTTTAAAAAATGAATTGCACTTGGATGAAAGTGGAATTATGATAGAACTTATATTGAGCTAAAAGTATATTTAAATATAAACTAAACTTTGTTAAATGAAAATCTGATGTTTTCAATCCATAGTTACTAACTTATCAGACTGTCACTATCGCAGTTTAAAGACTTCCACCACTATCTCTATGGCTAATTGTCAACTTTCCCTCTGTTCCATGATCCTTGTTTCGATCAGAAATCATTGCATTTCCGACTGGGTTGTCCCTGTACACGTATGTGTGAATATATGTATAAATTTTTATGAGGCATATTTATGCAGAGGCGACATTCATATTCATCGCAGCGCATTCAAGACGACGGTAGGCAACGTAGTTCGCATACATATGTGCGAGTATTTCACAAATCATTGCAGGCTCATATTAATGCATAACGAACTTTTTGTGAATAAAAAAACCAACAAAAATAACTCCACTCATAGCCCTGAATTTGATAACGTGTTTTGTGTTGCGGCCTTACACGTACGTACGTTAAAAAAAACAACACTTACTAGTTAGCATGGTATTCGCATAAGTAACTACATACAAATCAGCAGCAGTGTAGTAAAAGTGCAGAGCAATGAAATTGATATTCAGTATAAGGATAGAAATTTAACGAACATGTTGACGAATAGGTTGAATTTAAAACAGAACACATGGTCTCATATGGAAGTGCGCTGTCTACTAAGTGTGCGCCCTGCTATTTAGAGCAGTATGATCTACTTTTACATATAGTTGAGTCTACTCTTAACCATTTTAGGTGATCTTTTTCTTTATCTGATGCTCAAAATCACTGAATGGTCTATTTTTACATGGTGTGGAGACTTCTCAGAGACCTATTTGACATGTTTCTAAACTCAAGACTATTTTTATTGATCTTTCTCTTTATTTGGTTCTCAAAATTAGTGACTGCACCAAATAATTAATTAAGTAATTCAAAAACCAAACTTTCTGTTCGTCCATAGTCTAATATGCAGCCAAAAACGAACTGGGGGAAATACGTCTTCATTAGTTATTCTGAATTTACAAATAAGACCATCAGCTCAATGATTAGTTGAGTCTTATCTTAAAATAAAACAAATAGTGTGCGGTATGTTGCATTGAAAGCTATATACGTAACTTTTGGTTGAGCAAATAATCACTCCCCAGTGCGTTCCTACTGTAATAACGTACAATCATTTCTTGCCCGGGCTTGTTGACATTTCCTTCTACTATACCAATTAAACCCTGATAAGGCTATTTACCTCTGCAAATGAAATCTCTGTTCCTGATAACAGTCATATATAAATTATATTAATACCATATCATTATCTATTTGAAATTTGTGACCATTAATAGAGGAATGACAAGATTTTTATTTAATTTCAGTTCACAAACAACAACAAAGAACACGATGAGTACAACGCAAATAGACAAAACGACATTATATTTAATAAAGAAATACATATGTATATACATATATTGACCGGCAATCTCGACACCGTCCACGACAAACGCGTTATCAGTCAAACTTTCCGCCCGCTCGCCGATAAGATAGCGCACCGACACGTATGAACGAAAGGGCGAGTGAGAGCGTGAGAGTGCGAATGAATGAGCGCCCGAATATATGATTTCCATACATATTTATTTATAATTATTGTTTTTTTTTATATTTTTCAAGATAACGAAAGTGGGATATTGATTAGAAACATATACAAAGTACATCAAACACAGTCACACGCAGACATGCTGCTATATAAATAAATTTGTACAGAAATGTATAGAAAAGTAGCGCTTATCGGCTGCCGATAATATTGTTTATTTTTGTTTTTTTTATGTTTTGAGTTATGCCGCTTATCAAGCACGAACCGGTGCCAGCTCTGTTGCTGCTTAAATTGAGCGAATTATCTCGAGCGGCATTATTATCATTATCACTCTTGGCATATGAATTTGAATTTTGTATGATGTTATCAGCAGTTGGGTGCATGTGTGTGTGTTTGTTTGTGTGAGTGAATTGAGGGCAAAGTAGGCACGCAGAATTGCTGTGCTCAAGAGCGACCAGGCGCTAGCTCAGCTGGCTTCGATACCAGATGCAACAGCAGGCAGCCGCGGCGTGCGTGAGACACCGTTCATCACTCATTGTGTACATAAATACTTGCCGAAGAACAAACGCGCGCCCTTGTTAGACAATTTTTGTTTTTCCGGTAACGTCACAATAGATTTGAAAGACTGAGTTTACGCAAATTTAGAATCTATCTGCGTCAATGTCATGTGGATATAGTTGACGAATTATTTACCTAAAATTTCCAAGTCAATGAAACTCGACCACGTGTTGCCAAGCCAGAGACGCTGCGTTGGAAATATCAACGAAATAGCTGCTGGCTAGTTTGGGGCTTACGAAGTGGTGAAGAAGTAATGGAGAAGTGATGAAGAAATGGTAGAGCAGAGAGATAAGAATGCAAATTCAGGATTAGTGGAAAAACACATGTCAAACGTACTTTCTAATTCGTAAACTAATGAATCTAACTTTGGTATCTAATTTGCATTCTAGAAGGAAGCCTTTCATTGTTGCAATTGTAGGTAAAATGTTTCCACACTTGGTGACTACTAAAACCGCTTTTGGACTTTAATAGTATATTTTTTAAAAGTAGAAATTGACGATCAGTCATTATTACCATCATTACCCTTCCAGAGGGCATCGGGAAATATTTACCTTACCCAATACTGTGGACAGTACAGGAAGACAATTAGTATATAAAATACATTGCTGATCATAAACAAGTAAATTATCGAAAAACATAACCGGTAACTAACCGATTAACTAATAGTTTTTCGAGGTGCTTTACCAGTTATTGAAATTATAGGTTTATATATAGGTTATAGCCGGTACCTAACTGGTTAGCTAATAGTATTTATCTAAGTGTTTTACCAGCTATAAACATGGTGCATTGAGACACAGAGGTGTGCTCGTGTGAGCCCGTCCGGAGTTCTTTTGATAGTTATTATTATTATTATTATTATTACTTGAAAAACAATAATTTAATTATTATTTTACATTGTAAGGGGAGCACTAGCTGATAGTTAATTTGCATTGGTTTCTGTCATATCTGCTCCATCAGTTGAAAACTACTCTCATTTTGGATCATAAATAATTTGTTTTGCCTAAGCCTGATCATCAAACCTCACGTGCTTGCCTCTAAGCTCCAACTAACTCATAAATGATGTACGAGTATGTATGTTAGTATATGTGTGTTTATGTTGAAACTCGTTTATGACTTACATATGTATATATGTATATGCAGATATGATTTTGATGCGTTACCATCGTACCATGGAATGGTATGTGCTTGAATTACAGATGAAAATTATTTACTTTCTTCATTACGGCTTGACTGACTAACCCCCTCGACCCCTTAAGGAAAACTTCATACAGGCCGCTGGCCGAACAGGCGCACACCCAACACTCTACCCACCGATACACCCAGCCAATGTGTTGCTAAGCTTGTGTAGGTATATGTATGTATATCGTACATCTACGTATACCGTTTGGCATGGCTTCGCTCATGCACCCAAACGCAAATATTTACGCTATACTCAAAATGTGCTGGCAGCGTACTCTGCAAAGGAGCACTACACAAGCACACGTACCGACATGTACGAACATCTTGTACGTCTCTCTGTTTGTGGCACTGGTTTGTATGTCGTCGCCGACGTTGTCGTCGCCGTCGTATCTTTAAATGAAAACAAGTTTAATGACGACGGTGGCAGGAAAAAATTCCGAACTTGCCTCGAACGATTTTTGCACGTTTGGTTTGGTTGGTTCCTTTGCGCTGTCTTGCAACAGAGCATTGTGTAGCGTGTGTGGTGTGCGGTGCGCATGACACTTTCCCAGCACGCTTGGTAGGTCGCTGCTGAACCGAATACGGCCTGGCGGGACGGTTGGGTGCAAGCAGGCAGTCATGGAGTGTCAGGCGGCGGTGTTGAGTAGAGTTTAGTGGGGTGTTGTTGTGCTGTCTATTCTTTTTAAGTATGTACATACATATGTATATAGCGAGTATTTTTGTGTGCGTGTGTTTACCCTAGGGAGGAGGGTGACCGTTACGTTTACGAGCCCTTGTTATACACAACTGAAATGTGTCTATTATCCAAGTTATTTTTTCAGTGATATACACACACGGCGCGAAACACGCCTGAAAAGTTCAATGCTTCCTGCCGCCCACTTACCCAGAATGTGGAAATTAGTGGCATTTTTCAAGACATCCTACCCGCTCTTATCTTATCTGAACTAGGGTGCGATATTGTGTGTGCTCAAGGCAGTCAGTTATCTAGGCTAATCTAATCTCGTCATCGCGATAAGGGACACTGGAATTGAGGGGTTTGGCTTACCGCACACACAACTTCTTCCGATAAGATTTGAAAACCTTGCTGGTTCCACTCTGTGACCGATTACGCGTTCCGTAGCCAACATCCGACCGTAGTTCTCACCCACGAGAACTGACTTCTTGCGGGCGGTCGGCAAGTGTGTTTCGCACTACCGACCACAATAATAATAATAATAATAACGACGTTCACAACTTTCTAAACAAAGGCCCTAACTGGGCATAGACATATATGAATCTACTAGGTAAGTATGCATACTGACCTCCGGGCTTGAATGTGGACGCATCGAAGGATGGAGCTCGTACTGGTTGATGTTTGTCGCGTAACCCGGTTTGGCGCTCCGACACGAAAGAGACAGCAGCGGGCAACGATTCGCCGCGTGTTAAGGGAGGCCGTGAGTTGGCATCATCGATCGCACTGCGTTTGATGCCAGTCGGTACGCCAGATCCGTCGCCATGGTTGTGTTCATCCTCATCGGATGGTGGACGCTTCAGATTTACGGACAATGCTGGCGGTACTGGCCCACCCACCGTATTGACAGTGGATGCAGCGGCGGCGGCGGCTGCAGCTACAGCGCGGTTTGTCATGGGCATGTGATGGGGAGCCATGTGCGAGATGCGTACGGGACGCACACTGGCGTCGTGCGCCTCCATCTTCACTGGGAAATCCATGATGTTGGCTTGGGGCGGGCCAATGCGCTGTGTGGCATAGTGATGATGCTGCGCCACACCGACGCTGATGGGACCCCCACTACGCAGTTGCGACTGTGACTGCTGCGACTGCACCGACTGCACTTCGCCGTTCTCGTGGCTGCGTTTGGCGGCCTGATGCAGCCGCTTCATTTGGCGCGCAGCGTCCAATACGAGCTCGATGCGATCGGCACCCTCATAGTTGACGCAGCCGCGGCACACGGCCTCTGTGAAGTCGCTTATCATGGCCCACGGCATGCGGGGCAGGTCGCAGAGGTAGCAATGCTGCCGCTTAGTCTGCAATGACATTGTGACTGGTCTGGGACTAAACTGCACTGGACTGAACTGGAAACTGGGAATATGTTCACGGGGGGCGCAAGGAGAGCACTGCGTGTTGCTCCCGAGCTTATATTTATGTATCAAGTTTCTATGTGTATATGGGTTTAGTTTGTTGTTGTTGTAGTCACTATTTGAAGGCTGCTCGTTCGCACTGGGTACAGACGACCCGCTTTCCCCCACAAATGTAGGTATACCGTTTTCTTACTATACACACACACACACACACACTTTTCCAAGGCTTGTTGGATTTTCCGTGTAAGGATTTTACTTATCAGGCCAGGCCAGGCCACTCACACAATTGCTTTTTTCACTACACTTCTATTCTAATTGAGTTGCTCCAAGGCGCTCAACACTTCTCTTGGACTTTCCATTTTGCTTTCGTTTCGATTGGTTTGGTTTCTACGTTCACTGATTGTTGTTTTGCTTTTTAAGGATGTTGTTATTATTGTGGTTGTCGCACACAAAACACTGGTAATCCATGAGGCCGTTGTCCTGTTTGAAAATTATCGATTTTTTGCTATTTGGTCGAAATCAATGCCGCAGCGACCATGCAACTCCGAGTAAAGTGGTGGAAAATAACAAATGATGCACACGCGATGTGACGAGCCAACAAAATGTACTTGAATGAAAAAAGTAGTTCTCCTATATAAAAATATACAAAATTCTTCGCCATGCACAACTGCTGCACACACTGAAAAATTATATACTGATATACTGCTAACTATGGCAGCACCGCAAGCGACAAAACAACGACGCAACACTTATCTCTCGACAGTCCGTAACCGAATAAGATGTGTACCGAAGGCGACTGCTGTGAATCACTCGCTTCTCGTTCGAATCGTCGTCGTTCATAATACTACGCCGTGAATGCTATGTTCGCTGCGACGATTGCTTGGCTGGATGGTTCGCATGGGTGTTTGTGTGAGTGTGTGCGATAAACGTACACGTACACAACATGCACACACGCAACCATGCGCATGACCGCTCTTGATTTTTAAAGTACAGTTCTGTTGCACTGTGGAACACACAACAAAGGTAAAGGACACATCAGTTCGGTTTTCTAACTAATAGTAAATGGGCTGTGAGTTTTTTCATATTATAATAAGCCCATTTTCAATTTTCCTATTACTGTTGTAACTTACACGTTACTTAATTATATCTGGAAAGGTTTGTGGAATGGATATTAGCAACTAAATCTATTGATTCGAAAGAAGGAAGCATTTCGAATCCAGGTACTGGGATAGAATCGAACGTACAAACATACGAATGAAAATAAGTAAAAACTAATATCATGGGATTAAATTTATTTTCCTATAAAAATTAGACAAATAAAATTAAATTTTTGTATATACTATGTACATACATACATAGTATATATTTACGATGAAAACAACACATCTAAAAATCGCAGTGCAATTATCCTCACAATAACAATACGTTGAATACGATTATGGGGTAAAAAATTATTTTTCGGATTTACTTCTGAATACAACTGAAAATTTTTTTTTAATGCAAACTATTACTATTTTAAAAAGTAATATATAGAAAAATTTTAGTATGTTTCTCTATGAATTATGTTGCGTTTGCAAAACGTTGGTTTTTTATAAAATTATATATTTTTTGCAAAATTACATTTTTTTTTATCAGAAGTTGTGTTAATAGAGTAGTCGGTGTTGTTTATAATGTAATTTTATGTCATAATTGAATCATTTAAATATAAACTACCATACTAACTTCCACATTTTATTCCTAAGTATGACAACAAGGGCGACAACTCCACTTCATCCACTATTATTCTTAAATAATCTAAATTTAATCTAGCTGACTTAATACAAATATATTTGTCTATTTATTTATTTATCCCATAATTATCTCTTATTTGCTCTACTGTGCACATTTTTATGTCATTTTTCGGGTCTGGCAACTACTTCAGTACTTTAGTGACGTCACAAAGCCAATAAACACAGCAACACAGTATATTTAACAAAGACTTGAAAGTACGAATCGCAATGATAACACAATTCAACGCTGACTGGAGGTTACTGCAAAATCCAGTTTAGCATAAACGAGTTTCTCTCACCAGCGTCAAGTGACGTCGACCCAGCGAAGCGATAAACCCGCTTGCCAGCCTCAGTCGAACAGGTATGCCAGTGAGCATGAACAAATGTGTATACGCGAAAACTGGTTCTGTGTTGCGTGTGTGAGGTGCGGCGCGTCATAATCGCACCAATACGAATAAGGCATAAGCGCAAAGCAACAAACGCAATCGCTGCTATACAAAATCGTATGGAGCTCCTCATCCACGTAGGAATGTAGAATTGTTGGTTCCTTTTACGAACGCTTGTGGGCATATGTACGGCCAGGCATGTGTTTTTTCGTCAGTGTGTGTGTGCATTTGAGCGTGCGTGCGGTTGTGCATGGCAAAACATGAAAAATAAGTACTAGAGAAATAAAACAAGAGTAAAATAGCACCAAACTGGAATGTGGCTGGCTCTGATGCAAATTCCGCTTTGGAAATTTATTTCAACAGATACATACCCAGTGGAGTGGCTGACTGCAAAACAAAAACAAAATGAGGAAAAAAAGTATAAAGTCGTTCATGAAAAGAGAGAGGGAAGTGGTGGGTGGATGAATACGGAGTGTTATGTGCGCTACTAATGCAGGTAAGGCACAGTGGACACTTAACACATTATAAATAAATCTGTTTTATCGATCAACTCCAACGTTTGCTTTATTTTCGTGTTTGGATGCCAATTAGCACTTAGAATTAAATAAATCAAATGCTGGCAATGATTTGAAAACAATAAAAAGTTGTATGTATTCTAAAAGAACAATGTAATTTCTATTCAGTTTACGTAGGAATATGATTTTACATGTAGTATATAAAATACGTATTAGATATGGGAAGGCTTCTCACAAAGAATATAAATTTTACATTGTAGTAAGCTAGTTTGAATTTTTTTTGCAACGAAAAATGTTTATCTGAAAAATTCCACTAGTCTTCTCTCTTTGGAAAATATTTGTGTTTCTTTCTCTCAAGACAAATCTTCCTCTTGTACAAATGACAACTATGTACATATGTATGTATAGTAAATTATTAAATTAAATTGCCATAATTATTAGGATTTATTAGTAAAACGGTTATGAATCTGATGGTATCCACTCAAGATAATTAATACCAACTAACTAGAGTGGAGTAAATATAAGGTGGCGGTAAAACAGATATCCATACATATATATATGTATGTATGTACGGGTTAGGCTAAGGCCTTTATGCACTTCGACCAACTTGATCTATTGTGCGCTATATATATGTATATACATAGATGTTTGTCGTTGGTTTACTTAAGACAATATTATTTTCAAATAATATAATTTATTATTTGCATATTAATTTGGATTTCATAAAAAAGTACTTCCGGCTTTTCGCTTTATATGTATATAAACTTTATTTTAAATACATACATACATATGTATGTATATCTATAGATCCCTTTTATTCTGTAGAGACC
Organism: Clusia tigrina; assembly: GCA_920105625.2. NCBI lineage: Eukaryota > Metazoa > Arthropoda > Insecta > Diptera > Clusiidae > Clusia > Clusia tigrina. The sequence goes on from OV050033.1 coordinate 122,645,057, forward strand.
TCTTGTTCTTCAGCGCATTTAACCATTGTGTCTTACAATGATAGAGGGTACATAGCAACGTCCATAGCTATTATATTATTTAATTAAGAGGTTTGTGGTCTTGCGTACTGGAGACGCGTTCTTTTGAGTATGCAGGATTTCACCCAACTACCCAACATATAAGAGATAGGTGCCCCTCAGTTGTATATATATATATATATATATATATATATATATATATATATAATTACATATATATATATATGTATATTTTTTATGTAAATTTAGACAAAATCGCGAATCAATCAACCTAAACAATTTTAGCATACTTCCCAGTATAGTGTAGCATGACAATTTATTTTGCAGTCTGTCATATTTTTTGTTCACAGGTACTTTGCTGTATATACATTTTGTTTCTTATAATAATGCTTATGTATGCATTCATGATTACGTTTGTATGTAGACCTTGAATACGTAACGGCTCGATTACTAACAGTTAGTGATGGTGGTAGTAGTCGGTGTAGATGACAGACACGATCCAAACATACTTAGTGACGTCATGCACACAAATTGGGAATTGAAAACTACAACGGAAAATATGCACGTATGTACGTACTTATATGTACATATGTATACAATATATGAACATGCATATACATATATATAAATGTGGGTGTGTGCGAGCATGCACAAAAATAAACAAAATGCACAGTCAAATGTAGGCGTATCAAAGTGTTCATGTAAACGGCCTAAGGTGTATTGAAACAATAATGGAAGGATAATCCAAAGGAGTGCCAATTAACAGTTATGTACGTGGAACCTACTGGCTCGAAATGGGTTGGCAACAGAAGGCCTCAAAACCGAAACCAACGAGACAACAGTGATGAGTGAACGAGCGAGCGAGAGAGTGAGCGAATAAGAGACAGCACAGCAATATGAAAGGCAAGGCAAGGCAATTGAGCACGCCACATCCGCAAGCTGTCGGAGAAGATGCACAAGTTCATCTACCTTGCAGACGGCTATGCGAGTACAGCGATATTTGGGACACGCTCGTAAATGTTATTGCGGTAGTAGTAGTAGTAGTCGTTGTTGTTGTTGCTGTTGTTGTTGCGAGTGTTACGGGCCGCTTTGTTAGTAAATAAATGTTGTAATAACAAAAAACAAAAAGCAACACGAAGAATGCGTACAAGAAATGCGGTTACCCTCGGCACTTCTGAGCACCCAGCCACAGTAGTCGCCGAGCGCAATACGAGAGCGTACTTGCAGCGCGTATGCTCGTTTATTTTCTGCTCTGCCAACGGCAAGCAGCAGCTGCACTCGTGTTCGTGCGCACCCACCCCTGCCCAAAAGGCGTTCGCTGCGCCACAACTTCAGCAAACAGAGCCACAACACAGTCGTGAAAGCTGGGAAGATCGCCATGCGCATGACCACAACTCGTTGCAGTGCATTGTATCTGCTGGTGTTGTTGGAGTGTGTTTATGGCAGGCAATGCTCCGGTGTTCGGAAGGGTGGGTGCGACTCCGCGTTGCGCGCGCCTTACGTTTTGCTGGGGCGAAAAATCGATGCCAATTCGGGTAAAAAGTTAGCCGTGGTCTGGGACAACGAGCGGAGCGACACGCAAGGCATCTATCTGGGCAGTGTGTACCATGCACACGATTCGCGTGCAGATACCTCGCTGGCTGGGGACCACTTCGTGTTCCTTGGCTTTATATGCGTCTCTTCGTTTGCTCACATTTGCTGTACATATGTACTCCAAATACATCGTAATTAATTTTACATAATGTACAGCGTCAAGGATATGGTCGTATTAACGGATACACACTCAGATAAGCGTGTGTTCATATACAAGTTTGTAAGGGAGGGTCAAGTACACTATCAAAAATTTCCCTCACTCACACACACACAAACAGAAAGCAGCTCAGTTTCACTTAATTCCAAATCTCCGTATTATTAGTAATGCAAACGGAAAGGAACTTCCATTTCATTGGGCTATTTTAACAGCTTTTGCTGGCAGCTTAAAATATGAAACATAATTGGAAGATGGCAAGGAGCAGCTTATTCAGAATCTTTTTGAACCCTTAAATTGGACGCCATGGTACTGTGGGACTTTGAAAGGTCTAACCAGATCTACTTTTAAAGATTGGTCCCCACAGCACTTCGCTGTATGACCTGATTTTGCCATTCAACATTATCTTGGCCTCCGCTTAACTTAACTTATTACCACACTTAAAAAGAAGCGTCTTTGCACGAGGAAAAATGTTACACATTTTCCTTTTAACAAACGCCTGGTAAGTGTATTTTCCATTAACAAGATTGGCCTAAGATGCATTTGTAAAACTCATCCTAAGTCCACTTCCACACCAACTGGTGAATACCACTGACTTGTGAATGCCACTGACTGGTGAATAGCACTGACAGACTGGTGAATACCACTGTCATACTAGTGAATAGTACTGACATACTAGTGAATAGCACTGACATACTGGTGAATAGCACTGACATACTGGTGAATAGCACTGAAATACTGGTGAATAGCACTGACATACTGGTGAATAGCACTGAAATACTGATGAATAGCACTGACATACTGGTGAATAGCACTGACATACTGGTGAATAGCACTGACATACTGGTGAATAGCACTGACGTACTGGTGAATTGCATTGACATACTGGTGAATATCACTGACATACTGATGACTATCTCTGACATACCGGTGAACATACTTTGACATACCTGAGACGATCCGGATTACTTTCCGATGCCAAGAAGTGTGTCGTGACCTTAAAAATATTTGATAGAAGAATGCTTTTAATGAAAAACCTTTGAGACAACAATATCTTCCATTATAAACCTTTGAGAAATTAATATTAAGAATGAAAAATCGTTGAGAAAACCAACTTTTTCAATTATAAACCTTTAAGAAAAGATTATGAGGACTATGAATGGAAAGGCTTTCAGAAAAGAACATTTTCAATGAAAAATATTTGAAAAATTAATGAAAAGGCTTTGAGAAAATCATTAATTCAATTAACCCTCTCATGCCCGAATTAAAGTGGGCGGGGCTAAAAAATATTTGAGTCTAGGTATGTTTAGTCTTGACCTAAATATGAACTGACAAAAATTTCAAGGCCCTTGGAGTCCTGCTTCGTCAGTTACAGAATGTTGCCTATAGGTAACATTGGGCATTTACGTTAATTTTTTTTAATGCTTTTTTATTTGAATTTAAGTGTCGTAGGATACAAAACAATTTTTTTGGGGATTGCAGCACAAATAAACTTTACATTACTTTTTGCAGGTTCTGCAACATACGCTCTTTTATAGGAGCTTGATTCCGAGGCCGTTGACGGAGCTGGTGATGACGGAGTTGGTGATGATGGAGCCGATGGTGAAGGTGATGGAGTGGTTGAATTTATATTTGACATGAGTGATGATGGCCGACGTCTTTTCCTTGGTACAACTGCTGTTTGTGATGCGTTTAAAAGTTCGTTAGCAATATCCAACTGAAATGTTATTAGTGGCATATGCTTCAGTTCGCCGTTTCTAGATTTGAGGCCTTTGCGATACAACAGCCAACTATTGACTACAGCTGAATTTATACACCAGAACACTATGCGCATGTACCATTTATTTGAGCGGTGGTTGATTTTGTATAGTTCTATTAGCATGTCGGCAAGATCGACCCCTCCCATATGTTGTTGCGATCGTTGTTTTTGGCGTCTACCGTCTATATGTTTGATTTGCTTCTCTCCTTCTTTTCTTCCTTCCACTTGTCCGCTTTACTAGTGAATGCGACCAGGCTAAAACATACCAGACGATTCTGAGGTAGAGATGGCGCTGCCTCAGAATAGTGAAAATTCCAAAGAAAGGTAACTGACCGACTTGACCGCTGGAGCGGTCAATGATGGAATAGCGGAAGAGGCCGAGGAAATGGAAAAGATACGGTTTCAGGAGGGAAGGAAAAAAAACATTTAAGGTAGTGGTAGGGAAAAACCGGTCTCTATAGAGTGTTAAGTGTTTAGGAAGAAAGTTGTGTCGAACAAATTTTTGGTTGCCGCGCGCGTTCAAAATTTGTGTTTTACTGTGGAGGATTTTTGAGAGAGAAAATTAAGATTTTTTATTTGCATTCGTGTCTGATTTAGTGTGGATAGTCTTTCGTCTCGACGGTTGTTCTTGTTATTTGTGCTGATACAGCAAAAGTGTGAACGGTTCCAAATAAAAATAAAATAAAAATAAAATATTTGAATTCAAATACTTCTTCCGCATTAAAATGTTGTGATTGTGCTGAATAGAGGGATAACTGATTGTTTCCGGCCCATCCCATTCGAGAATCGGAGGAAAAAGGAGGCTGCCGCCCACCCCCTAGAGTTAAGTATATATGGTATTTATTTAAGTTATTAAGTATACGCGTATATGTATGTTATTTATTTAAGTGTAAAGTAGCATGTTTAGTTAAAATGTTAGGCTAAGGCGGCAAATATGGGGCGGGCTCGCTTGTCGTCGTAGAGGAGGATGCCCGGCAAAATGGTGAGTTGAAGTTCTTTTTTTTGTAGTGTTGTCCCACCCGATGCAGTGTGGCGGGTTAAGGACCACGACCATTGCTGTGAGCTAGCCGCGGTCACCACACTGCATCATTCTAGTGGTGCGGTAACAATGTTTGTTGTAGCATTCTACCAAACCTGGGCGAGGTATATTTATAAATTTCTTCTCTTTTCGGCACCATCTCTTTCACTCACTCATAGGGTATTTACCTGCATAGTTCGAAACCAGTTGCACGCTCTTGTTGTCATACCAACGACAAGCAATCTAATTGTACTTTGCCTCAAATTTAAAATCGCTTGATCCTCGCCCTCGTTTTTTAAAGACTTTCTCACTACTGAGAGTACAATTTTTCAATCGATTGCCTCGGATTGTACCAGCAGCTAATATACCTCTTTCTTTCAGAGCAATCATCAAGCTAACTGAGGTAAACCAATTATCAAAAAATAATTTAAAATTTTGGTTCTGAGGAATATTGGATGATAAATGTAGAACAATGTCTGATGATATTCCCAAACCAAAACGCTTGCACGTTCCTTCTCCAATGTTAAGGGTGAAATCATATAAAATGCCAGATACTCTAGCCCTCGTGAACATTTTGAAACCCCACTTGTGAGGCTTCATTGGCAGATATTGCTTCAAACTATGTTGACCTAATGACAAATATAATTTTGCATTAAATTGAAATTTGTTGCATATGTTCACATAAAATAAATTACCTTTGAATGCAATCATTTGCTCATCAATGCTTTGAAATTCTTCCTGTGACATTTCATTGAATTGTCTGTTTATAAAATCCAATAATGGCCGAACTTTGTACAATTTATCGTACCCAGGTTTTCCATTCTCAGGCTGAACAGCGTTATTATTTAGGTGGAAGAACTGTTTAATTTTTTCAAACCTGTTTCTTGGCAAAGCATTCGCAACAGCCCCCAGTTTGAAATTGGCCGCCCATGCCATTCTATATGTTGGTATTTTTACAACTGCAAGGTACAACAATATGCCAACATATCTCTTCATTTTTCCAGGTGGTATCGGTTTCCGCTACACTCCACTTCAAACTCAGCAAATCAATTTTCTCCATCACCTCCTGTACAATCTCTACATTTTCTTTGGATCACCGTTATTTTCTGTATCAATTAATCCCTCAATCAAACCAACTTCTAAATTTTGGGCCTTATCCACCATCTCTTTCAATGTTTCTTCGATCATTTCTTCCAAATTTTCATTTATATCCTCCCCTTCTTCTCCAGCTTCCCCATCTGTGGAATCATCCCAGTCAAAATTAGCAAACTTTTCAATATCTGCCTGTGTCAAGCCTTTACGATTCATCCTAGTGTGTAAATTCATAAATAAATGTTCAATATTTAGATATTACCACAATAGACCAATGTTGCCTATAGGCAAATGCACTTTTGCAAAATTATTGCGCAAAAACTTATGATTATTATTATCATTATTATTTTTTTTTAAATAACACTTACCTTCCTTTGTTTATACTGTATACTTTGTTTTTCAATAAAATAATGTTTGTAATGTTTTTGAACCCTTTTTTTGCACACACTTTTTTCGCGCACAGAATTTTTTGTATTGACTCTACGAAGAACGGCTACAGAATGAACACGAGCACAGCTTATAATAAACAAACTAACTGCAAACTTTCACAACATATTAGACTACAATTTCGCAAAAGGTCGCAAGCAAGAATAATTAAAATTAGGGGACTTACAAGCCTATAAGTACAATGTTGCCTATAGGCAACAACGGGCATGAGAGGGTTAAAAGCCTTTGAGAAATAAATAATATATATGAAAAACTTTAGAGAAACTAAAGTTATGAGTGAAAAGAGTGAGAATAGAATATATACAGAAAAAAACCTTTGAGAAAAGAATATTACATATGTAAGAAAAACATTTGAGAATTAAGATCCCATTTGCTTTCCCTTTATCTTCCGAACAGTTTTTTCGCTTTTCTATTCTAGCAGATCCCCAAATAAATGAGATTCAGAGGTGCGAGTATAATAAAATAGAATTTTCATTTTGTATATACATATGTATCTCCGTATAAATTGACTTGGATCACTATATAAATATCAATATATGAGATAAAACGCGAATAACTCGTAGCATATTTGAATATAAATATATGACCTATGTATATCAAGAAAGGACACTTGTAAAGCAGTGTAAAATTTTGAGCAAATACGTCTATCTACCTATGAGCACTTCCAATTGTGCGATGAAAGCGTTCCTCAACCGAGATTTCAAGGAAAACCAAGCGTGTTTTCACTACATAAATACGGATAGTAACAAATAATTAAATAATCACAAAACAAAGTTATATAAATAACAAACAAAGCTCCACGGAAATGTGGGCGTAGTTACACCTGGACGCATCAAGACTTAGATTTGTACGACAGAAGATCCGCCTCGCCGGGCTTATCGCGTGTGGCGTGGTAAGCTTCACGTTCCTTGTCAGGGAATTTCGTTGGTAAGTTGGGAGAGTGCAAATTAACTTTAGCTTCGAAACGCAAGCCGGCCACCTCGACCTCGTAGTGCCCCGAGAGCACATAGTCATTGGTGACGGGCTGTTCCACGCCAGCTTCGTCGATGTTGCGTATGAAACCGAGACAGACCTGCTTTTTGAAGGTGAAACCATAACCGGTGGTCGTGGTCATGCCGCAGTATTTGCCATCCCGATAAATCGGCTCATCGCCCCAGCACCAGAGATCGACCTCGTGGTCGTGATCGTTTAGTAGCAACTGAACATACATGCGCTTCACGCCCTCCTCGCGCTGCTGTAGCAAGGCATCGCGGCCAATGAAATCAATGGGTTTCTGCAAGCAGCTAGGTTTGAGAGGACATTCAAACAATAAACAAGGATACCTACATTCAATTTGACACGCCATCCGCGTCCGCACTCCAGTGGCGTGGTAAATGTGTCCAAGTCCTGGCCCCAAAAAGCGTAAAACTTCTCGATGCGCAGAGCGCGAGTGGCATAGTAACCTTAACAAGAGAGGGAGAGAGATGGGATACTTCAAAACTGTCTTGAAAGCTAGAGAATCACACACGAAAACTACCTGCATGCTGCAAGCCGTACTTTCGCCCAGCCTGGAAGAGTCGCGAATACACATGCAGAGCATATTCGTTGGGTATGTAAAGAACGTAGCCGAGTTCCCCAGTGTGTGTGATGTTTAGCACGCGAATGCCATCCGCCAGACCCACGTCAAGCTCCTGTATAGGGAAATCTTTGCGTAATTGATTACATTAATGAACGGTAAGCAAGGCATACCCTGTACGTGAAGAATGGAAAACTTGTGGGCGATAGGTCCGTATCCGTCAGCTCAGAGAGGAGGACGCGTGTGTAGGGCCCCAGAATGCATATCGCCGTGTACATGGAGGTCACGTCGGCCACGTTCACAGTAGCGCGCAGATGCTTGGGCATGTGTTTCCGTATCCAGCTCATGGATCGCGTCTGTTGAATAGTGGGGGCTATCATCATGTAACTGGAAATAAGACATAGAATTGTATTTAAACTGGTAGAATCTCAATAAAAACTGCCGAGGAATTTTGTTGCCATCCAAAGAGTGAAAAAAATATGGGAAAGGGAATAATACCCCTAATTTGTTGGATGGAGAAAAGTTCCTCCAGCATATACCTTGCACTTACTGTTTCTCGGTTAGCCTCGCCACCGAGCAATCGTTCTCATAGCCGCCCAGATGATTCTGCATGCCCGTGTGTATGATGGAGCCGACGGGCACATCTACGTCATTCGAGCACAGATATTGCAGCAGTTCGACCACCTCATTGCCTTTGGACCAGAAATCATACTTGGTAAAGGAGCTATAATCCGCTATGCCGATGCGTTCACGGCATGCCTTATACTCGGATGCCACATGGTCGAACCAAGGCGGTTTTCCAAAGGTTTCAGTCTTCGAGATGCGAAAACGCGGTATGCCGAATTCATCTGCAAGTGGGAGATTATTCTAAGGTTACCTTCATTCGAAACAAGGTTAGATATAGAGATGGAATCTCAAAGATAGGCACGTTCCTTGGACAATGAGAATTTGGGCAATCTAAAGACTTTAGTACTCACCCAATTTGTCGCTTTGTTCGAAAAAGTTGGGTCGCTCGTAACCCATAGATTGGCCGAAAACCCCTCCAGCCTCTTTGAGTGCCGGATAAATAGGAGACATACGCAGATTACGTCCCGTTTCGAACTCCTCAAATGGATAATTGATATGAAAATGCTTGCCGGGTGCCTCCTTGCAACGGTCCTTCAGAAATTTTCGGTTATTGTGCAGGCCCAGAAAGCGCGTAATATCCAGAATGTGCAAATCCAGAAAGGTACTGTCCTTGACAATGAGATCCGCAATAGCACGTCCAATACCACCGGCGGCGGACACGCCAATCGTCTTCATACCAGCCGAGACATAATAATTTTGTATCTCCGGCGCCTGCCCCAGAATCCATTTGCAGTCCGGTGAGAAGGATTCAAGAGCATTTGAGAGCCGCTCCAGACGAGCCGACTTAAACATTGGCACTCGGTGCAGTAGTTCGTCCAGTAACTCATGGAAGTGATCCCAATCAGGTGGAAGCTCACGATCTTTTTGCTTTAGAGGAGTGACGGTGTCTTCAAAGGCCATTTTCGCTTCGCGCTCAAAGCCACCTGCAAAAAAAGTTCAGATTAGTTAATCAGGATAATTCTGAATCATAACTTCTCAGGAATTTTTGCTCATATCATGAGAAAAAGTAGCCCAAAAATCGTTAGAATAACCTGCTAGAATCTTTCCATCCTTCTCGCGAAAGTACACACGACCATCGTAGTCCCGCACAAATGGTGTCATTGGATCCAAACCCTCGATGGCCTTGGTATGCAGATAGTGATGCTCCACCGCCTTGAGAGGTATTTTCACCGCCGGCGTCGACAATGTGCCAACGTCTCTTGCCCAGAATCCTGTGCAATTCACAAAAAATTCACACTGAACATTTCCGTACGTGCAGTCTACAGAGTGCACCTTGCCATGTTCAGTGCGGATTTTCCTTACCGCACAGTGTTCCATCACATGCACACCCATTCGACTCGCTTCCTGCATGAGTGATCTGCACACCAGCTGCGGTTCGCATACGCCATCCTCTGGTATCCAGAAACCGCCCGTCAGGTCACCCACTTCGATTATGGGACAGCGTTCCTTGCACTGCTCTGGTGTTAGAATCTGACACGGTACTCCCCAGGCCACACCTTGCGACTTCATGCGTTTATATGAAGTCATGCGATCGATAGTGCGAGCTAGGTTCAAACTGCCCACTTGTTTCCAGCCCGTAGGCAGTCCTTTGGCGGTCAAATCCTTAACCAGGTCCACCGAATATTCGGCCAGCTTCAGTTCAGTGTAGCTGGGCTCGAATCGACCCGCGAGCCCACTGGCACTCCACGGACAACCACCGCCAACTTTGTCCTGCTCGAGCAGTACCGTGTCCTTGCCCCAGCCCAGCTGCGCCAGGTGATATGCTACGGAAGCACCCATTATGCCGCCGCCGCAGATAACGACTCTCGCCTGCTTCGGCAGCTGCTCATTGGCCGGACACGTAGGATCGTGCGGCACAAATTTCCGCTTCCGCAGCACAGTTGGCACTTTTTCTAGGGCGCCGGTGTCCGTTTGATATATGGCATTGGTGTGTAGCGCCAGCAAATGCAGCTCCAGTTGTTGACGCCCCAAGTCACCCAACCAACCACAGCGACGTAGTTTCAGCATTTTCGTTTTGTTTCTTTTTGGCCTCGTTTACTCACTTCCTGACCACATCAGATCTTTGGAAGCCTTTTTTGATGTTTATACCATAAACTGACTTAATTAGTTTTGTAAATTAATACCAAAAATTATATTCATAAAGTGGATCAAATAAAAATGAAAACGAAAACAAAGAGCGAAAGTAAATTGGAATCAAGGGCGGTTTCTTCTTTTTGGCATGAACAGAGCTCTTACATAATATTCATACACTGTGCACTGCTCTGTTGACAGAAAAAACATATTACATATAAATACTGAGCATTAATTTTTGAATATCTTACCCCACGTCTCCACGGGCTATTTTTAATGGCATAACATCTGTCAAATTTCATTGCAAAGATAAGAATATTTTAACCAAACGTCTCCACGGGCAATTTTTGATGGCATAACAACTGTAAAATTTCTTTGCAAAGATTGGCAAATATTTTAATGGTGGCCATGTTATGTCATCGTCATTCTGAAAATGTCTTCAAGCAATCTAATACGCTGTGCTCACGCTCTTGATTCATTAAAAGAATTGTTTGATTTATACGATGAAGAGGAAAAAATAACAAACCCGAGATTCTGGGTGAATCATTTTTTACTAAGAAGGAAAATGCACAGTCTCCATCCATTTTAGCGTTTTTATTAATTTAATAGAAAAAAGAAAAATGCCTGTTAAACAAACAAAATGGCAACTTATTGCAACAAAACATTTTGGCAATTTTCTGCCTCCATTGGCAATTTGCTTGAAATTGACAATTGCAATCAATAAAAATTGCCCGTGGAGACTTGGGATGAAGAGAATTTATTTTATTAACAAATTATAGCATTTATTTATTAATTATACGCATCCATAGATTGTTTTGTATTTGCTAAATATATTTATTTTATTTTAAATAAATATATTCGATATTGCAACCCTGTAACCACTGCGAATTGCATCAACAGCTTCGTGAAAACGCGGCGAACTTAGTTGATTCATGAAAATCCTTCGTTTATTTTAGAATAATTTTCTAGAAATGAATAAAGTGACGGGAGCGTGGAAAATATACCATTTTACAAAACGGATTTTAATAAAGCAGCAAAAGAGCAACGGTATTTTAATATGTGACTGGAGAAATGGAGCTACCAGCGGCAGACTTCACACTTGCAGTTCTAGGCGGACAATAGAAAAGGCGCGGAAACCCGAAGCCGGTAAGAATCGCTCCATTTAAGGCAATTTACAGTAATAGATGAAGTTTAGAGTCGAAGTTACACCCATTAAATTTTAGTTTTGAGTTTGAGTTTTTACTTTGTGGTCCACTCTCATTGAGTATTGTAATAATCTGTATTTTATTTTTTTGTCCTCAGTTTCTTCAAGTCTCATTGAATTGCATGGCAAATGGCCCGGTGACGAGCTAGAAAACTTCCTGAAAGACATGCGTATATTGCCCAACTTCATAAGCGAGGAGGAGGAAGCGAAACTGTTTGAGGAAGTTGAGCCCTACATGAAGCGTTTGCGGTACGAATACGATCACTGGGATGATGTAACACCTTTTTGTAGCTCTGTACGAAGTTCATAAAATTTTATTATGCAATTATTATGCAGGCCATTCATGGCTATCGCGAAACTGAGCGCAAGCACTGGTACCCGCATAATCGAGCAGTGCTGGATCGTGTATCGCAGGTGGCTTTTGATGGGGAAATTATGCCCTTTGTACATGTGCTGGATCTGTCGAAGGAAGGTGTTATCAAACCGCATGTGGATAGCATGAGGGTAGGTGCAAAGCTTGTATGGAAGCTCCAGTTGCTCATTAAAGTTCCTTATAATAATTTAAATAGTACTGTGGCAATACCATCGCCGGTATTAGTTTGCTGTCCGACTGCATCATGCGTTTGGTGCGCACTGATGAGCAAAAATACCAACAGGCCGCCGTAGGCAAGGAAGCGGGCACCGACACTGCAACAGCTGCATATACCATGGATGATTCGTACCGTAATCAGCCCAAAGTCAGCTTGGAAAATAACTTCTATGCCGATTTGCTGCTGCAGCGCCGATCTTTGTATATAATGAGGTTTGCTTTTGTATTTATAGTTTATTAATTATTTAGCATTAATTTTGTTTGATTTTTATTTTAGTTACTCATCGCGCTACAATTTCACCCATGAAATATTGGCAAATGAAGCTTCCAAGATTCACGGCAAACCAGTGGAGAAGTCACGCCGGATTTCAATAATCTGCAGAAATGAACCCTGATTTTTGCATGAGCAAAGAGTAAAACTGAAACCTGTGTGAATTATATGCAACACTCCACACTTATTTATTAATTAAAAGTAGTAGTAGTAAATATAGGAATTTATAAGTTTTTAACGGTGAGGAGACTTCCTTGCCTCATTATCGACTACGTTCTTGATACCAGCACTCTGGCACAGCAGCAGTTAAATATGCATTACACAGGACTGGTAGGGTGTCAGAACTATTCTCTTCAAGCAGTATATACTTACATATGTAACTTATTCCCATTAAGCCTTACAAGCCATCTGGCGTGAACATTCTATTTTCCGCTCTGATCCAATAAGATTGAGGTAATTCCTCCAAGGTAATATGAACAAACCTGTTTTTTTTATTTATTCTAGTAATGTATCATAACTCCAGTTCTTGCAAATCCTTTGGCGGAACATGCTGTGCCGGTCCACGCCTTTTCTTCGCTTGAAGTTCACGTTCCACGCTGTTTTCGACAATGGGTCGTCCCCGTTTGTTGAGATTTTCGCATGCATGTCCAACATTTCCCAAGACCTCCGCTAGCTCCAATCTATATTTACATAAGTTCAGATTTCCAACACCATTTAGATCTTGATATACAAGCCACGAGTTTAATACGCACATGTCAATCATGTGGTAGAATATACGTACTCGTATATACAATTTTCTGCTTCTCATACCAATGCGATATCTTCCAATAAAGCTATCCATAAGGTCCACTCCATCCATATGTGCATTGTAATCTTTTATTATTTGTGGACATGGAATGTTTATTCTTTTCTTTTGCGCCTGTCAAATCGTTCTATATCAGAAACTGGTCCTGTTCCAACAAAAGATGAAACAAAACTGACAATTTTATTATCTTTCCAATTAACAGCTACTATTTCTACTCCATCAGAGTCTGTTACCCGCTCTTCATAAAAACCTCGAGCATAATTTTTTTTCAACATATCTTTTTTATCGGGAAACTTGCAATTTACCAGTCTGTTGGTTTGGACAGTACCCAGACAATAAATCCCTTGCTTAGCAAAATGGGCGACTAATGGTATTGAAGTGTAAAAATTGTCAAAGTATAATATGTGGTTAATATTTTTGGAAACACTGCGGGCTGAACGAATCAGCGTTACCTATAGGTCCGAAATCTGGTTCATCACTGTTGCGCTTACGCACCTCGCCCGTATATATTTCAAATTTATGAGCATAGCCCTTCACACTACACATAACAAAAAGTTTGAAACTTCATTTATGGGGCTTATTTGGCAGATGTTGCTTCATAAAATGAGCAACTTTGATGGCACATATTTGCTCATCAATGGCCAATATTTGTTCCATTGGAACAGTTCCAAATTTTTCGTTTACATGCTCGAGAACTGGTTTGATCTTGAACAGCCTATCATGTTCAACATGATCAGAAGGCAAATGTTTCTTATAATTGAAATGAAGGCACCTGCGTATATTTTCATATCTGTTGACTGTCATCAGTTTTTTTTATTCGTTCAAAACCGACGTTATCTAACCAGTAGAGGCGAACATTGGGATCTTTGATGACTGTAAGAAATATTTGCCGAAGAGTTGCTGAGCATTCGTGAATTGCCATCGTGTATTGTAAACGTTGTGTTTCCCTGATCGTGAGCGTGTTGCACAGTTGACGAGACAGCCGAGGAGCACACCACGGTATGCGACGCACAGCGCATTTTTAATTTGAATTGATTTTACTTTTGTATTTCAGAAATAAATATTAAATTGCCAAATATTAAATTTCGGTCCTTTTACTCGTAACAATTTTTATTTCGTGAGCAATCCTTATTTCCTGTGCAACTTTTATTTTCGTGATCATAAATTTATATTAATTATATAACGCGCAATTTATGTTTCACACGCCGCCAGCAAGTAACTCACGTTCCAGCAAGATGAAAAAGGGTTCGAAAAAGGCCAATATTAGTGGAGCCAACACATCGACGTCTGAGACCGCCAATATTTCTGGTCTGTCATCACCTGCAGCCTTGACTTAACCGATTGCAACCACCGCCACCAGCGCGCTACCTGCCGTTGCATCATTGGATTTTCCTACTACAGTCGCCGACAAGAAGACAACTATGGAGCCTCAAAATGTCGCAAGTGTAGAAGTCGCTACTGCAGATCATCAAGCCTGGAGTGTGATGCTCGAGAGGATAAACGCCCTCGAAAGTGAGTTACGCAGCACTCAGGTAAGCTTGCATGAGAAAAATATACAGTGCCATGCTCTGAAAGAAGCGTTACATTTGCCTGCTGGTCAAGTCGCCACACAACCAGCATTACGAACTGATGCTATAGAAGAATTAATGCGTACTACGCAAAATTTCCCCGCCGCGATTACGCATTCGCCAGCCAGCATTGATATGCACAATAAACTGTTTGCGCTAAATGCGCATAAAAACACGGACATAGCTACGCAGCCAATATCAATAGCTGATGAAAGTAACACGCAATTCTCGCTAAGTTCGCATCACTACGCCGCCGCTTCGGCGCATTCAACGCCATGCGCAGCCAATGTTCTGCTACACGATGGTTTTTTGTCTGCCGCTACGCCGATGGCAGCAATAACATCATCAACAAGTGCAGGGACATTTCCAAGTGTTGTCGCCATGTCTGCCGCTCAGCGTTCGGCAGTATGTTCAAATGTAACGAATATTGGAGTTTTAATGTCTACTTGAGACACAATACAGTCTGGTGGTGATACTAATCGTATTTATCAATGCCCTGTTATGCCAACACTGAAGACAATGCCGACTGGTGGGAATGCTGGATATAATTATCGTCACCCTGTTATGGCGACTCATAGCACAATACCGACTGTTGGAAATTTGTGGTATTGGTATCAGCACCCTGTTACGCCGTTGCCAACTGCGCATGATATGGATCCAAACAGGAGTCATATGAATCAAATCAGGAGTAATAATCCTGGACAAAATATATCACCATTTTTACAGCCGCGAAAGATTTTAGAGTTGCCAGCTTTCAGTGGCCACCCCGAGGACTGGCCCATGCTATGGACCACCTTCGAACAAACTACGAATGCTTATGGGTACAGTAATTTGGAAAACTGTCAGCGGTTACAGAAGTGTCTCAAAGGTGAGTAAAAATCAGTAAAATCCCTTTTGGTTCACCCTGACAACGTGTCCGTGGTTATGGAACAGCTTCGATTCCGATATGGACGCCCTGAATTGCTAATTCGAAGTCAGCTGCAACAAATACAGGAAGTGGTACCCATCTCAGAATCATCAATTGAAAGGTTAATACCATTTGCAACAAAGGTGAGAAACCTGGTGGTATTCCTTCAGACAGCAAACGGACAACTACATGTAGGTAATCCAATGTTGCTTGAAGAGCTAATTGGAAAATTACCAATGAATAAAAAATTAGATTGGGCCAAATACGCGAATGCAATCTTGCCGTATCCGACAAATGATGATTTCAGTAATTGGTTAACCGAGATAGCCAATTTAATATGAAGGGTCATTACGATGAAATCTGAGTCACGCCGTAAAGTAGTTCTTCACACAGTCGACAACCAAAATGAATGCTTGACATGCCCGTTGTGCAAAAATGCCCTTGCTGTCTTAAGTTGCAAACAGTTCTTGGGATGTGATGTACAAAAAGAGGTGGAGCGAAATTAAGCGCTTACGTTTATGCTTCTTGTGTCTTAGACCGCACTCGCTGCAATATTGCCAGCGGCGGAAGTAATGTCCAGTCGATAGATGCGATCGTAAACATCACCAGTTGTTGCATGATAAATCAACAGTTCGAAGCGCACAGCGACAAAGACCAGCGCCTGTTTCTGATGATAAGGATGAAGGTTCTGTTAAGGCAGAGTCAGTGCTAAGTTGCGCCAACGGAGCTTAGAAATTGCTGTTCAAAATATTGCCCGTAACGCTGTATGGTCCGAAGAAGACAATCCGCACGTACGCACTCTTAGATGAAGGTTCATCCGTCACCATGATGAACAGCAATTTGATAGCGAAAGTGGGCCTCCGTGGTGAAGACCGAAAAAATAATCTGCAATGGTTTGGCGGTCGCTCCGAGCAGCAAACAGCTATAGTGGTCGATGTTCACATAAGTGGGGTTGCACACAACAGAAAGTTTTCGGTGTGTAATGTTTATGTTGTGGAAAATTTGAAATTACCAATGCAAAGTCTGCTTAAAAGAGATTTGCATCCGAGCGATCGTAACTTACCAGCGCTACCAGTAAAACCATATTCAGATGCCACACCTCAAATTCTCATTGGTTTAGATCACTGTCATTTAGGCTTGCCAATTGAAACTTTGTGTTTGGGAGCGAAAGGGCCGCATGCCGCTAAAACTCTGCTTGGATGGGTTGTGTTTGGGAAAACAAATGAGCCCGTTTTTGCGACACCATCCTGTTTATTTACCTATTCAATAGTGGCATATATGCATATGGCATAATATGCATCGGACTGTAGCTGACTATTTTGAAACTGAAAACATTGGCGTTCGCCCAGCACCGGCAGTAGAGCCAGACGAGGAGGTGAGAGCACGCAATATATTACAAGCTGTCACAAGAAAGATAGGCGACAAGTTTGAAACCGCTTTGCTTTGGGATCAGGACAATTTCGAGCTTCCTGATAGCTACTCTATGGCATTCAAACGCTTGCTTGGTATAGAACGCAAAATGGAGAAGGAAGTAGAATTTGGTAAAGCATACAACGGTATAATCGAAAGTTATATTGACAAGGGTTATGCGCAAGTTGCAGTCAGATGAGGCTTCCAAGATAACCCCTAGAACATGGTACATTCCGCACTTTGCAGTTAAGAATCCAAACAAACCTGGTAAATTGCGATTGGTGTTTGACTTAGCTGCTACCGTTAATGGAGTTTCGTTGAATTCACGGTTATTAAAGGGTCCACAGGACTATAAACCAATGCCATCAGTATTGTTTAACTTTCGAGAAGGAGCTATTGCTGTATGTGGTGACATTCGTGAGATGCTCCACCAAGTTTCGATTCGACTAGAAGACAGATGTGCACAAAGATTCTTATGGCGCAATGGCCACAGTCAGATAGAACTCGACGTCTATTAAATCTGCGTTATGACCCTGGGGGCCGCCTGTTCGCCGTGTGCTGCTCAATATGTTACATGTATGACCGCATTACAACATCAGTTGATCTATCCAAGAGCGGTGAAAGTAATTCTGCAACACCATTACGTCGACGATTATGTAGACAGCTTCGATACGATTGCTAAAGCCATTACCGTATCCAAACAAGTGCGTGATATACATAAAGGTGCGGGATTTGAACTATATAAATTTAGTTCGAACTCATCTGCAGTGTTGTGCGCTCTACAAGACGAAGGCCACATTAGTAACGAAGCATCTTCCAATAGTTTTGGGAAAGTACTCGGAATATTGTGGCAGCCAGGTGAAGACACATTTAGCTATAAGTTGCAGTTTAACAATGTGGACGGAGATGTGGTGGATGGGAACAGGGGCCCTACGAAGCGGGAGTTCCTTAGTATTGTAATGTCAATATTTTATCCACTGGGGTGTTTAGCCCACGTTGTGGTAGGAGCAAAGATATTGTTGCGTGAAGTATGGCGATACAACATATGTTGGGATGAACAACTGCCTACCTACATATACGACGGTTGGAGCAAATGGCGAGAGAAAAAGATTCCGGAAGTTAAAATACCACGTTGTTGCCAGAGGTGTGCCAAAGAATCGACAATTGCATATATTCGTTGATGCAAGCCAAGGCGCATTTGCAGCCGCCACGTATTGGCGCAGCACTTATTCTGATGGTGAAGTCGAAGTTTCCTTGGTGTTCGCTAAAAGCAGATGTGCTTCTTTGAAACCGATGACGGTGCTCAGACGCGAGCTGCAAGCAGCTGTTCTGGGTACTCGCGTGATACAAACCATCAAGGAGGGTCACTGTTTAGAATCTCTCGATTGTATTTTTTGAAGAGACTTAAAGACGGTAATTAAGTGGATCGCACAAGGAAATCGGCGCTACAAGTCATAGTATAGCCGAAATTTTATCCGCCAGCAAAGTATCGGAATGGCGTTGGCTTCCTACAGAGAAAAATGTAGCTGAGGAGGATACTCGCTTAAATTTTAAAATCGATTTCTCATTTATGTCAAGATGGTTTCAAGGACCGGAGTTCCTTCGGTACGATGAAAGTGAATGGCCAATTACTGAACATATCCAAGAAGCTATGGCAGCTATGGAAGAAGAGTTAGAGCCAAAGTTGGCTTTAACCATAAATAATGAGCGTATCTTCAAGTTCGAAAGATTTTCGTAGTTGAATAAACTAATTCGATCAGTCGCGTGGGTGCTTCGGTTTGCTTCAAATTGCCGCATGCGTCAGCAGCATTGTGTTCAACTACCTACAAGCATCTGAACTGGAAGCAGCGGAGTGGGTATTATGTCGGCAAGCTCAATCTGAAGTATATGGCATGGAGAGAGAAGCAATTAAAAATGTCGAAGGTGTGACGTCGCAGAGTGATTTATACAGTCTTACCCCATACATAGAAAAGAAGGGCGTCCTGAGAGTATACGGGCGCATAGATGCAGCCAGCAGGTTACCTTATGAAACGAAACGTCCAATTATCTTGCCGCCGCGACATCCATTCACTTCTCTGGTTATATAATATTTTCATTGCAAAATTTATTTATTTTTTATTTTTATTTCCCTTTATTTCATACATCTGTCACCATTATATTGACACCTAGTACATGATTTGACAATTTGTTTGGAAATTAATATTAAAAACACATTTTGGCCAGTGCCAAGAAGTGATACAACAAAAATTATTTACATTAATTATAATAGTTCACTATAATTATATTATAACAATTTATGATCAAAATTATGTTTATATTGAGAGGCTTGTCAATGTTGTTTTGTAACGCACAGAGATTCGACTATTCCACAATTTTGCGTATAAGCTCGAGAGTAAAGAAGTATGAAAAAATATGTAAGGCGTACCAGTGCAGCATGACCTTTCAATTCTGCTGGATATGGAGGATGACCATAAAAACGGTTTGTTTTGCGTTCAAAACAAATTTTTTTCTTCCATATTAGTCCCTTCATACCTGCGCGACGACTAGCTTGGGCTTGTTGAGGGATATGATTGTAAAAGCTCTGCATCTTGAGTAGTTTCCACTAAAGCTGTGACTTCTTCTCCTTCCTCATCACCAACTTCATCTTCATCATTTCCTAAAACGTTAGAAAAATTTAATTTTCTAACCGATCAAGATCATCCATATCATCTTCTGATCTTTCTCCATCCAAAATTTGTACTAAATACGCTTCAATGTTTTTTTCATTCAACCTTGCCATCTGAAATCACGCTTTATTATATATCAAAAGTGCATAGTGTTGCAAATCTGCAACATTCAAATAAACACATTTTTCGCAAATACCAATTACATATAACTAATTAAAACTTACGGTAAATTAAAAGTGTTTAACGCAAACAAAAGTGTTTTTTTTTATTTATTTGGGTTTGAAAATGATAAAATGCGAGAGTATATAAAATTGCAATCTAACTGTCCACTGACCACATGTAAAAGCACAACTTGAATAACCAATTTGTCACTTTTAAAATTGAAATAAACAAAAACAGTGCTGCCAAATTGTTAAATATTATCAGCACTTTGTGATATAAATGTGGCGACACCACTACCCCCACCCAGTTGTCGGGTACGCCAACGCAAGCAGGCACTAGTTCCGCGCGCCATCTATTGACACGCTATCGCTGTCGCACAGCGTGTGTATGGGCAAGCGGAACTAGCCTGTGTTGGCTGCTGAACAACACACTTCGTGTTTCCGGCCCTTCAATCAATCCTCTTTTCTTCGCTGGAGCTGGTGTGAAGTGTGCTAGAGCGTTTCGTGCAATCCGGAATCATCTTGGTTACTGGACGTGGCACAATTTCTGGAAACTCGGGGAAATACATTATACACTTATTTCTTACATTATATATTATATATTATATACTTATTTCTTACATTATATTTCTTATACTATATTACGAGTACGTTGTTTTTATTGGCAACGCTACGTTCGAGCTCGCGAGCGGCCAAATAAATGCTGCAATATACATTAGTACAATATTTTTATTGTGATATGAATTTTGAGGATTTGTTGCATTTTTGCAACACAATCCATTTAAGGGCTAAATAGACAAACTTTAAAATCTACTGAAAGTTCAAATTTATGTCAGGGTTGCTAGCAACACTGCTGTCTTGACAGAATGTTTAATTTTTTTGGAATGACATTAACATATGGGGTCTCCACTTAACATTTTGAAGTTAAGACATGAACATTGCCATGAATTATAGTTAGGCGAGACCCTATGTAAGGATTCGTTAATAAATATGAAAGCGTCTAGTCGCCTTTCTGGATATAGAATTTGTTCAGGCTTAATTACAATAATTTTGATAGGCTGCTTGATAGACTGACCAGCTTCTACCACTTCAAACTAGTTTCTTCCAAGCTGAACTGAAGCATCATCCTTATGTCTTCAGACGATGTGGAAATCCTTGCTTCCATCAGCAGAGATTGCCCTGTTTAGTTGAAATCGCTACCCTCCTCCTCTTATTAAAAGCTATAGGCTGTGCTGAGTGATTTTGTCATAAAAATTCAACGTATATCTACAGCAATCCCATTATGTCTGCAACAATTCATCCATATTTGTAAAGGCAAAATGTGCATAAGACATGGTTTCTCTGTATCTCCCAAACACATCACAGCAGAGCAAAACTAATTGATTTGTTCCACCAACATTTTATGGCGACTCTGTCGATGTCCCTTATGAACTTTTACCTTGAATTGTAAGCCTTCATTATCCACTGGTTTAAGATTTCATCTAGGACTTATATACTCACCAGATTCACTGACCTTGGTGATTCTTATATGGTGATTCTTCGATTGTCCTTGAACCCACAAAAAAGTTTTAATATTAAGCGCTACACCCTCAGTTTCAATTTGTAGAAGTTTTGTGTTGTTGTCTAACGCATGATTTCGTTAAAAAATTTTTTTGGAGGTTTGGATACAGAAGTACTTGGAAAAATCTGTGTTTTTTTCAAGGTTTCAAATATAAACTACTCTAACTTTGCAAAATGAATAACATATCTGCAAAATAGAAGTGGGAAGAATACTGGTTTTTTACTCGTATTTTTAAAGCTGAAGCACAATGCATAATATGCTTTCAAATAATTTAGAAGAACACAAAGTACCATATTAAAGGCATTTTAAAACATTTCATGCAGATTACATAAGACAGCTGTGGCTCCAATAAATATCCTTTGCTTCACAAAGAAATTTTAAGTTTGTTTTCTATGTTTGGTAGCATATGTATTTGTGAAAGTGCTTTTTCAAATTTAAAATTAATAAAAAACAGGCACAGATTCAGAATAAGCAAAGACAATTTGGAGGCTCTATTAAAAACTGACGTTAACATACATTTTGATGATTTATTGGAAGGATCGTGGAAGATTTAAAGGCAATTTGTGATAAGTTGGTTTCTTCATTACACATAACTTTTAAGGAAATGTAATTTGTTTTTTTCCCAGTGTACGCTTTCACACAATTTTTTTTTTTCCTATTTAATACTAAACTTTATATGGATTGGTGTTTGCACTTCCATAAGAAACTTTTGGGCATTCCTGTTGTAGAGCATACACAATCAAGAATGATAGAGAAGAAGATTACGCATTGCGCAGGTCCGCTATTATTTTCTTTCTGAGTTTGACATTTCGTTACTGGGGTTTGACGTCAGAGTAGTAATAAATACATAGTGCGGATATTGTACTTTTAATAAATAATTAAATAAATAAGAAAATAAAGAGACAATTATTAAAAATGAAATGTGCGGTGGCAGGTTGTAATAATTGGAATGAAAGTAAAGCGTCGGAGTGCAGTTTTTTCACCTTTCCGTTCGATGCGACTGTTTTAAAGAAGTGGATAAGTTTCTGCCGTCGAGAAAACGTTTTCAATCCGAAGACCAGATTCATTTGCATGGAGCATTTCACAAGTGATGATTTGCAAATAGCTTGAACTATCAATTGGGTAAAATATAAATTATTTAAATTGCATTTGAATTGCTGAACTTGTACAATTCTTCCAGGCTTCACTACCCGGAGATTTGTTGAATCGCAATGCTGAGCCAACAATTTTCAAACCGTCTTTTGAAAATCCGGAGCGTACTCAACGCGTTTATTTTTGATACACAATATACATGCAAACACACGCTTCTTGTTTGGAATTGTCAATGTGTGTATATTTTTGATTAAGGAATACATATGTATGTGAAAATGTACACATTTATTCAAAGGATCTCACATGGCTTAGAGACAAAAATTGGCTTTTATCAGTGGTCCCCAACTCACAAAATTGTAGCCCGCTTAAAGAAAGCTTACATATTTGCAACGCACTTCTAGCTAAGTTTCAAGCTTGGAAAGCGCTGCATATTGCTTCGTAGGCACACCACAAGAAATGCTATTCCTTTTCATTGTTTGTTACCGCACCACTAGAATGATGCAGCGTGGTCGTGGTCCTTAACCCTCCACACTGCATCGGGTGGGACAACACTACAAAAAAAAACTTCAGCTCAACATTTTGCCGGGCATCCTCCTCCACGACGACAAGCGAGCCCGCCCCATATTTGCCGCCTTAGCCTAACATTTTAACTAAACATGCTACTTTACACTTAAATAAATAACATACATATATACTTAATAACTTAAATAAATACCATATATACTTATCTTTATCCTTATCTCTAGGGGGCGAGCGGCAGCCTCCTTTCTCCTCCGATTATCGAATTGGATGGGCCGGAAACAAGCAGTTATCACTCTATTCAGCACAATCACTAATCAATGCAAAATTGTACTTGAATTCAAACATTTTTTTTATATTTTTGGAACCGTTCACACTTTTACTGTATCAGAACAAATAACAGGAACAACCGACGAGACGAGAGACTATCCCCACAGAATCAGACCTGCACCACCGAATCTCCGCACTAGACTTTTTTCTATACACGTTTCTAAACAGCAAAATCCGGACTTTGAGGTAATTTGAATATTTTCAGTACCCGAATGTAAATAAGGTTATTCTTCTCTCTCAAATGAGCCTCCACAGTAAAACACAAATTTTGAACGCGCGCGGCAACAAAATTAATTGGAAACAACTTTCTTCCCAAACACTTAAAACTGCACAGAGCGCGTTTTTTACCTACCACTGCCTTAAATGTTTTTTTTCCCTTTACTCTTGAAACCGTATTTTTTCCATTTCGTCGGCCTCTTCCGCTATTCCATCATTGACCGCTCCAGCGGTCGAGTCGGTCAGTTACCCTTCTTTGGAATGGCCGCATTCACTAGTAAAGCGGACAAGTGGAAGGAAGAAAAGAAGGAGAGAAGCAAAACAAACATACAGACGGTAGACGCCAAAAACTACGATCGCAACAAAACACACGGGTTGCCAGGAGCACTGTATACTCCGCCGGAACACGGATGGAAGCGTCGATCAGCACTTAATGCTCTACCCTGAGCTAGCCGGGCAACTATACCTACATATACCTAAACATATAAACTAACAATACTTCCTTTTCAGAACCACCACACTGATGATGATTACGGATCCCAACACTTAATTGCACGGTAATTATTCCCAAAGAAAAATTTCTTAATTTAACCCTATATTTATCTTGTCGTCCCAGCCATTCGACTCGAAGAATTACCTTCACCACTCTACTCAACTAATAAACGCTAACCTACACACCTATACTCTATCGTATAAACAGGATCATTTTTATTTATTTTACCTTAGAAAACACATAGTAATCAATTCTATTTTCAGATTTTTAACTCAGATTACCTCTACACCCACGAAGCTGATTTTGGCAGTAAGTGCTTTTATATGTGTCATATACTCCATAAGTTCCCTATGATTAACTTTCCTCCACCTCCTTACTAACTATTGCTACTTCACGTACTACAGGCGCCAACGTGAGCTACGCCCACAACCCCGAGATTAAGAGTCGCGTGCTCTTACCGGTTTAGATTCTTAGCGTGGAATAATCCCAACATCTCCCCACGCAAATTTTCCAGTAGGTACTAGAAGTACCACAAGGCCTTCACCAATTGAACCTATGGTTTTAACCCTTTCTAACCACTTCCCCCTATCGAACACAAGATTCTGCAATCCAAAAACGCGATCTATTGCTCCTCGCAATTTCTTAATAATTCGAATATAATTTAACTTTTTGCCAGTACAATTGCTTCTGTCGAAGTATGTCGGCTGATCTGTAAGCAGTACAGTTGGATAAACAATTGCAATCAATTTAGGTTCATTCACTATATTCACATCATTTCTATATGATGCCCTTCGGAATGTTTTGTCTTTGATCGATTCGATGGTATATTGCTTTTATCTGCTCCAACAGCACCTTTACTGTCTGAAACTAAAGATAAAGATTTACCAGCAGATTTTATGGAGTCACTTTGACTAGTGGTTTCTGTACTCTTTTCACTATGGTAATTAAGGCTCATATTTTGTGAGAAGGGAGCTCCTACTAAATCGTTAACAGACATATCTATTGAGTCCAAAGAAGATAAATTTTCGCAACTATGACTTAATTTTGCGTTACACGCTTCAGACATAATACTACCATCAACAGAATTATCGTCTAACAATATCTCAAAAATATCTTGGTCTATTGAGGCCAAGTCCTCATCGTCCTGACTTATTGGCTTATTGTCAGAAATTTGCTCTTCGCCACTTGAATTATAGATGATAGTACTTTCCTCTTCAAAACTAAGCTGTAAGCTGCCACTTCCCCTAACTTCTTCCCAGTTTTCATCTACTTTATTTTGGGGCTCCTTCTCCAACTCTACAGCTGCTAGGCTACTTTCCTGCGCCGGTGATTGCTGCATGGGTCTCATTGCATCACTAATTAGCTTCATCAGCTCTAAATGGTTCGCCCGAACCGTTTCCCTTATCTTTCCAAATTCCACCTTCATCGCCGCCCGATAACTATTTTCACTCTCCAATATCAATAAGTTCACGGCTGATCGGTATTGACTTGGCAGTGCTGATGGCCTAGCGCCGTATTCCCCGTATTCCGCTGACATGTTTATTTTAAAAAAAACCAACTAACTGCTAACAAAAATATATCATAATACCTATAACTATGCCTGGAGATCTACCAATGCCACCCTATACCCCAAAAGAATAATACATATATACCTATATACATACATATATACATACAAATATATTTCTCTAAATAATCCTTATATTCACTATGAACGTAATTTACTAATTATAAATATAATATTTTCTAATACAAAAAAATGTTCGAATATATGGGGTGGGGCTCCCTAGTCTTCAATCTGTCGGAGGACTGTTTCTTCTAACAGGCGAGTTGTCATTCTTCATTAAAACTTTCCTTACATTCACTGAGACTCCGGCTCTCAGTTATCTTATCAGTGCTACGATGATCTGTTCAACAGACCACGGCCACGATGAGATAGCTGGCTTCATCTCACATTTAGCCTCCCCCTCTTGTCGCTGCAGTTGGCGTTACGCATTGGCACGTCAAGTCAGCGGCAAGAGTGGAGCACATTAACTAAACACAAAACTAAACCACAAAATGCTTCACTACAAAATCACAATTAAAATTTTAATTTACATTTTTTATTTTTAAATTGGGCGCCATTAATGTTACCGCAACACTAGAATGATGCAGTGTGATGGCCGCGACTAGCTCACAGCAATGGTCGTGGTCCTTAACCCGCCACACTGCATCGGGTGGGACAACACTACAAAAAAAAACTTCAACTCAACATTTTGCCGGGCATCCTCCTCCACGACGACAAGCGAGCCCGCCCCATATTTGCCGCCTTAGCCTAACATTTTAACTAAACATGCTACTTTACACTTAAATAAATAACATACATATATACTTAATAACTTAAACAAATACCATCTATACTTATCTTTATCCTTATCTCTAGGGGGCGGGCGGCAGCCTCCTTTCTCCTCCGATTCTCGAATTGGATGGGCCGGAAACAAGCAGTTATCACTCTATTCAGCACAATCACTAATCAATGCAAAATTGTACTTGAATTCAAACATTTTTTTTATATTTTTGGAACCGTTCACACTTTTACTGTATCAGAACAAATAACAGGAACAACCGACGAGACGAGAGACTATCCCCACAGAATCAGACCTGCACCACCGAATATCCGCACTAGACTTTTTTCTATACACGTTTCTAAACAGCAAAATCCGGACTTTGAGGTAATTTGAATATTTTCAGTACCCGAATGTAAATAAGGTTATTCTTCTCTCTCAAATTAGCCTCCACAGTAAAACACAAATTTTGAACGCGCGCGGCAACAAAATTAATTGGAGACAACTTTCTTCCCAAACACTTAAAACTGCACAGAGCGCGTTTTTTCCCTACCACTGCCTTAAATCTTTTTTTCCCTTTTCTCTTGAAACCGTATTTTTTCCATTTTCTCGGCCTCTTCCGCTATTCCATCATTGACCGCTCCAGCGGTCGAGTCGGTCAGTTACCTTTCTTTCGTATTTTTACTATTCTGAGGCAGCGCCATCTCTACCTCAGAATCGTCTGGTAGGTTTAAGACTGGCCGCATTCACTAGCGGACAAGTGGAAGGAAGAAAAGAAGGAGAGAAGCAAAACAAACATACAGACGGTAGACGCCAAAAACCACGATCGCAACATGTTGCTTTAAAATATCAGATATGAAGAAAAATGAATCCCCCTGCACTAATTCTGAGTACACACATATATACATTTATTCATACATATATAGTTCTGGTACGTAGCGACTTGTGAAAGGATCGAAATGCCAAATACAAACAACGAAAATTTTTTCACATTACGTAATAATTTGGTATTAAAGAAAAATTTCAATTTTCAATTCATGATGTGAAGTGTGATGCTGTTTTCGCTTCATCTATGTTTCTGTTTCTAGTTAAGTTCTTATTAACAGTAATGTGAAAAGTCATTTATCAATGTCAGCAGACATTTTAATGTTAAATCAAGTATTTAACGATGTGGGAGTGGTCGCTAATAGTGCTATGTTAAGTTTTACATAATTATACCTATCTTCTGCCTTATTGCCTGCAGGCTTTTTACCATTTCCATGTCTATTTCCTTTTATTAATATACAAAAAGGAACATATTTATTAATACTACTATAAGAACAGCTCTATCAGCATGAGTATCGGCTGTTTCGGTTCCCTGCTGCAATTAACTCCCATTTACCCAAATAATTTACACATTTTCATATTTTTTTATTAATATTTTTTCTGAAATTTGAACAGTTTTTATTTACGTTATTTTTGTATTTTGGTTTTTAAATAAATTTCAGCATTTCTCTCTAAAATTCACCATTTGTTTTTACAGTGTATTTTGCCAAAACATAAAATTATATTTTCTATATTTTCATACTTAGTTTTGCTAATTTAATGTAATGAAATTTTTCACAGTAATTACTTTAATTTTCTTTTAATTAATTAAACAGCGCTGTGAACGTAATTAAACACATAATTCGACTTTGTTTGTGATCGTATTAAAGTCATATTACACTGCAAACAATTTTGATTACAATTATTATAACAATTTTTGCTGTTTTATTGGTTTTCGCCTGCTTGAAGGGGTTCAAAAAGCTAACCAAATCTTTATGGAAATATTTGTGGCACGATTAGCTGTGTTTTTTTACAATAATAATATTTTGCTAAAATAATAATTGCTTTATTAGTTGAAAGTTAACTTTTCCGTTAAATTATTTATTACACTATTTCGTAATTTTTTGTTTTTTTTTTATATACTGAGATTTATTTTTGTTTTACTGAGATTTTTTGTTTTACTGAG
The DNA here is from genome assembly GCA_920105625.2 of Clusia tigrina. Taxonomy (NCBI): domain Eukaryota; kingdom Metazoa; phylum Arthropoda; class Insecta; order Diptera; family Clusiidae; genus Clusia; species Clusia tigrina. The sequence continues at coordinate 122,673,496 of OV050033.1, forward strand.
TTTTTTGTGTATTTCAGAAATTTTTCTCGTTTAACTGAATTTTTTTCTTCAATTTATTACTTTTATATATTTATGTTTATGCTTGGTAGTTTTTCTGCCTAATTATTAATCAACAAGAATCAAAATTGCCGCTAAATTTAAAAGAAAAATACAATTCGATAAGTAAAAATAACAAAATGAAATTGTAAAATCTACCTTAGTAGTCGAGTAAAAAACATCATTGAGGGAAGTAAGGGGAAGTTGAGAGTTTTTTTCGTAGAGAAAAAGGCACGGAAGAAATAATTTGTTTTTTTTGTATGTTTTTTCATTAAAAAAATAATAGCATTGTTAAATTGACAGTGTACAATTTTTGGTTTTTTTATATTAATATTTGTATATACTTCTCACAATTCGTTGATAGTTCGCTAATTTTGTATATTAAATGTTAGTAATTTCAATGTTTTCAAAGGTTAGTAAAGGCATAGTTTATTCAGAGTTTTTACATATTGTATTTATAATTATATACTTTTTTCTACCAATACTAAAAGGTTTTTTCCAAATATTAATTTTTTTTTTTTTTTAAATGCATACATTATGCAGTTTTTGGTAATTTATGTTGATATTTAAATATTTATTATTTACTTTCAAATTATTTGGAATTTTTTTCAAATAATTCTCAAATAATTTTCAAATTATTTTCAATTTGTTTTTAAAATTATTTTCAAATTATTTTCGACTTGGTTTTTATTTCTTTTTAATATTTTTTTATTTATTATTTACTTCTATAAATGCTTATTTTCGCTACAATTTTCATAACTCTGTAACTTTTACACAGTTTCTGTAAATCTTCTGTAAACTAGTAATGTAATAAAATTTCTCTTTTGCTTTGTTTCAACAAGTTTTTTCTTAAACACTTTGTAAAATACAAAAATACCTGTTTACAATTTTTTTTATATACTTTTTTTTTTTATTTATGTTAAATTTAGGTTATTTTGGTTTTTTCTTGACCCCTAAGTAAACTACATACTTACTATATACTGTAATGCTATTCTGTTAGATTTTGTGTGGTTGTTATTGTAGTAGTAGTTGTTTTTGTAATTGTTGTTGTGTTTGGCATTAAGTGCTTCAACAGTTATCAAAAGGTACTGTAGTATTTATGTTAATTACAGATTGTTTCCACGAGTAAAACTTGTAACGAAACTTAACAGAGTCATATAGAAAAAAGTCACTGGCCGTGAGTAGGAAACTGTACAGAGTTAACAGAAAAAGTTAAATAATAATAGAACAGAAAAATCAGAGTGGTTACAGAAATATAAATGAACATGTATACAAGTATCAGAAACAAGTTTTCCTCCCTGCGATTTCACTGGAAAGAATGTTAAAAAGGGAAATTGGATGTCTCTATAATTTGTGTTTCTGGTAGTTACATGGTAAAAGTGCGTGGTAAATTATGGAGAAATAATAATGAGTAGGATTGTCATTTGTAAAAAATGTGGTTTTTAATACTTCCGTTTAAAATTTCGCTTTTTATTTATTTTAAATTTATAATTTATATATATATATATATATATATATATATATATATATATATTTATATTTTTATAGTAATTTTTAACAAACTCGTTATTTTACTTTCGAAATTTGACAACATTTACAAGGTTCGGTAAAACTAGTTAGTACCCTACCTTCAACACAATGTAATACTTAAATGCATATATTAGTAAAATTTTCGTCGTTTTTGGAAATATCTGAAAGAGGCTGGAGGGGGACCAAACGTTCAGAGCTCTGCGGTTGGAACGTATTATCATTGTAGGAAGTACTGCTCCAACATTTGAAGGAGTTTAAAAGGGAGATAAAAATTGGTAATTGGTTGTAGTTGCAACTTATTATCAAAGATCATGCTTATCTATTGTTTGATGATTATATTGCAACGAGATTTTAAGAGATTCTGACGAGGTGAAAAATGTATACCTCTGTAGTTGCATCGTGTTACCATTGTAAGCAGTACGGTAGCAGCATTTTAAAAGGATCAAAAGTTGGTAACTGTTTAGTTGCAACGTATTACCAGAGATTATGGTTATCTATGTATTTGTAAACACTTTCCTACGACATTTCAATAAATTTGTTAGAGATCAACGACTTCTACCTCAGAAGTTGCAACGTATTACCATGGCAACAAGTACTGTAACTGCATTTTAAAACTAAAATAAAGGTTATACTTTTATAGTCGCATCATGTTACCATTGTAGAAAATACTGTAACACAATTTGGAAAAATGCTTCTACATTTTACACCTCTGTAGTTGTAACATATCCTACCATAGACCATGCCCGTTTAGGTATTTTTAACTATTTCGCAACAAGTACTTTGCCACCATTTAAGTAGGCTTGAAAGAGAAAAATTTGCTAGCTCTGTAGTTGCAACGTATTACCATAGATCATGCTCGTCTATGTTCTTTCTACATTAACACTTTGTAATAAATTCTACTAGACTAACTAAGCTTACATTATTAACCTAGGCTACAATATACCTTCTGTTTTTCATAGGAAGTTCTTTAAATTCTTGACCAGACTTAATCCTACCATATTGTTGTTTAACTTTTAACCTAGTGTATATACGAGTTTACACAATAAATTGTTTACTTTTTACAGCTAATCACAGAGTTGATGATTTTACACAGTTTTAACAGAGTTTTAAATACACTTACGTAGATAATGTCTGCTGAAGAACACGCTAAACTAGTTTATGAAGACCATAATTAATGTTCAACTTAAGAGTTTGAGAGTTACACATAGAAAATTCCCTAAAGTTTACACAGTATTATCGAATTGAAGTTAAGGAGATGCTAGTTGTGGTAGAGGTGCTTGGAAGAGAACGTCCTTCCTGCCGGACGTTCATTGTCTCCTTGTAGTCGGTATCTTCTTTGCGTTTTGTCTGCGTCTGCGGTTTATCCTCATTATCAGCCATCCATGGAGGACTGTGGCGATTTGACCAGTAGCAGCTCTTTGTAGTCGGCGTCCTCGTTACCGCTGTTGTCCCGCTGGTCCATGCGTCTACGCTCCGATATAATACGTTGAATTTCCGCCGAATCGGATTTACTCATACCTTCGCCGATTTCAATGCTGCAGCTACCACCGCCATTGTCTGCGCTTTTGATCTCTTCGGTGCGGGCTCCTTCGTTTACCACTGGCAACAGCAGCGAGTTCTCATCCATGTCGGGGTCCTCGTCGAGAGCCTGCTGCTTGAACAGTTGCTTCGTGCTGCCGACGCCAGTACGGCTTCGAGGCGGCATTCCGCGTGGTACCGACAGCAGACTACTTCTGGACGGTCCCAGATAACTCTGATCGGTTGAGAGTGAGCGACCATAGGGCCGCCTGACAGGCTCCGTTCTTATTGCTGCTGCGGCGCTGGTTGGAAGTGGTGCTGCTGTCGGCTTCTCGCTGATTACCGCACTCATAATGCTTGACGCATCGGTTATGTGGCGAGGCACCTCCTCGCTGTGCACGCTGCGTATATCGAAAGTGGATGATGGACTACCACCGTCGGATTCGAGGCTTTCGAATATGGTTCCGCGACGGTAGTCTCCTCCATCGCCACCCCACGGCAGGGAATCACAGCTCATGCGCTTCGGCTCCAGATTTCGTCGACGTAGTGCCTGCTCATCAAGTGACTGCTCTTTGGATAGTATGCCGCGTTTGCGGAAGGCGGTGGAGCTGCGGCGACCTCGTCGTCCCTGCGGTGGTAACTGTAGTTGGGCATCGAAGCTGTTCTCGGCCGTGCTGACGGTTTCAGTTCCTAAGCGCGCCAGCCTTTGTGGTGTAAGGGCGGCACCCATTTCGGCCAGACCCAGGGTGTTCGGTTGGTTGAAGTACTGTACAGTTTGGCGACGCCCATTCGCACCGCTAGCTAAGCCCGGGAATTTCTTATCTAACGAGGGCGTGCTGTAGGTGAAATTTATTGGTAGCGATTTGACCTTGCCCAATCGTCGCTGCGGTGACGGCGGCTTCGTTTGTTCCTGCAGTTGTTGGCACAATTTCTGCTCTTGCTCAAACTCTTGCTCTCGGACGAGCTCTCGCTCTAGCTCAACTTCCATGTCCATTTCGTCTTCCATCTGTTTGTGGCTCTCCTCGAGATGTTTCATCAAAACAGCCACCACGACATTTACTAAAACGAATTGCGCCATTAGAACGAATATCACAAAGAAGATGGGAGCTATAACTGAACTGACGCAGCAGTTGCGTACGCAATCTGCTGCGTCATCGCAATTATCCCTCAAAGTGTCCTTCATGATGCCGTTCCAATTGTCGCCAGTCGCTACGCGAAACAATGTGAGGAAAGCCATCCCGAAATTTGCGAAATGTGCATGTTCGCCGAGACCTTGGCAAGGAATCTCATCAGAGCATTCCAAGCGTCCGAAGAGCTCGACGCCGAGGGCGGCGAAGATAAAAAAGAGTAAGAAAAAGAGCAGTCCCAGATTGCCGACCTGCGGCAATGCCTGCATAACCGTGTCTAGCAGCGCCCGTATGCCTTTGGCCATTTTTAGCAGTTTCAGCACACGAGCGATGCGAAGGACACGCATTACACGTATTATTGTCGGATTGATTGGTATGATATTTGTCTCGAGTTCCTCTAGAATAATGCCGATGATCGATAGCAGCACGATTCCTACGTCCAACTGATTCCACTTGTCCTTGAGGTACAGCTTCCAACCCAAAGCAACCAGCTTCATATTGGCCTCTAGTATGAAGACGGCCGTGAAGAAATAATTGAAGATCTTCAGAGCGTACTGTAGCGCCACCGGCATCATGTAGTATTCCAGAGCCATGGTGACCACATTTAGCCCAATAACGGCGGCGATAGCTAAATCAAAGTACTTGGAAGTGACCACGTTGTGCACGAACATGCGCGTCGGCGAGTAATTGGTGTAGTAGGGTGGCTCGTGCATGCGACGGCGTTTCTTTTCCATCTGTAGGGCACGTTTGGCGGCGCGTCGTATCTTCTCTTCCTTCTCCTGCTCCTCGCGACAGCGATGGAAGTTCTCCACGACCACACCGACAAACATGTTGAGGACAAAGAATCCCACCAGCAGTATGAAAGCAATGAAGTACAACAGACGCCACTCATTGTAGTTGACAATCGGCTGCTGGTCCACCCCAACCGCATCCAAGCCAGTGTACATGATGTTCACCCAGCCGTCGCGAGAGCTCAGCACGAACAGCGACATCAAAGCCTTGCCCAAATCATCGAAGTTGTACTTGCGGTTCGTCCAGGCATTGCCCACGATGGAGAGGCAGTCGGTCTTGTTGCGCACGTGCTTGATGTTCTCGCCCTCGCAGTAGTAGAAGGTGCCCTTGAAGAGTTGGACGCCCAGTATGCCGAAAATGATGAAGAAGGTGCAACAGATGAGCACAATGTTGCCGATCGGACGCAGGGACGATAAGAGCGTTTGCACGACTAATTTCAGACCCGGGGCACGGTTGATAACACGCAGCGGCCGTAGGGAACGAAGTAGACGAAACACCTGCGAACGAGAAATCAAATGCATGTTTGTGGACGCGCGGGGATTAGGGGAATGGTTGTGGAAGGTGTTGGAGGAGTAGTTGAAGTAGAGTTGAAGTGGAGTATTAAAGGAAAGCGGTAATTGTGGGTCGATTAGCAACGGAAATGTAATTAGTTTGTGTCTCAGGTAATATGCTTACAGTACTTATGCGCTCTGCAAGGAAACTAACACAAGCAAATGAAAATAATGGTGGCGTGGTGATACATTCAGCGGGTGTGCGGAGAATGCTTTTCACTTGCCTACTGACGTAAGCCGAAACTTACCCTTAAAATCCCAAATATCCTCGGACTTGATTCACTAATCAGCGACATTAGTAAATCAATAATCGATATTGTTACCAAAGATCCATCCATAATATTCCAACCAGATGTGAAGTAGGCTTCCGGGCCATAAAACATGCCCGCAGCGACTACCTGTGGGAGGCAGAAAGAGAGATGGTGGTAATTTGTGTGTAACTGGAGTTAATTGCAATTTGATGGCGGTGGCCGAAACGTGTGGGAGTTGCTGCTGCCGGTGATTGCGGTGTTGGCGGGGATTACGGTGTTATTGGATTTGTTTCCAGTATTCGACAATTAAGCGAACTTGTTGCGTCCTTAAAATTATCCACTCTCTAATCTCCCACACCACGTGAGCTTGAAAAGAAAAGTGCTTTACATTCTAATACCCGTCCACACACATTATTGCCTCCTCTTTCCTTCATCGTCCTTTGTGGCATTACCGACTCAGCCACAGCCACAGCCAGCACCAACACTAACACCAGCAGCAACACTTAACCACCCCCCGGCCGGGCAAGTCATACCTTAATGAACATTTCCACCGTAAATACGGCTGTGAACACGTAATTGGCTGTGGACAGGAACAGTCGTTCGGTGCTATATGGAGGGATGTTTGGTCGTTCCATTGCCAGCGTAATACAATTAAGAGCAATGAACAGCAGAACAACGTTGTCGAACCACTTTTGATTAACAAACCATGAACAGATTTGCCGGAACCTGTTGAATAGCGTACAGATAAAAAGAAAGCACATACAAGAACATAATCGTGGTAGAACAATAAAAAGGTACGTCGAAATAGTCGTAGTCGAGGAGAGAGTAGACACCTGTGGTTGATGTGAATGCGTATGTGTGGTTCTCAGAGGTGTTCGTGCTGAGTTCGATGTCAGTTGGTAGGGTGTTTGTGTGACAACTGCCTTGCCTTATGGGCAGTTGGGCCGATATTGGCTGCAAACTGTTGCTCACGGAGCTGCCAGAGCAGGAAGCTAATAAAAAGTGCAGACATTCAAGCGTGGAGTGAGGTAAACATACTAACACAGTGAGGCGAGTTGCGTGGATTTAAAGGATTATGGAGCACTGATTTGTGACCACGTTGTAATAAAGTGGTTTGCGTGTTCCAGCTTTTTACACATCTAAACTTACGACGGAACTTGCAGACTTACAGAGTTGTCCCCTCAAAATTACTCTTAATTTAATCAAAATTTCCGTCCCGGGATATTAGTTTTCTCACTCACCTGTTATCATCGGGAAATATGTACATGGAATATGATTCTCGTTCTTCGGTGAAGTTCTTCGGCTTCAGTCGTTCGATCAGTATCTTCAGTTTGGAGAATCGGTCCGTCTGGGGCCCCATGGAATGTTGTTCCTTAACCTGTAGCTGCTGTTTCTGTTTGTGCTCGTGATGCCGTTTCTTCTGGTAATTGCTGATGGAGTTCTTGCGCTTGTCTCGCTCCAGCATGTACTGCTGCAGCATGTCGGGCTCATTGAGGTTAGTGTACGACTTCTGCCACTTGTCGAGGTCCATTTTGGAGTTCGTATAAGACATGGATTTGCGATTCGCCTCCAGATTGTGCAGATTTAAGTGGGAAGTTTTACTGAAGGCCAACTCGATGGATGACATACGCCGTTGGCCGCAACCGGAGTATAGTTTGGGTGGCTGATTAAGGTTCTGATACAGCTGTGAGTTGAAGATGCACGCGGAGGCACGTCTGCTGCCCGGACCACTGCTGATGCTTAGCGAGGTGGAGAGCCGACGTATCGAGTTTTGTGGACTCAGACGGTTGGTGTTCTTGGTTTTGGTCGGCATGCTGGGCGTACCTGGTGAGAGGAACGCCTCGGAGCGCGTAGAGCTGTCAGGACCGAGCAGGCACGAATTGTCGCTGCCATTGTTGAGATGATGCTCCTCGTCCTCGGCTGTGCTGTTGTCCGCTTTTTTTTTCTTTTTCGAACTTGAACGGCGGAAGCGCTTAAAGCTCGATGCGCGCTGCATAGCCTCACTTGCATTGGACATAGTGGCCGTGCCGTTTGTGGCTATTGTCGTCACAGCGGTTAGCGGGGACAGCTCGGTGCTGTCGTCGCCGACATGTGAGGTTGGTGCCAGTTGCAGGGACGTCGCCGTCGAGGATATGGTCGGCACGTATATGGGAGATGCCGTTGTGTTGGAATTCTTTGAAATGTCGTCTATGATTACGCTATGCATACTACTACTTAGGGTGCTAGGGTGCATGTCACCGGAGACTAAGTTGCAGTTGTTTATGCTGGTGTTGCTTCCTAGTTGGCTGGCATTCAGTATGTTCAGTGGTTTGTGCGCCAGTACAGGTGAGGGCGGGATGAGATCAATCGACGGAATGCCTTCGTCGAGTGAGCGCGACCCAGTGAAGATTGTCGGTGGTTTTAGTAGTGACGGGGAGGTCGGCTGCTGCAAATTGGGTGGCGAATGAGAGGGGTATAATAGTAATTGACCCTGTTAAGGACTACTCACTTGGCTTGCGGGCTCCACCTCCAATTCGTGTTGAGGCCAGTTGCGAAAACTCATGCCAGGCTCCAGGGTAGTGTTCGGCGAATCTTGCGGCGTGGCGGCCGTGGTGGTGATTATAGGTGGCTCACGCAGCGGTCTTATTTTCGGTAACCGTGGCACATCCGATCGCCGATCTTTTATAGAATATGTCTATAAGGACAAATATATAAAGGAGGTGTGAAATTGTGAATGCCGCAAACCCACCTTTTTTAAACTCCGCTTGTCGTCTTCTGTCATTTTGCCAGCATCCTTTTCTCTAGCTTTGCGACCGGTGCCGTTGGACATGCCACTCCCACTGCCACTGCAAGGGCCCTCATTGATTTGGTAGTCTTGTGAGGGCTGCAGCAGGCGCTGCTTGTGCATGTTGCTCTTCGCGTCTATAATCAGCTCTCCTGAATCTTGCAGCTGTAATGTGAGATTTTCACTCGTTTTGCTTACCTTGTAATTCTCAACTACGCTGTGATCGAGTGTGTGTGTGTATGTTCGTTTCTTTTTCACTTACCTTCCGCACATCCTCGGCGCTGTGCCACCTGTTTCGTATTTCGTAGAAACTCTCATTCGTCGATGATGAATCGGCCTCACTGCGCGATTCATCGTACATAACGTCGCTGAAATTTTCGGCCAACGTTTCTTCGCGAAGTTTCTTGACCAATTCGCGCTGTTCGCGCTCTCGACGTTCATTTCGCTGAGGGAATCAAAATTTCAAAATTAGACTTTTCTGTGTGTGCGGCTTCGGATGTGAAGGCAACATGTTTGCAACTTTGCGCGCGTACAATGAGCAATTTTCGAATACGCAAAATGGGTTCATTCCGCTATCATTTCTTTCCCTAGTGGGTTCAATCGGTGGTGAGTGTCTCTACAAATGCAGGCTCTACGGGTGAGAGGTGCTCTAAGGATTCTTTGGATGTGCTTAGATTGAAATAAACCCATTTCCGTGGAATTCAAGAAAATTCTTCATTGTGAAAATTATTCGGTTTCGTTGTTGTTTTTGTTCTTGTAAAACTCTACCTCTGAACTGAATCCCTCAACTAAAATGGCGACCAACAAATTAAATAGCACATAATTTCCAAATGTCATTAGGGCCACAAAATACAATGCAGCCCAATGACTTGTCTTTTCCATGCCATTGAATAAGACGACGTTCCAGTCCTCTTGCGTTAGAATCTAGAAAATGTTTGCCGAGTAAGTTGGAAGCAATTCAAAAAATGTTCATAAGCAAATAAATAAGTTTTCAAAATCAAACCCAGAGAAAATTACATGCCGCAATTGTTTGTAAAAATTGTTTGCATATTCTATTTAAAAGGGCATCAACATACTGGAATGGTTCAACCTGAAGTGAATCAGGTTTTTCGAGAGTGTTTCTATGGGCAAATTGGAAAAGGAATTGCTTCTGTGAAATGATATGCTTCTGTAATAAATTGAACTAGTTTTGGATTAGTTCACAATAATCCCCAAATAAAGCTTGGTTGAACCCGTAGCCTAAGCGAGTAACAGACCAGGTGAGAGGCTGTGGTGCAGAGCTACTTTTTTAGTCTTAGTGACACCTGAAAACACGTGAACATTTTGGCAGTAAATTGAACTAGTTGAAAACTAGTTGAAAATGGAAGATATCATAAAACAAAATGTGAATTCCTTTTGTGATGTCACTGTTCGAAGGCTGGTTTATAATTTTCGTAGGTACGTTAAAAGCCACTTCCTTTAAACGCCCTCATGAGTAGTGTAAATATAAATCACATTTTGACAGTAATATATTTAGCTGTAGTATGGGAGATATTGGTCGGAGCTGTGTTGAAGGTCTTGAAAATTCCATTCAGTCTTCAGAAAGGTTTGTTCGCAGAGTCATCAGTCCGAACAGGATTTCCAAAGTAGTCAATAGAAAAGAGTACCTCAAACGGGATTTGAAAACACATAAAGTACTGTAAGCTGGTTTTATGTAAGGTTCGGTGGCTCAGTATATGAATAAGGTGTTTAATGCCATAAAAGGAACAGACACCCCCGAAGAGGAGTGGAATATAGCTGGAATTCTTCAATCATCAATAAAATAGTGTCAAAAGTCAAAATATCAATCACAATCAGTTTATGGCAATGCCCTTCAATCATCAATTAAATAGTAGCAAAATAAAAAATGTCACTTAAAGTCAGTTTATGGAAACGCTTTTCAATCATCAATCTAATAGTGTCAAAAGTCAAAATATCAATTACAGTCAATCTATGGAAACACTTCAAACATCAAGCAAATAGTCAAAAGGCAAAATTTCAATCTTAGTCTATCCTTGGAAAAGCTCTTCAATCATCAATCATATAGTGCCAAAAGTCAAAATGTCAATTACCGTCAGTCTTCAATCAAAACAAAAAAGAGGCCACGACAAAAGGAGGGAGCATTTATTGGATTGTTGCCAGGATAATTTCGTCTTAGCATTCACTGGGCGCGACCTTTGACAGTTCCCTCATCACTATTCAGACTGCACTAGAACACTGCCGCTGTCGTTAATGTGTCTTCAATTGCTGCATGTAATTAACTCGTTCTCTTTTCGTTTATTTTGAAATGATATTCGAATTTTGTTAGAAAATAAGCATTGAAAGCATCAAAACAAGGAACTGCACAAAAATGAAATGAAAATGTAAAATGAAAATATTCAAATGCAAAATTGTTGTTGTTCATTCTGTCGTTGGAAACATTTTGCAGCAGCAGCGGACAGTGCGCAAACGGAAATTGAAAATAAAATCTAGAAAAATCGAACTGAAAATTTGCAAAGATATGAACGAACAACGTTTTAAATGCAAAGCCAGCCTCAAAATTTTTGGTTTCATTTGAATAAAAATTCGTGGTGTGAATTTTCTTTTTCTTTTTTTTTTGGTTTTTAATAATATTTTTCCATCTAGTGAAGAAATTTTTTATTTTGGTTTTTTTGTATAAAACGTGCCGATATTAGTGTAAAAGAATGATTTATTTATATGTCTAAAAATGTGGAACAAAATTAGCGTATCAATTTAAAATTGATTTGACGTTTCGTTGCAAAGCTAAGCGCAAAGAAAACAATCGCTAAAGCCTCTGAAATGGTAACAAAATTAGTAGCGAATCGAAACGAAACCATGCAAACCCTTACAAAATCATTTAACGCTGGTGTGGGCGGCATTTGGCAACTCGGCTCTTGTGGTGGTGGTGTGTCGTTGTTGTTGTTAATGACATGGAGGGAGGTGAAGGGAGTGGAGTCGAGTGCTAGCGGCCAAATTTCTATATCTAATTATTTACAATGTGTTTATGTATGAGGGTGTTGTGGCCCATTGGAATCGTTGAGACTGTTGTCAGCTCGGTGGACGGAACAACCAAAATATGATCAAATATTTATACATGAATGAAGCTTCTCTACTCGAACAGTTTTTAAATATAACAAGAAATAAATAAGAAAAAAACAAAAAGAAAATAATACACAAATTAATGGCTATAAAAATGGAAACCTATTTAAAAACTGACCCCAGCAAACGTCAACAAAGCTCCCCATCACTTTTACGCTCCAACCCATTCTTCATTCTGTAAAGCGGAGCGATCTCACACCCCTTAAAATAAAAATGATCCCTAACAGTAGACTACAATTTTCAGATGCGTTGCAAGAAGATCTGAAACAGCGGAATTACCAGCTATTTTAGGAGATTTTTTGGATCCAAGTTCGTTGGAATGAAGAAAAATCCTTTGTTTACCAAGAGCATTGACCTTTCTTAACCTCCTCAGAGTACCTGAAATCCTGGTGAATTTTTTGTACTCTAGAGGCTCAAAACTTTTAGAAAATCTTCCTGATCTGCTATCACGATTTACTCTGAAAGCGTTCAAATGAGGAGGAACTCTCGTCTATCGAAAAAATCGGCCTTATCATAACCTCCTTAGAGCTACTGAGATCCTGGTAAATGTTTTGTACTCTCGAGACTCTTTGAAATGAAGATGGACCCTTTGTCTACCGAAAAGAGTTCCAGAGATCCTGGAGAATGTCGGTCGTCCCTCCTGATTGTCAACGCGCCTGATTGTCTCTGTAATGATATACTACTGTGGATTTATGATCAAGGTATTCAAATAAACTCAGGGATGACTTCACTAATTCATTAACTCTTCAATGTTCTTCTAGTCCGGTTTAACTCGACTCTGTATTCTTTACTACTCGTTTTTAGCGTTTGCTGGGACTCCCCAATTTTTAGTCTAATACACAGTGGAGATCTGCAAGAGTCGTTTCTGCATTTCATACTTCAGGAACAAATTCTGTCTCCATATTCCTTTTCTAATGAAGGGTACCTTTATACTGGACCCTAGACTTGGAAAAATAAGAGCAAAACCACTCACGTCACTCAAGCAGTTTTAAACAGTAGCATTTGGTTAACTCTGCTGGTACGAAGCCGGTTTTGATACTGCCTTGGACACGTGCTTAATGAGGTATTGTGGGCATTCTAACAGGTTTTGTAGCTGCGTTGCACTGGTACTAAGTGAGTTCTTCGAAGTATCATAACCGGTTTAGTTACTTAGTGAGTACTTGGAAGCATTCTAACCGGCTTAGTTCCTTAGTGAGTTATTGTGTGCATTATAACTGGTTCAGTTATAAGCTTGCGCGTGTACTAAGTGAGTTCTTAGAAGCATTTTAACCGGTTTTGTAACTTAGTGTGGTATTGTGGATATTATAAGCGGTTTTGTTTCTGCTTTGCACTGACACTTTGTGAGTTCTTGGGGGCATTATAACCGGTTTTGTTATTTCCTAGCAACGGATCATAGTGTGCTTTATTCTGAAAGGATTATTCCCATTGGTACTGGAAGCGACTTAACTTGTCTGACTTATCTCTGACGTAGATAACCACCTTCCTGCGATTCTGGAATGCCCTCTTGTAGACCTCGCTTGGACAGCAAGTTGGATCTTCTACAACTGGACTTTCTACATGGATGCCTGAGGGGGTAGGGGGTAGGGGGTACTGGTGATATGTGTGATATGATGTGAGTGTAAAAAATTCTCTTCTACGCTACTTTTGTACGATCAAATTGAAATGAAACAAATTCGAATTGAAACTTGTAAATTTAAAATTGAGCACGACAACTGAACCGAAACGGAAACAGAAACTAAAACTGAAAAATGTATTTCATAAAAAATTTTTGTTAAGAGTATTTTTCTCAGCTAAAAGTGTTCTTACTTGGAAGACTGTGACTGTGGCCCATAAAATGTTGTTGAAGTGTTTTCGATCACATTCACATTGTGGATGTTTGCTGATTATTTCGGGACACGTACATTCACGTTCGAGTCCAGTATCGTCCAAAAATTTACAAAACTTACCGCCAAACAGATACATGCCCAGTATGCTGCAGGTTTACATATATATATATATACGAGTAGTAGTAGAATAATTTTTCTTTTTTATATATAAAATGTTGTTGGTATTTTTATGTTAATATTAATAAAGTATAAAAGTATTTTATTAGCTGTTTCTTAGTTGTTTTTTGTTACTTTGTTTATGGAGTTTATTTATATAAATTTCTTTTAAATTTTTATGGGGAGAAGGGTGAATATATTTATAGCCTTATTTGTGAGAAAATTTTAAGTAATAAGCTAACAAAATTTTCTGTTTAAGTTTAAAAAGAATTAAAAAGTATTAGGAAGGATATTTCAGCAAAATGGAAGCGAGGGGGAACTCACAGAGATGAAGAGTGAAAGATAGAAAAAGAGGGAGAGAGAGAGAGGGAGAGCTAGACAGAGCTTAAAGGGAATATACGTCAAAAGCACGCATGTAGTAGTTATATTACAGAGATTTTTCTTTGCACAAAGAGCTTTTAAAAGAGCACGAATGACAAACTTCGATCCCTGTTTTGTAATCGTAAATGCCGCCGTGTCAATCATTTTGAGCTTTCACGCGAGACAATAGTTTTGTGCCTTATGCATGAGTTTCAAGAAACCACATCAGAGAATAGTTCAAAGATTTTTAGGATAAAGATTCCCAGCTTTCATCCATGACACACTCTGCTGCAATTTGTCACTAGAGTGGGTGAGACAGGATTCATAGGTGCACCAATGAAAGGCAACTGTGAGAGAAATTCAATTGAAATAAAATTAGAATTCAATTAAATTTCAAACTGAAATTCAATTCCAATTCAAATTTAATTAAAATTAGATTCAAATTCAATTCAAACGATGTCAAATAAACGTCTTCAGATCCACCCAAGGACCAGCTTCTTAATTTCTTACTTTAATGCAACTAGACTGTCTGTTTGAAAGCTCACAACTGTCAAAGCGTAGTTATAGTTATAAAAGTGTACCTCTATAGTTAAGTAAACAAACCCACGACGCTTCCATTTTGCTTTGAATCGCACACAAATGAATAGGTTGGACTGAAAATTATTCCTTTAGTTATCGATCGGTTCTCTTTAACACAAGAACCGATGACCTCCTTTTTGTGCAGGACGAGGGCTCACTGAGTAGTTTTGACAGCCCAGGGTTATAAAATCGCGGACGCTCTCTTATTCTCTCCATTAAAATTTTGTCAATGCTAGCGAAATTTCTCCCGAGGGCTGTTGTCTTTCTTTCTTAGTGAGCCCTGATCCGGCTTCAAAGTAATTTCAGAAGGAGCGAGAATAACTTCCCGTCGTCACTCTCTCATTTGTGTGTGCTTTTGTATTTAAATCAGTGATGGCTAAAACAGCTTTTCGCTCTCTCATTCACAATGCAATGCACATGGCAAAGCTTTTAAAGCTTTCACCACAATTTTCAAGCTAAATTACAGTTTTGACCATCGCTGATTTAAACATAGTAATGAAAATTTCCTCATTTATGTGTGGGTGAAAAATTTGCATAATTAAAATTTAATAATTTAATTTCATTATAAAAAAAAAAAATTTATTTGGGGTATTTTGTGGGTCCAAAAGTGGAGAGTAGTGGAGTTTTACTGGTATATATGTGAAAGGTATAAAAAAATGTGTTAAAATATTTTATAAAGAGAGCATATATGTGGATTTGTATATGTACATTTATTTATGTTTGTATGCATACTGCATGTATGTGTGTGCCGTGAGAGAGGTAGAGAGAAATTCGATACATCTTAACATATTTCCCATAAACTACATACAAGTATATTAAAACACTACGATAACAACACAATTCAACAACAATCATGGTTACGTTAAGAAGCATAAACTAGTGTAGAAAATTGTTACCATGCAAAAAATGAAAGATAAAAGGAAACTCACATTCGTGGCTCACTTCGCACACTCAAAACTTGTATGTTAGTTAACTCATTAAAGGCTTAAGTAGAATAGACCCATGACTCAATAATATCATCTGATATAGTCCAGTGTGTTGTTGTTTTGGTGACCTCATTAAGGTGAAATGTATATAATTCTCTCTTTAAATAGTTCTCTTTCTTATTTAGATACTCGTCTTCGTTTTTAGATACTTCTCTCTCTAATTTAGATACTCGTAAATAGTCCATGAGGGGGGCTGAGGTTTGTGTCTCTAGTCAGGGCTGTGTTCGTACTCTTTTGTGGCCTTATTAGGTTTCCGTCTGTGCTAGTATATTCTTAGACAGAGTTGGAGCTAGTCAATGAGGATTAGACCTACGTTACGGAGTGTTTTAATACAACAACTTGGTTTGTGGCTGTATTAAAGTAGCTCTTTCTGTCATAGGGGAGTTAGATAGTCAATGATGGATATCTTCAGATCTGCCTTATTTGCTGGATTTGCTTGTCTAATCGTACTTTTGTTTCCATCTCTCGTAAGTAGACATATTTATTTTCTATAGAGAGACACACAGATATACAGATTTACGTCAATTATCAAACATGGTTTGAGTCTATGCTGTTGTGTCTGTTCTAGATTGAATATTATTTTAGACCTCAACCTCAGATGATTTCTCTCACAATCATACACGTAAATTTTTATACAGGTAGTAAAGGATTTCTGTAGGGATATATATTGTTAAGAAATTGCCCTCCTGACAATTTCCTCTAACTCTCAATACTCGGATTCGTACCACTGAATCGTGTAGTAATCAAACAATCGCTGGTTAAATTAAAATAACTAACTTTATTTAATTATTGCTATTTACACACTTAATATTAAAATTTGAACTTTATTTAATAATTCATTTAATCACTTTATTACACTACAAAAACTCAATTACAAATCTTACTGTTTCGATTAAAATGCGTGAGGTACACAATCTTACGGTTGCTTTCAACTGTTCTCGTCTTTGAATTGCTTCAGCTTATACGAGTATACTTTTCGAATGGATCAATTGGAATCATAATCTTAATGGTTTGTGTCTGAGATACTTTGAGCTTTTGCGTTGCTTTTTAGAACAACTTTCTTCTATTGATATTAACCCCTCTATTCACGCGAGCTGTCTCACTTGAGTTCTGTCTCTAGTGAGACACAATTTTTGTCACTCAATTTTGTGACATCTATTCAGAGCCAACTGTCT